>ML783427.1:194411-296173 GCA_009831015.1 Picea engelmannii | reverse complement strand
TTAGAAAATAAATATTAATCTATTATCTCATTCATAACTGAGTGATTTGGAATTGTAACAGAATTATAAGTGTAGTTAAGTGAGTTAAGCTTAGTTGTATTAGTGTGAGTTCAGTGAATTAATTATTCATTAATTCACAATCATTTAACTCGCATGCAACTGAAGATTCGCCACGGTTAACTACATGCATGTTAGTTCCAATGGACACTAATTGAGATAATAGGTGAAAGGGATAGTTTGGCTATTAGTTGTGATTTGTTCAGACATGCGGTGAATATGCTTATGAGCATGTGCAAACGAGGCAATTGCAATTCATTCGATTCATTGTGAGAATTCGGATTGCAAAGTTTGTGCAAAGGAGGCAGGTTGTCTAGACACAGGACTTGGCGCATGCATTTGCTAATTTGTGTATGACAATGTGAGACGATTGTATTGTACTGAGAGCTCTTGGATTAGAGTTTTGTATGAGATTGTTTCATGATTCATGATATACATAATATATGATAGTGGGGTTTTTAGCTTTACGCTTTCCCGATAAAACTTATTGTGTTATGTGTTATTGATATTTCATTGTGTTCTTATGGTTGTGATCGTGGTTTAAATTGCTTCTGCAAAAGTAATAGTAGAAGCGATTCTGTATTTAACAATAGCAAAACTTGTTAGATCAGGAGAATCACAGGAATACATTAATTTGTATCGAAATTTCTACATAGTCTAGCCTCCTTAGTTAATGTCATGAGATATTCAGGAAAGTACTATTATTGGAAAGTCATTATTATATAAAAGAGCTATAGCACCTAACACTCACTTGTCTTAGGACTGTGCAACCCTAGCCTCTACCAAATGGACAACTAAAAAAACAATTTTATTGGAATATCAAGAATTTGGGAATTTCATCACCGTAGTAATTTTCAAACAAGAGTAATACTCCCATCGACATAAAAAATGTATGGGGGGCATTAGTACCATTATCGGAGACCTATATTAAAATAATCCTTTTGGAACGTGTTAGCGGGTCCAAATGGAATGTTAAGAAAGTAAGGGAGAATGCTCGATGGTAGGTCCCAGTTAGACCTACTCTCGTTTGGTGTAGCGTTTTCGACCAATAAGTGGGCCTAGTTGTCGCTAAGAATTAAAAGAAGAAAAAGGGGAAATACAAGGATATGTCCCCCAAAGAGTTCTAATTAATTTTAAATCTCATAGAAATTGAAAGCAAACTGACATAACCTAAGTACTTCTAACCTATCCTACTGAAGCAAAACTAATAGATGAGCACAACCAAAAATATATTAACACAATAATATTTCAGATATAATCTATGTTGGGTAGGTTTTATATTCGTTGCATGTGTGTGGGGGGGAGTGTCAGATTTGACAACTGTGTCTGACAATCCCATCACTTATTTTTTCTATTTTAGTGTTTTTGTTATTTTTAGTGGTTTTGTAAATTAATCATGGATTAAGGGATTAGGGTATTGGTAGATACATAATACCTAAAATATTGTGTATATATATTGTATTGTGAATGGTGACATTAATACAATGAAGATTTGATAGGTGCGACGCCAAGGAAGGATGGTTTTCTCCCGGTTAAGGGTTTCCAGTGTAAATCTTTGCGTATTATGTGTGAGCCATTGATTAATTTATGTTTTTCTTAGAATCTATATGCATTGCTTTACTTCATAGATTTAAAACTTACATGTGGTATCAGAGCATGTTTTTGGCTTCAGGGGGACACCTTTGTTGCTAAGGGTTTGGCTTGGTCTTGATAGATCAATTTTATCTTGGGTCTGTGATAAACTTGGGTTCAATGGGAGCTTTGTGGTGGTGATTTGTGTGTTGAAAGAGAATCACAAGCAGGTCTAGAATCGGGATTGAGAAGTTCAATGGTAAAAACTTTGAGATATGGAAGCTCAAGATGGAGGACCTTCTTGTAGACAAATAAAAATGGATCATTATGGATCCTAGTACACGAACTATTGGTACATATCCTACTGGTACACAAACTACTGGTACACAAACTACTAGTACTCAATCTACTGGTATGTTACAAGAATATTGGGAGAACATAGATAGAATAGAAAGGAGTATGATTCAACTCTGCTTGTATGATTCAATGTTATTAAATGTGTCAGGAGAATCTACAACCAAGGAATTATGGGAAAAGTTAGGGAATTTGTATCAGTAAAAGTCCTTGGTAAATAAAATGTTTCTTCGAAAGAAGTTGTATCATCTTAGGATGGAAGACAGAGATTTTTTGACATAGCATCTAAATTTATTCAATATTCTGGTAAGTCAACTTGGATCTGTTAATATAGATAAGTGTATCACTTTTTTATGTTCTTTGACAAACTCCTGGCATGATCTGGTAGTAGCAATTGGTAGTACTACTTATTCTTCATTGAAGTACGAGGATGTGGTTTCATCCTTGTTATAAGAAGAGATGAGGTGGAAAAGAATGGACAGTCATAGCACATATGTTTTGTTTGTAAGAGGTCATCCCAAAGATAGGGATACAAATAAGTCTTCGGGGGGGGGGGATCTAAATCTAAAGGTAGATATAAATCCCCAGGAAAATCTTTGAGGAAATGATGGAAATGTGGTAAAGTTGGGAATTATAAGAAAGATTGCCGATCTAATAAAGTTTATAAAGCAAAGGAATATGATGATTCCTCTTCCACAGAGGATAAAACCTCCATAGAAGAACGATGTGATGTTTACCTAGAATCTACAGGTACACATGAAGATCATTATGTAAGGTTTATTGAATCGGGTGCATCATTTCATATGACTCCTCACAGGGAGTGGTTTAGTGAATTTGAAAAGTATGATGGTTGTGATGTCTTCCTAGGAGATGACTTGACAGCCAAAATCATGGGGCATGGAAGGGTTAAGTTGTAGTTGAAATATGGAAGGATTAGAAATATCTCTGGAGTTCTGCACATCTCAGATCTATCCAGGAGCCTAATATCTATAAGAAAGTTGGACGATGCAGGTGTGGATACTTTATTGGGAAAGGTCACTTGCAAGATGGTCAGAAGAGAAACAATTTTGATGAGAGGAGTTCAATGTGGAACTCTGTAAAAGTTGTTGGGAGGCACTTATACTGGTGGGTGTAACAATTCTTTTGTCCTTGAGCAAAGAAATAAAGAAGATAAGATACATATTATTTCTAGAAAGAATACCATTCTATGGCATCAAAGACTGGGACATATTGGAGAAAAGGCCCAAGGGCCTTTGAACATTACATGGTAAAGGTATGGTTGAAGGTATGTCTAATAGCACCCTGGATTTTTATTTCTGTGAACATTTATATTTTCCCTCTCTTTTTTCTTTAATCTCCTCCTCCCATTTCTCAAGTGTGTCCTTACATTTTTGAGGGAAATTTCTCTCTTACATCTACGCTGCATCCTTGGCTTAATTCTCAATTCTCGTCTTTTTTCTTGAGCTCTCTGGTTGAGAGTTTGCTACCGGGCTCCATTTCCTAGTAGTATACTTCATTCGGGCCATGATCCTGTCCTCTTCACTGATTATACCCCCTCGTCTTCTTTTACGAGGAGCAGTCTCCCAACACCAGTTCTGAACATTTTCAAAACTGTTTAGATCTTCTAGAGATCCCTGATTAATGGAAGTTACCCCCACTAAACCTGTTACTGTTGACACTTGAATCTATTAGGAACGAAATGGAAACCTCACGAGGATGTAAATCCCCTTGAATTTTTATAGAGGTGGTACTCCTCTTTGCTTTAATATTTTTCTTGGAACTCTAGATATTCAGAATATGGGACTTTGCAGAAGTCCATCGTGGTAATCAAAAAAATATAAAGATTGCAAGAAAGATAAAAAGAAAGAAAAATGTTTTTTTTTTTCTTTTTAAAGAAAGTTCCTGAGAAATGACCAGGAACTGCATGCTTCATACATTTAAAAAAGATAGACAAAATTTCCTCACATCCATCATAATTAAACTAAAGATTTATGATCACATAAAATAAAAAATAAGATGATCTGCATGCATAAGAGAAATTTAACAGAGTGGAAACATGGGCATCTCAAATAAATATAATGACAGATCAATCTCAAATACTTTATTCTCAAAACTCAGAGTTACAAAGCACAGTCGAAACTGATCCCGAAATAACTCTCTTGAAATTTCTAAAAAATATATAGTTTGTTACATATTCTTTAAAATTTAAAAGGTGGTTGTCCTTAGGAATGGGATTGGGGTTCTCATAGACCATAAAGCAAATATAAACAAGAATTAATCTTGTAGAAGGAGGATGGTGGGTGGTAAAAGAACATCATGACCTGGAAAGAAGAAAAGGAGAAGTTAACATGCTTCGGTTAAACCTTTCTAGTCAAAGAAGTTGAGTAACTGGATGAAAGAAATGATAAAGAAAGAAAGATGTGATCAACATAAACTTACTATGATGGTCTCTCATGTATTCACTTCCTTGCTGCTATCCTTTTATTGTCTTCATTAATGGTTAAAGGAACTGTCTCAATTGTTTCTTGTCAATTTGTCGATTTCTTTTTTGAGCCATTCTTCAATATCGTTTTTCATTGGTGCGACATTTATCTCATATTGGATTTTGATGTTGAATAACTTGCCTTTCAAGTCTCTCAAATCAATGGAAATACCATGTACTACTTCCTCAATATCTTGATTCTTCAAAGAATAGTCCACTAGCCAATTGTCTATGTCATCTTCATCATATTCAAGTATACCATAAAACTTTTCAACTGATAACCCTTTAAATATCTCAACTTGTTTGTCAAACTGTTTCTTTGTTAGGAACATTGAGTTGAGAATTAATTTAGGTTCTTGTACTTCATTAGTACCTCCGGCTAGGTCTATCTCTGTTTGCCTCTTGAACAATTCTTCCCTTTTTAGTATGGCTTCGTTGCATGCTTGAACAATATTATTCAAATTTTTAATCTTTTCCTTCCAACACACATTCAGTTGTTTTATCCAACCTGGGGAGGGAAAATTCTCCTCTCTTCTTCTTAGTTCTGTCATGATAAAGACTTTGTTTCCAAAGAGTAATACAAAATCAATGTAAAGACCTTCTTCGTTCTTCAAATTAGCTTGCAAATATTCATGGAAGGCATGTGCCCTCAAGCCAAAAGAAATAATGTTTTTTGAAACCTCCCATGCCTCTGTGATCAATGCCATTCTCTTTTTAATATTTCTTTCTACATAGCTCCTGGATTATGTAAGTATGCTTGAACATCGTTTCAATTTAACAGTGGGTGTGCTGGGTTTGACTATTAACAAAGGACTAGCAAGAAGTGTAAGAGGCATTAAGGCGTCTTCCATCTCCCTGATCCTTTCTTTCAACTTTGATTTTTCTACTTCTAGATCACCAATGGAGTCATCAATATCATCCCCGGTTTCTTTGTGAATTTTAGATATTTGGGATGACTACATATCTCTTGGGTCAACCTATGAACATGATTTTCCTTTCTTATTTTTTATATCACCTTTTTCAATAATCGATTTCTTAGATTCCTTGTCAAAGACAATGCTTTGGAAAGTGAATGACTCTTCTTCACTAAAGGTCTCATTCTCAATGATCTCTAATGATGAATTTTGGTGGGCCATATTTCCTAGCTGATCAATGGTGAGAAATATTTTCTCAACATCCACCTCGAGCTCCATGTCTTCAAGAGAGAATTTGTTGATGTCATTTTTTATGCGATGGTCTTGTTCCTCTTGCACAACATTCTTCCTCTTCTTTCTCAGAGGGAGATCGTGTGAGCTCTTGATTTTTTTTTTTTGGGGGGGGGGTTGGGATTCTTTTCTCCTCTTCCACTTGAACTACTGTTGGTAACTTCCTAGTTGGGTGGGTTGTTGGAGAATTGCTCCGAGATGTGGTAGTTTCAGGAGTAACAATTGGAGACTGGGAGCTCTTCTCACTGGGACCCTTTCCTTTTTTATTGTAAAACTGGTTAGTACTAAGTATTATTTCCAAGTCACCATCATTGTGTGTAGGAGAACCTAAGTTGTTTTCTTCTTCTTCACTCAAAATAGTATGAATGCATGAATTACTGAATCCTACTGAGAGAATATGTTCCACGAAGATTTTGTTAGGGTCAAACCCCTTTATATTTTCAGCATACTTCAGATTTACATTTTGGAAGTGATTTACAAACTCATCAATTTTTTTTATATTCCTGAATATGAAATCTCCAATTTTCCAAGGCAGGGGGATGAATTTATTTTTCTGTTTTTCATGGAAAAAGTGCAACTAGAAATTGTATTGCCTTACCACTTCCGTAATAAACAATTTATCAGATACATGGTATGGAAGAAAAAAAGGATTTTCCTTGGAACAAAAGATCCTGATAAGACTATGATTTTCCATCTGCTCTAATGTTCCCTTTTTCTCCAAGAATTTATTATCCTGGTCAGGTATCCTGGGGGTATTTTTACCAAACAACAGTCCTTTGAAAACTGAAACAAAATCATTGTAAACTTCGTAAATATGCAAAGCAGTATTGTTTCTCCACAATGCTTGATACCAGAAGGTAACTGGATCAATTTCATAGTTCACCCTCTTACATATAGTTAATTTTGGAAATTGACAGCAATATACTATCACAAATACCAAATAAGAATCCATAAATAATTTCTTGTCCCTTTTGTAATGTGACAATTGGGAGGAGATTTCAATGGAAATCGATTTTCCCCAATCGAAGATATCTTTCTCTTTAACTATAAAATATAAAATATAAAGACTCATGTGAGAAATGGTGGTAGTGCTTTCTTGAATTGTCAACCTGGTAAACAACCAAGTGATTTCTTGAAAGGGGTTTTTAAAAGAGTCGACCTGAATCTTGGTAATGTCTTCTTGGACAGCCATAGGATTCTCCAAGAACTCAGGAAAGAGATCCAGTTCATTGTCATGTTTCTTCATAAAATATTTTCAATCCTCTCCTTTGACGGTAAGTGTTGGCTATGGGAGTTTCAACATATTACGAAAAATTTGTAGTGAAAGAGAGATGGAGGAATTATCCTGGAGTTTTATAACTCACTGAATCGATACGTACTTCTCAACACACCATGCAACCAGTTCTTTGCAGTCGAATACCTTAGGGACACACCCTGCGCAAGCAATTCCAAATGTCCAGATTACGTCTTTCTGTTCAGGAGGAGATGAGTAATACGAATATGCTCTGGACCACTGAAAGTTCTGGTATTCACGACCAAAAATATTCAAAGTATCACCACATAACTGTTGTGTAGCTACTGCTTCCATAGGTTGACGAGAGTGTTCTTTCAACTGGATAATAACTTGAAATGAAATCCTTTTAGAGATATAACAATAATATAACCCTTGGCAAATCGTTCTTTAATGCAATTTAATGAAAAATATTCTTGATCCCTTCACTTATTAATGACGATATTTGCAGAGCCTACATGATCAGTTATTAGCATTAAACCATACTAAATGTATATTGGAAAAATAACAAAGATGGCAGAGACAGACAAGATCAATTTGAAATTGGGGCCTTTTGTGAACCTGTCAACCCAGGAACCCGTGAATGATAAAAAATAGGCTAAGTGTTGCGCAACAGTCGGTTGAACTTGGATATAGGATAAATAAAATACTTAGGGGATCAGTACCTATGAAAAATATGATGGTCATAATGTAGATAACAGGCCTTTGGGTGCAAAGTGGAGATCACAGAAATTGGAAGATGAAAGCTTGAACCCGTGAACCCGTGATTACAAAAAATGGTTAAGTATATTATAACAAGGCGATCGACTGAACTTATGATATAGGAACATGTATTGAGGTGAAAACCTGTGAACCCATCGTTCTTTGAAACACGTCTAAGTATGGTAACTGGAAAGGGAAAAGAGAAGGGAGAAAAGAAAAGGGGATGAGGGTAGGTATAGAAGAGGGAAAATAAACGAAAGAAAATAAGTTGGGAAAATAGAAAAGGGAGGGAAATTTCGGAAGCGGGAATTGATCTCAACAACTGGCTCCAACTGTGGGATGATAAACCCCTGTGGGTTGTCAAGAATCTAGAATATTTATGACCAAGTGCTTCCATCCATTGGGCTATGGAGTCAAAGGTAAGAATATACAAACTAAAATATAGAATTTATGTATAGGGAAATGAGAAAGTTTTAGGTGAAGAAACCTTTCAAATGTTGTCTGTTGATAGGAAATATTAATATTTTACCCTTCATGTCTTTGAGCATATAGGAATTAAAACCTAGGATATTTTCGACGATGTATAGTCCAATCTAGAGTGCTTCGAATTTGGTGTGCATCAATGGTTTCTCCTTGGATTTGTTCCAGAGTAACACTAGTTCTCCCTTCCGAAAATTATTTACTGTTGCACTCTGGTCAAAATACCTTTTGATACTTTGTTGTCTCTGAGAAATTCTATTTAGGGATTTACTTCGTTCTTTCTCCAATTTCAACAACTAGTTTATCATCCTTTGGATAAGTGAACTGTATTATGCATCTTTTGTATTAACCACAAAATTCAAAGCATTTAGTTCAAGTCTAATTGACATTTTTGTTCCTTTCCCATAAACCAATGTATACAGAGGCATCCCAGTGTTGTCTTTTGGAGTCGTTATGCGTTCCCACAACGCATCAGTCAACTTCAAATGCCAATTCTTTTGGTTCTTGTCAACATCTTTCTTCAATATCTGAATGAGTGTCTTATTTGTGGATTCTGCGAGACCATTTCCTTGTGGATAATAGTTTGATGATTGCCCCATAATAATTCTATATTCTCCACATAATTTTTTAAATTTTGAACCAATGAAAATCGAACCATTATCAATGATGAATCTATCTGGGACATCGAATATTGACAAAACATTATCTTTGAGGAACTTAATTAACTCTTCAAAATCAGTCTTTTTTAATTCCACTACCTCTGGTCACTTCGTAAAATAATCTGTTGCAGTTAGAATATACATATGTCCCTTGCTTGACTTTGGATTTATTGGCCCGACGACATCAAGTCCCCATTGGGAAAATGGTTTTTGTCAGAAAGTCATCTTAGGTTGATGGAAAGTTGGTATGGATTGTTGGTTGTCATTGATGTCAACTATTGGAGAGTGATATTGTAGATTGATGTCAACCCTTAGTGATTTATTTCAACCATTGGAGAAAGTACTGTAGCGAATTTCGGTAGCACAAAGGTTTGGGTAATGGACCCAAGGTTGTTTCATGTATAAAGGTATGAGTTTTAATATATTTGAAGGTAATAATATTCTAGATGGATATTACATGTCATTCCATTTCCGGAGGTATGTTGAACGTCACATAACTTCTGACGGTTAGAGAGTTATGGCTATGTGAAGTTGGAGAACCCTCATGAGTCATCTAGAAGCCCCAAAAGGTCAAAGTCGTCAAAGTGGTTTAAGAGATTTTAGAAGGTAAATAATAAAGTGAAGTGATGAGTGTACTATAATTCAAAGTGAATACAAAAGGAATTATTTAAATAATAAAGTTAATGGAGAAATTAGAAGTGGGTTAACCCTAAAATAAGGAAAGTGGGTTAATATGGTTAAAAGGTAACCCCTTGAGGAAGCTACATGAAAGTATAAATAAGAGGATAGACTATCTCATTTTAATCACACTTGATAATATTGAATATCTATAGGTGACTGAGGTAACCAAAGGATATCTAAGCCGAATTTCAGAGGGAAGGTGAAGTAAAGAAGGCCGAAATTCAAGGGAGGATAAATTCTTTTGATGATTCTTTCTAAGGTATGTTATTTACATGTCATCTCACCATTTTTTCAATAAATGTTTTTTTCTAGAATGATTCATATCATGAAATTGGGAGTCCATTGAGGAAAAATATCCAAGCAGATGTGGTACAAATTTCATCTTGTGGGTCATTGTATTTTTTGATTTACACTCCGTGGAAAATAGGGTTTGTGGTTAGTCCTAAAACTAGTCTAAAACAAGTGTTTTGGGTAAAAATGTCATAAATTATTCATAAAATATCCAAATTCAGTAAGACCAAATGTGTTGGTTATATTATAGTCTTTGTTATTCTTTTCACAATTTTCAGATCCCTACAAAAAATATTTCGTGTGGGGCATGCTCTACAAGTTCGCTTTCTAGAATAAGCCAGAATTAAACAAGGTATATCATTTTTGCTATAACTCCTTTTCTGAGAGGTTCCAAGTAGTGACACCTGAAGGAATTGCATAAAACACACTGAAGAACATTATGTACTATTTTCAGATCTTTATTCATTACAAGTACATAGTTATGATTATTTCAAGTTAGGGTTGTTCACTAATCCAAAACTAGTCATGTTAGACTAAAGTAAAGTTTGATGAAAATGTTAGTCTCTTGTTGTTAAAGTTAAGGAAGGTTTGAAGGTACATGATCATATACACTAGGTTTATTACAGAGTTACAAATCAGATTTGGATGATGAAACTGATGAGGGATTTTGGTTGAGGTACATGTTGGTACATACATGAGGTGTATAGTTGATGATGTTGGTACATATTCATGATTCATAGTTGATGAGTAGTTGATACATGATTAGTACATAATTGATACATGGTTGGAGGCACTTGTTAGTAGTATCATTGACACATGGTTTATGGATGATGTAGCATACTTGTATTGGTATATTATTAGAAGCACATATTGATCTTGGTGATGATTATGAGTTGTTGCATTATGCTTGGTTGATGAACATATTTGAGAGTTGTCTTGGTGATTGATATTGGTGAGTAGATCTGATTTGGTTGATAATATTGATGATACAGGTTGTTGTGATAGGTTGTTTGGACATGTTGTTGTGACAGGTTATTCATACAGGTTTGGTGCATGGTTGATGCACTTGTTCATGGTATAGGTTGAGGTACTTGTTGGTGCATGGTTGATGCACTTGTTTATGGTACAAGTTGATTATAGGTTGTTTGGTACAGGTTGGTGCATGGTTGATGCACTTGTTTATGGTACAGGTTGATTACAATTTGAGGTACAGGTAGATGCATGGTTGATGCATGGTTCAGGTTATTGGTACAAGTTGTTTTGTGCAGGTTGATAGGTACAAGTTTACAACAATATATCTCACAGTGATAGTGTGACAATGGTTCCATCATTATACTTATATGTCAGGGCGGTTGAACGGGGAAAGGATAGGTGGTTGTAGCCACCTTCCGGTTATAGCTGGAGAACATAGGGGGTTGTAGCCTCCTTCTGGTTGTAGCCAAAGAATTGGAGAGTTGGAGCTTCCCTCAGGTTGTAGCTTGAGAAACTAGGGGGTTGGAGCCTCCTTCCAGCTGCAGCTGGAAAAAAAAGGAAGTTGGTGCTTCCAATGAATGTAATTCTTAAAGACATATAAGAAAAATAATTCCGTGGTTTTCTCCCGTTTTGGGTTTCCACGTAAAAACACCGGTGTACTGTGTATGTGTATGATTTCTAATTTGTTCATTATTTATTTACTCTGCAACTATTGGATGATAATTATACATTGATATAACACTTGCATATTGTGGTTAAAAATGTTTGAATTTCTCTATTACTGATTCACCCTCCCTCTCAGTAATCCAACAATTAGTATCAGAGTAGGTGCCTTCAAGAATCAATTTAACCATTGAAAGGTAGATCATGGAGAGACACAACATGTACACACATGGAATACCACATTTTGATGGACATACATATGCATTATGGAGCAGAAGGATGAAGACATATATACAGGCACAGGGATTTGAACTTTGGCAATCTGTAGTAGATGGATACAAAGAACCAACAGTTCTGCCAACAAGTGAAAGAGAAATAAAACTTAGTCAAAATAATTCCAAATCCACAAATGCACTTCTGAATGGTCTTGGTGAATCGATATACACCAAAGTTATGCATTTTAAATATGCTAAAGAGATTTAGGACAAACTTCAAAATATTTATGAAGGAGATTCAAAAGTCAAAGCAACAAAGCTTCAAACTTATACAGGTCAGTTCGAACAACTAAAGATGAAGGAAGATGAGAATATTGCAACTTACTTCTTACGAGTCGATGAAACAATAAATGCAATCATAGGATTTGGAGAAGAAATTAAAGAATTTGTAATTGTTCAAAAGGTAGTAAGATCTCTTCCTATGAGATTTGATCCTAAGATATCAACACTAGAAGAAAGAGAAGATCTAGACTCAATAAGCATGGACAAACTACATGGAATCTTTACAACATATCAAATGAGATCTGAACAGGAAAATCCAAATATAAAATAAGAAACTTTCAAAGCATCCAAAAGGTCAAAGCAAAAGGGAAAGAAAAAAGAAAAAGAACATAGCAGCAACAGTGACATCTCAGAAGATGATGAAGAAATGACCAATTTTTTCAAGAGTTTGAACAAGGGAACCAACAATAGATATAAAGGTAAGATTCCATTGATTTGTTTTAATTGTGATGGTATTGGTTATTTTGATAACAAATGTCCTCATAAGAAAAATAAGGGGAATGATGAAGATTAATCAAATAGAAAACAAACATATAAAGGCAAAGGAACCACAAAGAAAGTTTTCAAGAAAAGATTATGCACCAAAGAATACATCTCCTCATCAGATGAAGATGAAGTCATTGACAGTGAGACATAAATAATTTTATTCATGGAAGTAGAAGACTCTGATAAAGAAGATAGATCCAGAGAAGTATTTGGAAGCCAACATAAAAACACAGAAGGAAGAAACAAAAAGGAGAGAGAATATATTGACAGAGGCAGAGTTTGTTCAAGAAGAGAAAGGACTTGAAGAATAAATAATCACATTAAAAATTCATCTTGAAGAAGCGAAAATAATAGAAGAATTCCTGAAGTCTCAGATAATGAAGAAAGAAGAAGAGGTTGAGAAGCTTGAAGAAGAAGTTGTTACATTGAGAAGTAAAATTGTCAAGCTCAACAAGAATGTTGAAGAGACAAAAACATCCACATCAGTTATAGAGAATGAAGAGAATCACTCTAGGTTGCTAGAAAAGAAGAATGAAGAAAATAAAAAGAGTTATGCAGAAGTACTCAAAGGAAGGAATCATGGTCAACCAGAATCTAAGAAAACTATTGAAGATACATCTTCAAGAAGACCATCCATGTTCAGGCCACAAAGAAGCTTCAATCATGATCATGATTAGTCAAGGAAAAAATTCAGAAGGACTACGCCACAAAGAAGATCATTCACTCCCAGGTATGCAAATTTATTTTATGGTCATTGTTTTTATTGTACTAACTTTGGACATAAGGTTTCAAATTGCAAGGATTATAATATAAATGTTCAAGAAATAAATGAATGTGTGGCCCCACGTAACATTGAATGTTACAAATGTCATAACTATGGACACATAACTAGTGATTGTAGAAGCATGATCGATACTTCCAAGAAAGAGAAAACTGATATCAAATGTAAGAAAGTGTGGATAAGAAAACACAAATAACATGTGAACAAATACCAGGTCCCAGAGATCGCAATATTGGAAATAAAATGAGATGAAGAAAATTCTACAAAGAAAAAGAAATATGTCAGATACATAAAGGTTTGTAAAATAAATGAAAGAAAAGATGGACAGGTAAATAAGGAACAGGTTCAAGAGATTGTACTTTCAGGCACTACAGTGAGAGTTGAATCTGCAAACAGAAGGAAAGAAGTGAGAGCTTAGAGAGATGATGAATCTACCAATGAATATGATGATGAATACACATCAGAGAAAGAATGTTATGAGCCATCCATCTTAGAGACTCCTAGATTATATGAATAATATACAAGGGGAGTCTATGCGGTAGCTGAGACAGACTAGAGAACCATCCTATGAGCATCTTGCAGAGTTTGAGTAAACATAGTAATGCTCAGAAATAACAATGAAAAAACTCCCTACCAGCTATGGAAAGGAAGTGCAGACAACAACCTCTACATCAAGGTAACTCAAGGTAGTATTTTATTAATTGAAATTTATGTTGATGATATTATTTTTGGAAGTAATAATGATAGGTTAAGCCAGAAATTTGCAAAGGACATGTAGAATGAATTTGAAATTTCATTACTCAGAGAACTATCCTTCTTTCTAGGTCTTCATATATGTCAAAGTAACCAAGGAAATTTTATTTCTCAAACTAAGTATATCATATAAATGCTAAAGAAGTTTGGAATGGAAGAGTGCAAACCAATTACCACTCCTATGAAAACCAGTTGCAAGTTGAGAAAAGATGATGATTCAAAGTCTAAATACCAAAGGCAATACAAGTCAATGATTGGTAGCTTACTTGACAACATCCAGACTAGGTGTAATGCAGGTAGTTGGACAGGTGGAAAGATTTCATGCAGCACCAAAGGAATCACATGTCTTAGCAGTAAAGAGGATTTTTAGATATCTCAAAGGAACATAAGAGTTTGGAATATGGTATCCAAAAGGAAAGGATCTATCACTTATTGCCTACACAGATGCATATTGGAAAGGTTGCATTGATGACCGACAAAGCACCAGTGGAGAAAATTTCTACTTGGGTGAGTGTTTAGTATCATGGTTAAGCAATAAAAAATCATCATTATCCTTATCTAAAATCGAGGTAGAGTATATTGCAACAACACCATGTTGTACATAGGTTCTATGGATGAAACAAAATTTGACAGATATACAGGTTGAGTATGATGATCCCATTCCAATCTATTGTGATAATACAAGCACCATCAGTATCTCAAAGAACCCGGTGATGCACTCCAAGACGAAGCACATTCCAATAAAGTATAACTTTCTACGGGAACAGGTTGTAGAGGATAACATCAAAGTTGAATATGTGGGCACAAAAGAACAAGTGGTAGACATATTTACAAAACCTCTTCCAAGAGAAGCCTTTGAGTATTTTCGCCAGAGACTCAAAGTAATTTATACTCCAAAATGAATGTTTTTGAATGCTTATATTATATGTCTTAGATCTACACGAGGAAGTACCATAAAGAGGACAATTTAGGTTGGGATATCAGTTTCAGGAAGAGTTCATTCAGGGGGAGTATCCCCACAGACAGTTCAGTTAGGGGGAGCAACCTCAAATGGAACGATACCTTTTCCATTGATGAAAAAGGGGGAGAGATTTATCAGATTAGGGATTAGAGAAAGAGCATAGAGGCATGGTTCCAGGGGGAGTGATGGTCACAAGGGAAGAAATAGCGATATGAATTCAGAGTGATACCCTTTGTCAAAGGGGGAGCTATTATTCATATGAAGGGATAGAGAGTAATCAGAGGCTTATAAACACAAAGAAAAATCAAAGGCATGTAGACAGGGGAGAAACCCCAAGGAGAGTTCAGTCAGTGGGAGAAACCCCAAAGGGAGATACCCTTTGCCATTTATTTCAAAGGGGGAGAGATAGAAACATTGATGAGAAGTATAAGCATGAATGTTATCATGACTAAGTGTTGTCATCAATGTTGGTGTTTCCATCAATGCTAAAGGGGGAGATTGTCAGACAATTAGCTTAGGTTGATGGATAGTTGGTATTGATTGTTGGTTTTCATTGATGTCAACCATTGGAGAGTGATATTGTATATTGATTTCAACCCTTATTGATTGATGTCAACCCTCAGAGAAAGTCCGCTAGCAAATTCCGGTAGCACAAAGGTTTGGGTAATGGACCCAAGGTTGTTTCATGTATAATGGTATGAGTTTTAATATATTTGAAGGTAATACTATTCAAGATGGATAGTACATGTCATTTCATTTTCGGTGGCATGTGGAACGTCACATAACTCCTCATGGTTAGAGAGTTATGGCCATGTGAAGTTGGAGAACCCTCATGAGTCATCTAGAAGCCCCAAAAGTTCAAAGTAGTCAAAGTGGTTTAAGAGATTTTAGAAGGTAAATAATAAAGTGAAGTGATGAGTGTACTATAAGTAAAAGTGAATACAAAATAAATTGTTTAAATAATAAATTTAATGGAGAAATTAGAAGTGGGTTAAACCTAAAATAAGGAAAGTGGGTTAAGATGGTTAAAAGGTAACCCCTTGAGGAAGCTACATGAAAGTATAAATAAGAGGAAAGGGTCTCTCATTTTAATCACACTTGAGAATTTTGAATATCTATAGGTGACCGAGGTAACCAAAGGATATCTAAGCCTAATTTCAGAGGGAAGGTGAAGTAAAGAAGGTCGAAATTCAAGGGAGGATAAATTCTTTTGATGATGTTTTCTAAGGTATGTTATTTACAGGTCATCTCACCATTTTCACAATAATGTTTTTTATAGAATGATTCAGACCGTGAAATTGGGAGGCCATTGAGGAAACATATCCAAGTAGTTGTGGTACAAATTTCATCTTGTGGTTCATTGTATTTTTGGAGTTACACTCTATGGAAAATAGGGTTTGTGGTTAGTCCTGACTAGTCTAAAAAAGGTGTTTCGGTTAAAAATGTCATAACTTATTCATAACAGATCCAAATTCAGTAAGACCAAATGTGTTGGTTAGAGTACAATATTTAGTATTATTTTTACAATTTTCAGATCCATACAACAAATATTCCATGCGGGGCACGCTCTACAATTTCGCTCTATAGAATAAGCCACAGTTCAACAAGGTATGCCATTTTTGTTATAACTCCTTTTTTGAGAGGTTCCAAGTAGTGACACCTAGAGGAATTTCATAAAACACTGAAGAACATTGTGTACTATTTTCATATATTTATTCATTACAGGTACATAGTTATGATTATTTCAAGTTAGGGTTGTTGACTAATCCAAAACTAGTCATGTGAGACTAAAGTAAAATTTGATGAAAATGATAGTCTCTTGTTGTTAAAGTTAAGAAAGGTTTGAAGGTATGTGATCATATACACCAGTTCTAATACAGAGTTACAAATCAGATTTGGATGATGAAATTGATGGGGGCTTTTTGTTGAGGTACATGTTGGTTACATGATTGAGGCAAGTAGTTGATGAGTTGGCACATACATGAGGTGTATAGTTGATGATGTTGGTACATCGTGATGAGTCATAGTTTATGAGTAGTTGTTACATGATTGGTACATGGTTGGAGACACTTGTTAGTAGTATTGTTAACACATGGTTTATGGATGATGTAGCACACTTGTATTGGTATATTATTAGAATAACATATTGATCTTGGTGATGATTATGGGTTGTTGTGTTATGCTTGGTTGATGCACATCTTTGAGAGTTGTCTTGGTGATTAGATCTAATTTGGTTGATAATATTTATGAGACAGGTGGTTGTGATAGGTTGTTTGGAAAGTTTGTTGTGACATGTTATTCGTACAAGTTTGGTGCATGGTTGATGCACTTGTTTATGGTACAGGTTGAGGTACAGGTTGGTGCATGGTTGATGCACTTGCTTATGGTACATGTTGATTACAGGTTGTTTGGTACATGTTGGTGCATGGTTGATGCACTTGTTTATGGTACATGTTGATTACAGTTTGAGGTACATGTTGATGCATGGTTGATGCATGGTTCAAGTTATTGGTACAAGTTTACAACAGTATATCTCACAGTGATAGTGGTTCCATCATTCTACTTATACGCCAGGGCAGTTGGATGGGGAAAGGACACATGGTTGTAGCCACCTTCCAGTTATAGTCAGAGAACATAGGGGGTTGTAGCCTCCTTTTGGTTGTAGCTAGAGAATTGGGTAGTTGGAGCTTCCCTTAGGTTGTAGCCTGAGAAACTAAGGGGTTGGAGCCTCGTTCTAGTTGCAGCTAGAAAACAAAGGAAGTTGGTGCTTCCAATGAATGTAATTCTTAAAGACATATGAGAAAAATCTTTTTGTGGTTTTTTCCCGCTTTGGGTTTCCAGGTAAAAACACGGGTCTACTGTGTATGTTTGATTGCTCATTTGTTCATTATTTATTTAATCTGTAACTATTGGATGATAATGCTACATTGATATAACAATTGCATATTGTGGTTAAAAAGGATTGAATTTCTCTATTATTGATTCATCCCCCCTCTCAGTAATCAAGTCCCCATTGGGAGAATGGTTGTTCTATAGTTATAGGTTGCAACGACATCGCATATCTCTTCATTTTACCTGAAAACTACTAGCAAGATACACACTTCCTTATTATGGCATATAAGTCTCTAAAAATTGATGGCCAATAAAACCCAACTCTTATTATCTTATGGGTAGTGGTCGTAGGTGAAAAATTTCCACCACATACCCCTTCATGCAATTCCCTCATTGGTTCTTGGGATTTGTTTTCATCAACGCATCTTAGTAATACACCATCATAGTTCCTTCTGAACAACATATCAACAATTAACACATTGATTTGACTTCATCTTCAATGTTGTCCTCTCTTTAGGCTTCATGGTGACTGGAAACTGCCCGAAGCTCAAGTAGAATACAATGCCTCCATACCATTTTGAATCGGCCAATGGTTCTCCTACTGAAATTGAAATCATTCCATCCATAGAATCACTATTTGCGATGAGCTTACATAAATATTGTCCTTTTACATCCTTTAAAGGTTTAATTTCAATATCATATTCTTGGATCTTCACTAGTTAGTTAACCCATTTTCCTTCTCTCAATTGTTGATTCAAAAGCATATTCACTGGCGAGGATGGAACATAAGCAATGACATGAGAATTTAGTATGTACGTCCGTAAGTGTGCCACCTCTTTCACAAGAGAGAGGGATCGCTTTTCCAATTCTAAATACCTCAATTCATAATCATGAAGGGTTTTTCTCATGAAACTGATTGGGATTTCTTCACCTTTGGTATTCCTCTGAGTAAGAACAGATGCATCAACTATCTCTGTAGTGAATGAATAAATGATGAAGTCCCTTTGAAAATAAGGGCTAATGAGGACTGAAGCTGTGGTGATTTCCCTTTTGATATTATTGAAAGCTTCTTGTGTATTCGTTTTCCATTCAAACCTTTAGTCCTTTTTCAACAATAAATTGACCGGCTTCACAATACTTGCATAATCATGAACAAATCTCCACACAAAATTAATCTTGCCAAAAAATGATTGAACTCCTTAGATGACGAGGGGTTGAGTTCATTTATTTATTTAACTCTTTCTAGATCTATATAAATCCCTTACTTGCACACAATATGACCTAATAGTTCTCCTTGGGTTACAGTGAATACACATTTCTTTGGGTTTAGGGAAACACTGTATAATCTGCATATGTCAAAGACTTTCCTCAAGTGATGAATGTGATCACCTCTTATTTTTTAATGTATTTTCAAGTCATCTTGATAGTCCTCCATGAATTTTCCTATCAACCCATTAAAATCATGATCCATGGCCCTCTGAAATGTGGCTCTTGCATTCTTCGAACCAAAGGGAATCCTAGCATATGCATATGTCTCCCAAGGTGTTATGAATGTTTTCTTCACTCTGTCTTCCTTAGCAACCAAGACTTGATTGTATCCAAATAAAAAATATAACATGGACATGTAAGATGATCCCATGACTTGATGGAGGAGAAAATCCATGTTAGGTAAAGGATAATTATCCTTTATGCTTTCTTTGTTAAGATCCATGAAATCTACACACATTCAGATTTCCCTGGTCTTATTTCTTACTATCACAGGGTTTGAAAGCCATTCAAAATCTCTAATGGGATATATTATTCCAACCTTCTTTAATTTCTCTAATTCAAGCTTTACCAGAGGTTTTAATTTGGGGTTCATCATCCTTATTTTTTGCTTTACCGGATTTGCTTCTTCTCTCAAAGGAATGATATGTTGGAATATTTTTTTATCATAATCTTTCAAATCATCATAAGTCCATGCGAACACATCAAGATATTCTTTAAACAATGCAACATATTGATCAACTTTCTCAATGGTGCAATCAATTCCCATGTTGACATAGTTTGGGGAACTGTTAGTTCCAATATTTATCTCTCTTGTTTCTTGAACCTTCTGGAGTGAAATTTCTTCCAGGCGACTCTTAACATGATCACATTTCGTAAAAAGAGACTCAAATTGAATACAATCTTTCCGGACAACAGACATGTGATTTTCTTCATCATCATCATCATTCAACAAATTTTTTTCCAACTGTTCATCATTCTCAAATACTTGTAAATATTCAAAGTTATCAGGTACAAAATGTTGGAATACTCTTTCTACTTGAAAATATATTTTTCTTTGAATATCATCTGGGTTTTACAATGAGTCCGCCAAAGCCAATGAATCTGCCTTCTGATTCTTAGCCCTCATAATGAAATAAATGTTGAAAGAGCTAAAAGATTCCATCAATTCGTTAACTCTTTTGAAATATAATTTGAGTCTTTCCTTCTTGATTTTATACCTCTGGGTTACTTGATTAATTACCAAATCAGAGTCTCCAGTCACAATTATATGTTCTATCTTCATTTATTGTGCAAGAATCATTCCTTGAATCAAAGCTTCATATTATGCCTCATTATTAGTACATACAAATTCAAGTCTGATAGCATGTGGATGCATAATATTACCTGGACTCAAAGGGAAAATTCCAACTCCACTCCTGGAGCTTGAAAAAGATCCATCGAATGACATCCTCCAATAACCTTCAAACAAATGCTCTTGATTCTCTGTGTCTTGAACTTTCTCCCGAATTTCAATGTGTTCCATGTCTAAGATAGAATAATTTCCAATCCCAACATCTATATAATCTTCCATTAACTCATTATCCTTCTTTTTGAAAGAGAAGGGTTTCCTGGGTTCACGGGGCACCTTAATCATTGCTCCATCTTTGCCTGGCAGCATCATGCAACTTCCATCATTCATTATGTATCCCCCGATCATGGATGACCAATCTATTCCCAAAAAAACTCCATATACTGGAGGAAGGTCTACCATAATAATATTGAAAACTGTAATAATATGGGGAGCTGCAGTGAACCAAGCATAAAAGTCCTTGATTTCTCCATCATCTGACACTTGTCTAGAATCAATTGCGTATATTATTTCACCAATCTCATAATTTTTGGTACAGTTCATGCCCAATGCCTCCATGATTGCCAGTGGCATAATATTGTTGGTCGCGTTAGTGTCAACTAAACAATTATGAAGTGCAACATCATGATTTTCAATTGAAATATAAAAGGGAGGAATTTTACCTCTCAACTTCAAGGTGGTTGATTTGTTTTGGCTTTGTTTCAGACTGGTAACAATAACTTCTGCTTTTTTAGACAGATCATCCAACAATGTCAAAATGTTTTCCCTTTTTCAGGGAATCTTCACCACTTTTGTAAAAGGAAACGTTATCCTTAATTTACTTAAGTCCTCTACAACATTGTATATCATCTGAGTGGAGTTTAACATTATGTGTTGCTTCTTATTTCCAATGCTATTCGTCATTTTCTCATTTTCCCTTTTCCCATTCATTTTTTCTTTATCTTTTTGGTTTTCCTCTTCATAATCATTTTTACTCTTGGATATATTTACAAATCCTCTTGTATGGGCGACGTTTTCTTGCGAGTTGGGGTCGTTTTCGCCTTCTTCAAATATATACAGGGGCATCTCACATCCACCCATTTGTACAGTTTCAAACTTTCATTAGGTGAATAATAGTTCTATTTCTCAACCATTTTCTCAACATATACATCATCCATAACAACTACATTGGAAGTAGGTTTCCTAGGAGCCCTTGGTCGTTGCGGATTATCCATGTTTTCAAAACTCACTCTGTTTTCTTGGGGAGGGTTCCTTCTTTACTCTGGGACCGTCATTCTCATATTCGTTACATAATTAACCCCCCTTCTCAGTCTGGTTATCTCATTCTACATTTGATTGATAGTTCTATTCATTTGTGCAATTTCAATTCTTTGCTTGATTTCTTGTGCTGCAACAGTGTGTACCTTCACATCTGGTACGGTTCCCTTGAAAAATCCTCCTCCAATTGTTTGATTTTGGGTCATTCGTGGCTTGAATTCTTCATTCTTTCTTGAACGAGAGGCTCCTTGATTATCAATACTTAATCCTCCCAACTGACTTTGTACTTTTCCTAGTAAAATGTCAGGGTCAACACTCGTTTCAATCATAATTTCTTCCATATCAGTGGCTTTAGTCATTGCTTCCTCTAAGGTATCCATCTGGGATGTTCTATTAACATATTTCACACTTGGGGGCATCACATTCTTATAACAACCGAGTATGATTGGGTCACTATGTATTTTATCTTCTAGAATCTTACTCAAGGTTTTATTTAACCTGAGATTAAAATCTCATATTCTTTCATTCATCCTCAAACCAATCCGGGTGAAATTAGTGAGAAGGGTATGATGATCAATTGGAGGGGATAACATAGTCAGGAACATGGATTCGAGGTCATTAAACGAGAGAATTTATCTACTGGTTAATGTAGTATACCATTCATAAACTCTTCCTGATAAGGTTTACAGAAATAACCTTATCATCACATAGTCATACTCAACACGATGAAAATCACAAACATCAAGAAACAAGTGAAAGTGCCTCTTTGCATCAATTGTTTTGTCTCCATAAAATTCTTTCAAGGTACCCTTAGGGAGAACCGAGAGATCATGTTTCTCACCTAGAATATTTAAAGGGTAATCTCTTATTCTCCTTCGATTTTATTGATTTCTTGCAACACCTCTTCCACCTCCTTGTCTCTCTTCATTAGGTTATTCTCATGGTTGTTCATTTATTTCTTCCATATCCGGAGGGGTTCCATAAATATGATTTTCTCTTCTTAGGATACAGAGTTGCTTGATTTTACTTTTTGTAATGGGTCCTTTGTATTCATCCAACTTCAATCCTGACCTTTTCCTTTTACTGCTCTAGCTATCCTTTGGTTTCTTCGGTCGTGTTGTTCGTCTCCTCTATCTCCGAAGGATATCTCTTTCATCTTTTGGAGATAATATATACCAAGACCTTTATAATTATTTTTGGGTCTTAGCTATCATTATTACCATATTATATACCTAATGTAATATGCCTCATTGATTATTCAATCGAATTTCCAGGTGGGGCTGATCATCCTGGGGAAAATTCATATATTTTTCAAAAAAATTTAAATCAGATTCCAAATTTTAGTTCATTCCCCAGTATGGTTGCCAAAAATGTTGACGCTTGAATCCGTTAGGACCGAAATGAAAACCTCACGGGGATGTAAATCCCCTTGCATTTTTATAGAGGTGGTACTCCTCTTTACTTTAAGATTTTTCTTGGGACTCTAGATATTTAGAATATGGGACTTTGCAGAAGTCTGTCGTGGTAATCCAAGAAATATAAAGATTGCAAGAAATATAACAAGAAATAGAAATGTTTTTTTTTCTTTTTTCTTTTTAAAGATAGTTCTCAACAAATGAACATGAACTGCACACTTCATACATTTAAAAAATATAGAAAAAGTTTCCTCACATCCATCATAGTTAAACTAAATATTTCTCATCACATAAAATAAAAAAGAAGATGATCTACATGCATAAGAGAAATTTAACAGAGTGGACACATGGGCAGCTCAAATAAATATAATTAAAGATCAATCTCAAATACTTTATACTCAAAAATCAGAGTTACAAAGCACAGTCGAAACTGATCTTGAAATAGCTCTCTTGAAATTTCTAAAAAATATATAGTTCGTTACATATTCTTTAAAATTTAAAATGCGTTTGTCCTTAGGACTGGGATTGGGGCTCCAACGGACCATAAAAAAAATATAAACAAGAATTAATATTGTATAAGGAGGATGGTGAGAGGTAAAATAACAACAAGACCTAGAAAGAAGCAAAGGAGAAGTTATCAGACTTTGGTTAAACCTCTTTAGTCAAAGAAGCAGAGCAACTGGATGAAAGAATTTATAAGGAAAGAAAGATGTGATCATCATAAACTTACTATGATGGTCTCTCGTGTCTTCACTTGCTTGTTGTTTTCCTTTTATTTTCTTCATTAATGGTTACAAGAACTGTCTCAACTATTTCTTTCCCTTCATTGGTCAATTTGTCGATTGCTTTCTTGAACCATTCTTCAATATAATTTTTCATTGGTGCGACATTTATCTCATGTCGAATTTTGATGTTGAATAAATCGCCTTCAAAGTCTCTCAAATCAAGGGAAATACCATGTACTTCTTCCTCAATATCTTGATTCTTCACAAAATAGCTCACTAGCCAATTGTCTATGTCATCTTCATCATATTCAAGTATACCATAAAACTTTTCAACCGATAACCCTTTAAATATCTCAAGTTGTTTGCCAAATTGTTGCTTTGTTAGGAACATTGAGTTGATAATTAATTTAGGGTATTTTACTTCGTTAGTACCTCCGGATAGGTCTATCTCTGTGAGCCTCTTGAACATTTCTTCCCTTTTCAGTATGGCTTCACTGCATGCTTGAACAATATTATTGAAATTTTTAATCTTTTCCTTCCAACACACATTCAAATTTTTTATCCAAATTGGCGAGGGAATATCCTCCTCTCTTATTCTTAGTTCTGCCATGTTAGAGACATTGTTTACAAAGGGTAATACAACATCAATGTAAAAAAATTCTTTGTTCTTCATATCGGCTTGCAAATATTCATGGATGGCATGCATCCTCGATCCAAAAGAAACAATGTTTTTTGAAACCTCCGATGCCTATGTGATCAATGTCATTCTCTTCTTAATATTTATTTCTACATAGCTCTTGGCTAATGTAAGTAGGCTTGAATATCCTTTCAATTTAACAATGGGTGTGGTGGGTATGACTATTGACAAAGGACTGGAAATAAGTGGAAGAGGCATTAAGGCGTATTCCAACTCCCTGATCCTTTCTTTCAACTTCATGTTTTCTGCTTCTATATCACCAATGGAGTCATCAAGAGAATCCTTGGTTGCCCTATGAATTTTAGAGATTTGGGACGACTGCATATCTTTTAGGTCAACCTCTGAGCGAGATTTTATTTTCTTATTTTTCAATAATCAATTTCTTAGATTCCTTTTCAAAGACAATGCTTTGGAAAGTGAATGACTCTTCTTCACTGAAGGTCTCATTCTCAACGATCTCTAATGATGAATTTTGGTGGGCTAGATTTCCTAGCTGATCAATGTTGGGAAATATTTTCTTGATATCTTCCTCGAGCTCCATGTCTTCAAGAGAGAAGTTATTGATGTCATTTTCTATGCGATGGTCTTCTTCCTCTTGCACAACATTCTTCCTCTTCTTTCTTAGAGGGAGCTTGTGTGAGCTCTCTATTTTTCTGGGGGGAATTATTTTCTCCTTCGCCTCTTGAACTATTGTTGGTAAATTTCCTATTTGGGTGGTTCGTTGGAGAATTGCTATGAGATGTGGTAGTATTAGGAATAACAAATGGAGATTGGATTCTCTTCTCACTAGGACCCTTTCCATTTTTCTTGTAAAACTCGTTAGTACTAAGTATTGTTTCCAAGTTGCCAGCATTGTGTGCAGGAGCACCTAAGTTGTTGTCTTCTTCTTCACTCAAAATAGTATGAAATAATGAATTGTTGAATCCTACTGAGAGAATATGTTCCACAAATATTTTGTTAGGGTCAAACCCCTTTATCTTTTCATCATAATTCAGATTTACATTGTGGAAGTGTTTCACAAACTCATCAATTTTGTTTATATTCCTGAATATGAAGTCTCCAATTTTCCAAGGAAAGGGGATGAATTGTTTTTTCTATTTTTCATGGAAAAGGTGAAACCAGAAATTGTATTGCCTTGCCACTTCCGTAATAAAATTTTTATCATATACATGGTATGGAAGTAAAAGAGCGATTTTCCTTGGAACAGAAGATCCTGATAACATTGTGATCTTCCATCTGCTCTAACATTCCCTTTTTCTCCAAGAATTTATTAGCCTAGTCAGGTATCCTGGGGGTATTTTTACCAAACAACAGTCCTTTGAAAACTGAAATGAAATCATTGTAAACTTTGTAAAAATGAAAAGAAGTATTGTGTCTCCACAATGCTTGATACCAGAAGGAAATTGGATCAATTTCACAGTTCACCCTCTTACATATAGTTAATTTTAGAAATTGACAACAATATACTATCACAAATACCAAATAAGAATCCATACATAATTTCTTGTCCCTTTTGTAATGTGACAATTGGGAGGAGGTTTCAATGGAAATCAGTTTAACCCAATCGAAGATAGCTTTCTATTTAACTGTAAAATATAAAATATAAAGAATCATGCGAGAAATGGTGGAGGTTCTTTCTTGACCTATCAACTTGGTAAACAACCAAGCAATTTCTTGAACAAGATTTTTAAAAGAGTTGACCTGAATACTGGTTATGTCTTATGGGACAACCGCAGGATTCTCCAAGAACTCGAGAAAGAGATCCAAAACATTGTCATGTTTTTTCAGAAAATCTTTGCAATCCTCTCCTTTGTAGGTAAGTGTTGGCTCAGGGAGTTTCGACATACTATGAAAAAATTGCGGTGAAATAGATGGGGGAATGATCCTAGAGTTGTATAACTCACTGGATCGGTACATACTTCTCAACGCAACATACAACCATTTCTTTGCAGTCGAACACATGAGGGACACACTCTACATGAGAAATTATGGATGTCCATATTACGTCTTTATGTGTAGGAGGAGATGAGTAATACGAATATGCTCTAGACCATTTAAAGTTCTGGTCTTCACAACCAAAAATATTCAAATTATCACCACATAATTGTTGTCTAGTTGTTCTTGCCATAGGTTGACGAGAGTGTTCTTTCAACTGGATAATAACTTGAAATGAAATCCTTTCGGAGATATAACAATAATATAACCCTTGGCAAATCATGCTTTAATGCAATTTAATGAAAAATATTCTCGATCCATTCTCTTATTAATGACGATATTTACGGAGCTTGCATGATCAGTTATTAGCATTAAACCATACTAAATGCATATTGGGAAAAGCACAAGTATGGCAGGGACGAACAAGAGCAATTTGAAATTGGAGCCTTTTGTGAACCCACCAACCCGAGAAACTGCAAACCCTCAATTGCGAACGATAAAAAATAGGTTAAGTGTTTCACAACAGTCGGTCAGACTTGGATACAAGAGAAATGAAATACTTAGGGGCTAGGTACCCACGAAAAGTATGACGGTCATAATGTAGATCATGAGCCTTTGGGTGCAAAGTGGAGATCGCAAAAATTGGATGATGAAAGATTGAACCCGTGAACCCGCGGTTACAAAAAACTGTTAAGTATATTATAACAAGGCAGTCGGTCGGGCTTATGATATAGGAACATGGATGGAGGTGAAAACCCACGATTTTTCCAACCCATGAACTTACCGATCTTTGAAACGCGACTAAGTATGGTAACTAGAAAGGGAAAAGAGAAGGGAGAAAATTCAAGGGGATGAGGGTAGGTATAGAAGAGGGAAAATAAATGGAAGAAAAGAAGTTGAGAAAATAGAAAAGGGAGGGAAATTTCAGAAGCAGGAATTGATCTCAATAGTTATATAAAATACTCTCGTATGATTGCCTCTTTTTGTTAATGGGCCTCTACAAGAGAGATGAATAGGAGGTGTGACTCCTTGTGCCATTATTCTTGTAGTGGTACTCATCCACCTTCTTCTCCTTCTGCGTACCATATGACTAGACATGTTTGGTACTACCACTTCCATTGATAAATTGATCTGTGTTAAATTGTTACTACTTTCGGCTCTCCTTATCGGCTCATGATTACCTTTGCACGTCATGTACATCTTACATGTTCTGGTTGGGTTTTCCACCTTGTTTCCATGTCCTTCCATCTGTCATGCATTCCCTTTCATGTCAGAGCTATAAATTATGTCAAAGTGCCAAGTGGGCAGTTCCCCCCCGTTCAACTGGGACCCGTTCGAGATACATGTGTGCCTTTTTTCTTCTAGTGTGGTTGTCTTCTTGGCTACGACCACGTCAATATTTTTCCACCATTTTTTCAAAATCTTTTTTGAATTGGCACATTTGAACCCGATTCCATTCCATGTCAAGTAAATTGCCTTTCAGATGCACACCCTTTTCAAAATCTATCAGCTAGAGAATTTTCTTTCCTTCTAACCCACCTGAAGTCGATCGAGAACAATGTTAACATGTGCCTTTGAATTCTTTGCATTATTTGGTAGAGGCTCCAGTGTGTGATTATCTTTCCTATTTTTCATTCCACACTATAACCTTCTCGCCATTCCTATGACCAGACCCGAGTTTCCTTCCATTGTTACATTGACAATGCCTTCTCTCACTAATATTTATAGACCTTGCTCCAGGGCATAAAATTATGCAACATTGTTGGTATTTTTTCCCACATATACAAACTATTTTTCCTTCACCATATCGTATCGGTCCTCCAGCCCCAACTCTCTCGGGGTTTCCCTTTGATGCACCTTCAAAATTCAATTTCAAGAAACCAACCTGGGGAAAATTCCAATATATGGCGCCACCATGAACTTGTGGTTCTTTTTTAATTGGTAAAATAATGCTCTGAGTATCCAGTTGCAATATTTGCAGTACTTGTTTCTCTTGGATTGAGGGTATTTTGGCTGATGATTGAACTTTCCTGCTCAAGACAATTTCTCTTAGTTGTGCCTTGACCTTTTCTATCAAAAGATTTATTGGGAGGGATTCATTGCAGAAAATTCTTCTGTTTCTTTCCTTCCAAATTTCCCATATGAAAAACCCAGGAGTTAAACCCCAGCATAAATTTACAATTTCATCAGTTGTATATTGAACCCTCTAGCTCCTCAGGGTCGCTTGGATGTATCATCTTACTATATCGGTATGTTGATACAGGGTAGACACCCAGTCCCATAACCCTGTGGAGTAATGGCATCCATTGAGCAGATTATTTATCGTCTCCTCCTGTTATTCACATAAGTGACATCTTGAGGGGCCACAAAAACCCCTTTTAACCAGATTTTCCGAGGTTAAAATTTTCTTGTGTAGAACCAACCACATAAAGGGTCTCACCTTTGGCTAGTGAGGGAAATTCCAAAGTCGTTCCCAGAGTGGGTGTGGATTTCTCTGATCATGACCCACTATATAATGTCAGGCCTCTTTCAGGGTAAATTCTCCTCCATATCATCCACCCCACAAAAGTTGGTCCTCATCCTCTTAACAAAGAGTCTTTCATTTATGAAGTTCCTCCTCTAGTTCTTTCACTAGCATGGAATTTCAATTGGGGTTGTGTGGGAGAATGGAGTCCCAACATCTCCATTTTGAATTTCTTTCCCTCTGATCCCGGTATTGATGCAAATTAACTTTTCCTTTTCTGTATAATTATTGTTTTATGCATTCTCTATCCTGGTTTTCCAATCTTGTTTCTTGTTTCCATGCATCCTCCCAGAATCAGGTTGTTTGGCCATTTCTTATTTGCCAGAAACAATGCTCCTAAATTACATTTTTATTCCTCCAAGCCATATTCCAAATAGTCAATCCCTCTCCCGTTCCATTTAAACATATATGATCCCGAGGGTTCCTTCTGGGGGCATACTTGGCTTTCCAAAAGGCTACCTAGGGTGTTGAGCTTTCTTTTACCCATCTCCACCATAGTTTTGCACCATATGCATTATTTGTTTTTTTTAGATCTTGCAGTCCTAAACCTCCTTTGCTTTTCAGCCAGCATAGTTTTTCCCAAGCCACTAAAGCCCAATTATTTTTGTCCTCTTCTCCTCTCCATAAGAAATTCCTCTGAATATTTTTGATTCTATGTAAAATCCTTTCTAGAGTTGGGAATGTTGAAAGTAAATAAGCTACAATCGCTTGTAAAACTTCCTTAGTGATAAAAATTCTTCCTACAAAGTTTTGGGCTTGATTGATCCAGGTGGATATTGGTAGCCACCCACCTATTCCAAATTCCAATTAGATCATCTTGATAGTTTTCAGTTCAACATGTTTCTTTGTAATGGGGAAATTTCTTTGTAATTGTGGGTTTTTCACTTCTGGGGTTGTCTTGAAGCCCTACACAGCATCTAGGTGGATATTGGTGGCCTCCCACCCATTCCAATTGGTTTATTTTGGATTTTTTCATGTCAGTACATCTTTTTGTACTTCCAAGGCCGTTTTAGGGCCCTAAACAATGTTTTCTCAACTTGCCACAATAAAACTATGGATAGAATTCGAGTTTGATGATATAATGCATAGTTCTCAAAAATACATTTCCAATGGGACATCACATGCCGAAAACAGAGATCGTATGCAAAAGCTACGACCCCGAGAAGTTGATGTACTAACTTACCCCAATGGGGCCCACATGACTTTTGGCACTTCATCTCCTAGGGTTAGGTTTTTGGATGTATAGGGTTTTGGAATTCATGTTTATCATAAAAAGGCCTTCAGAGCCTCATTACACTCATCTTCTTGTGAATGAGTGTATCCATCACATCTCTTCTCAGAGATAAATCTTCCACCATTCTAGAGAGTCTTACACTCTGTATTTTTACAGTCTCTGTACATTTCTTTCATTAGTAGAAATAATGTATTGCTTCATTTCTCTATTTCTGAAAATATTTGTTTATTTTATTGTGATATCTCTTCTTTCATTTTGTTCCAAAAATAATCTGGATCATCGATAGTTCTAGTGCTTAACTCTATGTTGCATCTTGTTTATCATATTTTCCCATGTTGCTTTCCTCCCTACTTTATCCGTGAGAGGAACTCCCAAATATTTAGTAGGTAAGGTTTTCCTCTTGAAACCCAAGATGTTAGTGAGGTTCCTTTGAATATAAATATGAGTATTAAAGAAAAATATCATAGATTTGGAATGATTTACCTCTGTTCTTGAAGCTTCAACAAAATTATCCAATATTTCCTTGTAGGATTTCACTGATTTGACTGTTGAACTCCATGTAGAATAATATCATCCATAAATTGTTGATGTGTAGTTGGGGAGTTGTCATGATGAGGTTGTAGGCCTTGTATTGCTCCCTCTATGGTTGTTTCTTTAATTTTTCTTCCTAATCCTTCCATCATGAGTATGGTTGTTGTAGGCCTTGTATTGCTCCCCGGAATTGAGAAGATAAGAGTGGAAACTAGTGCCATTACCCATCTTATCCATTGATTATCAAATCCATAGGATTCCAGTGTTTTTTCCATATAGTTCCAACTCAGTTTATTGTAGATTTTAACAAAGTCCATTTGTATGATCATACCTTCCTTTTTCAAACTTTTCAAAGAATGGATTATTTCATGGGAATGAATGACATTATCTAATATTTGTCTGCCTTCAATGAAGCCAGATTGTTCATTTGATATAAGGATTGGAATGAGGGTATTCAATCTATTTGCTACGACCTTGGATATTATCTTGTAAACCACATTGCAAAGAGATATCAGCCTAAATATATATGGGGTTCTAGCTTAATTCTCCTTAGGGATCAGTAATGAAGGTTGAGTTTAAATATTTGAGAATAGATGAGTAGTGCCTTGAGTCCCCAACTATATCATAAATATCTTGTTTTACCACATCCCAACAGGATTTGAAGAAATCCACATTAAATCAATCAGGTCCAAGGGCCTTCCCATTAGGCATCTCCTGGACTGCTTGATATACTTCCTCTGACGTAATTGGTTTCCTTAAATTCTAGTTATGTTCCTTTGTGACCAGTCTTAGAATGTGTCTTAGAATTCTTTGTATGGAATTTGACCGATCAATTTTGGGTTCTTTAGATATGTCCTCAAAGTGTTGTGCTAAATATTTTTCAATTTCTTTATGATATTCTTTCTCTTTACCTTCCACATCTCTAATTTTCAAAATTTTGTTATGATTCCTATGGGAAATTGTCGACTTGTGGAAGAAATTTGTGTTTTTCTCCCTTTCCTTTAACCACTGTATTTTAGAATTTTGTCTCCATAAAATTTCCTCTTGAATACACCTTTTCTCCCATTCCTAGTGAAGGTGTTTTTCCTCAGTTTTCTTCTCTTCACTGTAACCATCTTGGATGCAGGATTTTTGCATCTTTTCCATTTGATCCTCTAAATCTTTTTTTGCATGTAGGATGTTCCCAAACACTTCTTTGTTCCATTGTTTTAGTTTCTTCTTCACATGCCTCATTCTACCTTGGAGTCTGAACATTTTAGTACCTTGTTCTTGGATATCCTCATTCCACCAAATTTTGACTTTCTCTTGGAAGGAGGGGTGGTCCAGCAAAAAACTCTCAAATTTGAATGGAAGTATTTTTGGAGTTCCCTAGAAAATTTCTTCTACCTGTACTGGCCAATGATCCAATCCCCCCCATGGGTGGATGTTTCATTCCACATAAATACCTTGCATCATTAAAATGATTCAGAGATTAAGAACCTATCTAGCCTTGATGCCACCTGGTGATGCGTTGTTCTCTTTTTGTTTCAAGAAAAAGTTCAATTACTTGTTCTTATATCTATTAGGATTTTTTTTCTATAAAAGCAGAGAAGGCCTCTGCATCTCTATCTAATCTACAGATTCCCCCTTTTTTCTTTACCAGGGTCAAAATTATGTTGAAATCTCTTGCTAAAACCTAATGGGATCTCATATGTCGTTCTCTGCGGTTTTCTAGAGTTTTTATCATACTTTTCTTATCATCTAGGATTTGAGGCCCATAGACATTGGTAAATATGATCCTGTCTGGAGTTCCTATTACTTGCAATTCCACTGATAAGTAGAAACTTGTAGCTTCAGTCTTTATTAGGTTAACGTTTTAGGGTCCCACAAGGAAAGAATTCCCCCTGCTATGTTTTGGATATCAATATCCATGTATTGATACTTCTTCCAACTTTTCCTACTTATTTCCAACAACTTATCAATTGTACACTTAGTTTCCTGAATAAAACATATTCCTGTTTTTTCCATATTTAACTTTTTTTTAAGAATTCTCTGGACTCGGGTGAAATCATGAAGATGGGTGTCTATTTTGCTTGTTTTATGAGAACACAAATTATATTTTCACAAGTTCTTCAACTTCCGACATACAAAAGTTTTTATTTTATTTAGAATTTCACTTTACAGTAAAAACAATACTTGTGAAGAATGTTGTTATCTTTCCAATGACTATTTTTCAATTTTTTTATTTATTAAGATTTAATATGTCAATTTGACAATTGTTTAACAATATTTTCCTTAAACATGAAAGGAATGATAATGAGTTATTCCCCCCCTCCAACAATGTATCTATTATTAAACTTTTGTTTTTAACAAAAGAAATATACTGCAACTACAAACACTCTATTTTATTATGACTATAATTTTGAATCTAACAGATGAATATTATAATTTCTAGAATTTTTTGAAGTTGACCAAGCTGAAAACGTTGCAGATTTTAAACATATGTTTTCCCCCACATTGTATCTATCTTAATTTTTGCTTATAAGTAAAATATAAAAATACCCTTTTGAAAATAACAGTTTAAGGTTTATGCATACCAATTTTTCTAAATTTTCCACTATGTATTTTTAGAGATACAAATATTTCATTTCACTCAATCATAATGTTAGCTGAAAATATTATGCAGTGATTTTAAAAAAAAAATAAAAAAAAATAGATAAAAATAACGAAAATGAAAACAAATTATAGGAATTGAAAGTAGATTCAATTTTTCAAATGCTGGTGTCATTTTCGAAACCAAATTATGAGTATTTACAGGAGTCTGCAACCTCCAAAGTTCAGGTAAGCTTGAGGGAATTCTCTGGTTTTTGCATAGAGTCCCATTCTCTAGTTTTTGACCGAAAGAATCTTTCAGCCAAAAAACATTTGTTTCGTCTGAAAAACATTTCTTTCGGATGAAAAACTAAATTCTAACAGAATCCGTCAAAATTAAATGGTTTCCAAGCTTTTTAGCCAAAAAAGCCTTTTTTCGGCTGAAAGATGGTTGAGCGAATTCTGTCGGCCGAAAAAAATGAAAAGACACATCGTATCATTTAATTTTGCGCCAAATCGTATAAATACGCTTTCGACCGAACATATTTAACATAATTGATCACTTGTTTGATGGTTTTCTAGAGCACCTAAACAAAGTTTCGAATCATCTTTTTCATTTTTGTTGAATAAGGTAATTGATGTTTGTTCAAGTTTTTATTGGAATAACAATTTATATATTAAAAGATAAATGTTGAACATTTTTTCAAGGTGAGACATTTTTTGAACATAACTTTTACAGATAACTATACTCATGGGAAACAAAAGTTTGCGCAAGAGAAAATTTGATCGCACTCGAGATGAAACTCACCATAAATATTAAAGGAAAGAGAATTATTAGAGAAATAAACGAAAACGTGCAAATATTGAAGAAATAAACGATGATAATGTAAATAGATCTTTTCAACAAGAAGAAGTCCAACCATGTATGCATGCACATATTGTCTATATTAAAAGTATAGAATTTAAATTTAAAATATTGTTTAATATAATTGATTGTAATTACGATTTGATGTTTTTCAAAAAACATAAATAGATTTGTCTCATAACGTTGACACCAAAATTGAAGCAGAAGACATTGAAACCGAAATTGAAGCAGAAGACGAATCACCTATAGGTATGTACATAAATTTAGATTATACAAGATGAACACTTGTATATAGTTTAGTGAATTTATGTTTGGTTTTTGTTTTTTAACATAAACTTTAAATTGAAATATGCAGGAGAATCTATAAACATTGATGATGAAATATTAGAAAATGTTGATACTGACAAATTTGGGAAGAAAGAAGGTAATCATTATATAAGATATCGAACTAAGAATATGTATAATAATTTTTTCAAAGATGAATCAGTAACAGTACAAGCTCAACTTTTACTTTGTCTAATAAATTCAAGAAAGTTAAAATAAGTTACATCATTATTGGGTATTCAAAAGTCGACAAAAGATACAAAGGTGAAACAAAATGTCTTTGAAAATATAACTACTATATTAAAAACTTTTGGAAAATCTCGAAAAAAAAGATGTCAGTGTTGCATGTAGAGCGATACAAACAATAATTGTTTCATCTAGCAATATAAAAGATCGTTTGACACTACACATGGAAAAAGCGATGGGAACGTCAAGAAAAACATCGTACAAATATATAACATTTTGATTGCAAATAGATGCAAATGATGAACTGGCTTGTTGGATAGTGATTTCTAGACAACCCTACAAAGATAGACTTGTAGTAAATGTAAAAGAATTGGTTCGTAATTGTTGGTTGACAGAATATCGTGTTTCACCACATACAAGGTATGTGTTACGATGAAGAATAGCACGAAAAAAATATGAAGAACATACAAAACATATATTTCCAATGACACAAATAGAATTGTTCAATAAGTTCAGAGAAGAGCACAAAGAAGTTAAAATTTCCATCAATACATCTGTGCATAAAAAACCATGGTTTGTTAGACCCATCATTGTTCGTGACACTTGTTGTTGTCATTATCATGTGGAATTTGAGTTGTATTATGACACTTTTCTTGATTTTGGTAAAACGTTATGTCCAAGTTCACCTCCTCCTTCCACATTCCGTGCTTTTATATCTGAAATTCTATGTGAAAGAGAAGGTGATGAATTATTTTACAAAAAACAAAATGTGTTGATGGAAAGAAATGTGATCGTTGTGGAAATCTAAGTTTGTTTCACTCAAAGTATCCTATTGATATGAATGATCAATCATTTTCTAATATAATAGTCAATTGGAAAAGATATGAATATATCAACAACATGGCTCCACATTCTTCAAATGTTATTTCCAAAAGGGTTGATTTGAAAGTAGATAAAATATGTGTGATAGATATTTTGAAGAAGTTTGAGGAAGAAATTTATAAATACACCAAGCATTCACATAGAGCTCGATGGAAAGACCTACAATTCAAACAATCCCGTGAAGTGTTTCCACCAAGAACAATTTTGTCTGTAGTTGATTTTGCAGAGAAGTACACATTCGTTGCACAAAAATAAATACAGAGTGAATAATATTATTCTGATCAAGTCACTATATTTGTCCACGTTCTATATATACATGTTCAACGGAGTCTTGATAACATAGAAAGAACCAACGAAAATCGACATGTTATTAAAGAATATCACTTTTATATAAGTGATGATCGAGCACAGAACACACATTATGTACAACATTGTTTTGATAAATTTTATGATTCATTGAAAGAACGTGAAATCAGATTCGATCGACATTGGATATGGTCATATGGGTGTGCAGGTCAGTTCAAATCTTCGCGATTACTCTATTGGTTGTGTCGTCTTCATAAAAAATCAAACATTACACATTGTTGGAATTTTTTTGAGACTGGTCATGGAAAAGGAGAGCACAACAATGGATGGGCATGTGTAAAACAAACACTTTGAAGGTATCAGATGAACCCTCATGCCGATTGATTTGAATATGCTTATCAAGTTGTTGAATGGTGAAAAATGACGCTAATCTATGAAAATAATCCGTCAAGGGATGTGCGCAGGTGTGCCTATATATACATGTTACACATGTACACAATATATTTTTATTCATGTGTTCAAATTTATATTCAATCTTCAATCATTTTCTTGAGAGATTTCAAGTTAACAAGTTCTTGTCTTATGGAGGTTTTTTTGGTATGTTGTGATCCAAGATGTAAATAGATCAATTCCATATGAAGCCGGTACAATACATGGGACGCGAAAAATGCATTCAATTAAAACAAAACGCTATAAAAATGTGTTTGCATTTGATAGAATAAATGAGTCTTTTTTTTGTTCAGTTTGTATAGAGGACACAGAATCCATAGAGATTTGTGAAAATGAAAAATGCAGAATATGTTAAAGCTTGGAGACATACCAAACTTAATATAAAAGGGAAAATTCCACTTGCAAGCTCAGAGGAGATGGAATCAAATGAAACTATAGTGTCAGTTGATGGAGATAGAGTTTTTGATCTTGTTAGAGAAGGTAATTTTTATGTTTAATTTTTTTCAAATAACTTGTAGATGTACTTGTGTGATAATATAATATGAACTATTTGTTGTCCAATATATCCAATTATTTGCAGGAGATGTCTTTGCCATGGTTTCACCTGTAGACAACACTGAAAACGTGAAATATTATTTGATGCGATGCACAAAACAAAAGATGAGGTTATTAGAAGATTTTGATGATAACAGTTTTATATATGAAAGATGATCCATTGTATTAAAATGATATTTTTTTCAAGAAACCCATCAAACCAATACTCATGTTCACTTTCAAGACTATCATTCAAATGTCACAAGTTGTCAATATAGTCATTTGGTATGTGCAACGCGCATAAAGTTAATAGAAGTTCAATAAATAAAAAGTTAAAAATGGAAAATGTCCAAAGCCAATCATGAACGAATAATTGAAGATGGAATACCATTACGATTTCTGTAAACAAGTGACATGTACATTCCAAAATTTTATATTTTGCATTGAAAGTACACGTATTTATGAATATCTAGGATTCTAGAATTATTTCCAGTTTAGTTTACTTTCATGGTCCATTCAATTAAGAATTTTTTTTATTTTTGATGAATTATAAAGTTTACCAAACCTTATTTACAATTTCAGGAAAGAACCTATAGATTGTATCTAGGGAACCTAAATTGACCTATACTTTGGATGATTATACTTAAATCCTAAAAATTATCCAAATCGTATACACAAATCCTTTAATGCATGTAGCCAATTTACTACATATAGGATAAATGCGTTCATTATTTGCAATTTTATTGTTCAATGTTTTTTCATATGAAGAGGATAACTTCATATAAAAACTAGGACCCATTTCCATGTCATTATAAGGGACTATTGATGGCTTAGAAAAAATTTAAAGACATCTTAAAGTGTATGATTAACATCCTAATTAAAAAATTCAAGGTAATACATGTATGATTATCATCGTAATTAAAAATTTTAAAATCATCTTAAAAAATATCAATTTTAATTATGAAATTGTGAATTTTGATTCCAAAAGTGTTGATATTATATTAAATTGTTAATTTTTTGCATTTAGATTTAGCAAATTAAAATAAAATTGTGTATGATGAACATGTAACAAGTTACTTATATTCTACACATTAAACATAGTTTTCATTCAGTTTGATTGAAAAACTTAAGTTGAAAATGAATTTGATTTTGTGCCCTGATAACAAAAAATAAAAATAAGAGGTCATGTACTAAAGAATTTAGATTTTCATAATTTTAATTGAATTAATGGTAGGGGTCATATTAATGGCATTAGTGAATACTTCCAATGTGGAGAGTATTGATAATTTCCATCAACCATTTTCTACCCTTACAAAAACAATTTATATCAATATAAATTTTAATGAAAATTGCTTACTTATATCAAATTTGATGACTTGTTTTGACTATTTTCATTGTTGGACTGTCATTTCATTGTAAAATTTCAGAAGAATCTATAAATTTTGATGACTTGTTTTGACTATTTTCAACCATATTTTCAAATCAAACAAAATTTAAATTATAAGTGAGAAACTATAATTTTTATTTCACATTTTCTTGATTATTTCATAAGAAACTAAAATTTGATGACTTGTTTTGACTATTTTCAAACATATTTCCAAATCAAACAAAATTTAAATTATAAGTGAGAAACTATAATTTTTATTTCACATTTTCTTGAATATTTCATTGTGAATTTTCATAAGAAACTAAAATTTGATGACTTGTTTTGACTATTTTCAACCATATTTCCAAATCAAACAAAATTTAAATTATAAGTTAGAAACTATAATTTGATAACTACCCAGATCTCCCATCACTACACAATCCACTCTACTTCACATAGTACAATGATGTTTATACAATAATGTTTATAAATAAAATGAAATAAAACATTTTTAATTTCATCACAGTATCGTAAAATATAAATGAACCTTTTGAGAAATCAAATATGAGACAATAAATTGATATTTTGAATTCCAAAAATATAATATATATATAATCAAACTTTGAATAGTTACACTATGAAATACATAGGTTCCACATCCATTTTAGGATGATAACAAAAACTAAGACATTTAACTCCAAAATTCTAGACTCTAAGCCATCGCTTTAAGATATATCACTTCATACCTGCAAAAGAAAATAAAATTCAAAAATTAAAAATTTACAATTCAAACATGCAAAATAAAACAAAATTCAAAAATTAAAAATTTACAATTAAATATATATATACAAATTTAAAATAAAATGTACACATGTACCATTTTAGATAAACAAAACAAGTTGTGATTAAAGAAAAATTGACATACATACCAAAAGAGTTAAGTCTCATCCTCCAACATACTCCTTTCTATTAATATTATGGTAGCTGCGAGAGGTATTTACCTCCATGTGTGAACCTGACGAGAATAGAAGACCCCGGGAAGCAAGAGAAACCCTAATGAGTTGGCTAATAACCCTAGAAGTCTTGTCGGCTCAAGAAGATAATTTATATTAGGTTATTAGGCTCCAAGAGAAGAAGTCGACCAGAAATAATAATAATATACTGAAGAGACACATATGCAGAAGGAGAAGTCGGCCCCAACAAATCTACCAGAACCACTATAAATACAGGGCGCTAGTTCTCATTTGACACATCTCAGAATTGCAGAGAGAAACTGGTGCACACTGCAGTTCCTAGTTTGGTGTGCACATGTGGAGGAGAGCTGCAGGTGCAGCTGCTGCAGCAACCAGTCTTGGGTGTTGGCTTGGACTATCTCTTGGCTAGGGTTTGGACTATCTTATCAGCTATTTTTGGTGCGCTATCCTTGGAGGAAGATTCGCTACACCTTGTTTGGCTATCTAGCCTAGGGTTTGCTTCCAAAGTAATTCTCGGTCAAGGTTAAGGTGCTCGGAGGGTGGCTTCGACCTATGGCTGGGTGACGAGGGTATCGTCAATGGTAAAATGAGCACACAATATTTTATATTCTAACAAGCTATGGGCCCACACCTCCTTCATTCAGTCTAAAACGCTGGAAGGAAACATAGCCGCTAGGATATTGAGCTCGCTGAGGAACTGTCGCTAGGGTTATTAGCAGAAGCAGCTCCCAAGACACTGTCGCTAGGGTTACTAGCAGGAGTAGTTGCAGAAACCCTAATCCTCTCGTTGAGACACCTTAAATTAAGAGATTGACCTAATCTCCAGACAGATCAGTGCGCCCTAGCTTAGCGCATCTCGTGATATTCTCAGCAAGCCAAGACATGAAGTTTGAATTTCTGGTCAAATCTAGGGTTTGACCAAGTCAAGCAAGACATGACTAACTCTATGAAGTCTGAGAACAAGTTAGATGGAGCCTATAACTTCAGAGTGTGGAAGAAAAGGATTGACCTCATCCTTGCCAAGAATAAAGTGCTGGATATCGTGAAGCCAGAGTTTGAAGAAGGAAAAGAGAAGGAACCACATAACGTTGCAGCTATGGACAAGTTCAAAGATGTTGACATCAATACCATGAGTATCATAGTGGATTCTATAAAAGACCACTTGATACCCTACATCTCCCATCTTGACTCATCAAAGAAGATGTATGATTCCCTAACAAATCTCTTCTCAATTAGAAACATTGGACAAGTTACGAGTCTAAAGAATGAGCTCCGTAACATGAAGATGAATAATGATGATAGGATAACATCATACTTTGTAAGGATCTCCCAGTTAAGATATCAACTACAAGCTATTGAAGAGATCACTTCAGAAAATGAATTGGTGAACATAGTACTCAATGGTTTTCCCAAGACATGGGATGCGTTTTCCGCAAGCATGAACACAAGGAAGGAGTACCCGACATTTGAAGAACTTTGGACTTGTTGTGCTCAAGAATAATCAAGGATCAATACAAAAGAGAAACCCCAAAAGAAGTACGACGATCAAGCTTTCATAGCAAGATTCAAGAACTTGAGGAACAAAAGGAAGTTTGGTTCAAGAAGGAAGCCAAATCAAGAGAAAGACATTTCAAAAGTGTAATGCTTCAACTGTCGAAAGTATGGTCACTACAAGAATCATTGTCCCGAGCTAAAGAAAAGGAAGGAGAAACACAAAGCATTGATTGTCGAAGAAAAGGAACCTACAAAGAAGACTAAGAAGGATGGAAGAGACTTCTTCTTCTAAAATGTAACAACACTCTTCTTATTTCGTGTTTGCATCGTCTCTGTACATATCTTGTTTGCACCGACCGTGTATGTACATATCTTGTATATCTATCTCTTGGAAGATAATGTGTTCCAAGAAGAACTATACCTATGGAAGAAAAAACAAGATGAAAAGAGATATCATTAGATAATGCACATGAAATAATGAAATACAAATCATATGGAAGTTATTGCAAAATAAGACGAATCAATCATGAAGAGACTTAGAAGAAGCAAAGACAGAAAGAAGTCATCAATCGAGAGGAAATTGGAAAAGGACTTATGACGTTTTGTAGAAAACAACAAGATGGAAGCAAGAGAGCCAATTATACATTGCATAAGACAATAAGGATGTAGATGGAAGCATGGACTCTGTTAGACAAGAGAGCCAATTATACATTGCAGAAGACAATAAGGATGCAGATGGAAGCACAGACTCTGTTAGACGGAGGGAGTTGATTATATGCACTTATACAAGAAGCAAGGATTAGGAGGGAGATAATCCTATGATTCATTGAAGATGATGAAATATATATATCCATGGTAGCAGTCATGAAAGACAGTACATGTTCAGTTCAACTGCAAAAGAAGACTTCTTCGAAGAGAAGCCTTAAAGTATTCATGGTTGTCCATCTAGATCTGTGATCCGATGATGAAAGGAAGAAGTGGAATCTCTAGGATATGGAATCTATAAGAAACTCCATGGACCCAAGGGATAAAGAAAAACATGAAGATTCCAAGAAAGAAAGAAAAGCCAGAATAAGCAGTCATAATATTAAGAATCAAAATATTTCCAGCCTGATATGAACTCAATAAAAGCAATCAACAGAAGAACTAGAAGTCGTGATGAAGAACAATGTATAGAAGACTTATGAATGAAAGCATTACAAGATCCAAAAACTAGAGGTTCTCCCAGATGGAGGGAGAAGACTATGATGATTACTTGTTCCAGTAAACCAGACTTATCTCTACATAAGTCATTATATCATCTGCAACATCCATGAGTCGGAATTCTACATCAAGATGAATGCAAAGAATGTTCTCCAGAGAAATTGAATAAAGAACGTATGAAGAGCAATCTCAAGACTTTGAGGCATACCAAAAAGAGACTCCTATATGCAGATAGAAGAACATAATTTGGTGGAGAACCTCCAGTTCATATCAGAAGCATGGTGAAGATTTCCTATAACATCAAGATGACTACTCAATAGATCAGATCTCATGATGACAGAAGAAGTGCCACATAGATATGTTCCAGTTTTCCAACTATGATATACTATATTGTTCAGATCTACATGAAGCCTTCACAATGTTCCAGACTAAAGTACATTTTATATCAAGCATTACATTATCCATGATGAAGTCCAGAAAGGAGAAAATGATTCTCCAATACATATCTCCACAAATGAGCAGATAAGCAGACACTCTGGTAAAGCCTCTATCCAAGATGAAAGAGTTTGTGTACTCAAGCTAGAGCTCGTGGAAACAACTTCCTTCTTATTGAAAAAGGAAGAAATGACTCTCCAAGTTAGGAGGGAGCACTGAAAACATTATTGAAGACATTCATCTTTAAATTTTAAAAATAGTCCATCTTGGACAGATGCTTTCATGTTCGGAAAGTGGATTGAGATTTCTGACGGACAGTCACTTCCTATTGTGGTTAACATGGGAAGTAATCTGATTGCTGATGTATCATAGACAGTGACTTCCCATTTTGGTTAACATGGGGAGTGGTCTAGGGCAGTCTCTCTTCTTGAGGGTTACTCAAGAAGACTGGCCCGCCTCGCCGGACAACGATTTCTCATTCTGGTTAACATGATGAATGGTCTGTTTTGGAGGTTGATGCAGGACAATATTTTCCTCCTATGGTTAATAGAGGAAATGGCCTGGACAATCATTCCTTAGGGTTTATACATTCTCTCCAGGGTTCACTTTGATTAGTGTAGGAGGAATGGCCCAAGGTGGGGAATGGTTCAGGCTCAAAAATTAGGGACAAACATTCCTTAGGGTTTATACATTCTCTCCAGGGTGCACTTTGATTAGTGTAGGAGGAATGGCCCAGGGTGGGGAATGGTCCAGACTCAACATTCCTTAGGGTTATACATTCTCTCCAGGGTGCACTTTGATTAGTGTGGGAAGAATGGCCCAGGGTGGGGAATGGTCCAGGTTCAAAAGACATGACAATTATTCTTCCTTTCTTGAGAAGAATAGTCCAGATATCTCATTATTCTACTCTAAGGCATATATTATTTCAGAGCTCACAGATGTAGTGAAAGATTGGCCCAGATAATTCAGTTTATATCATAACATTGTTTCTATGCAGGTTGCTATCAGATGTTTGTTATGAAGAATATATGATAGTAGATGTAGACTATTGTGGTGGATATGTTCCACTGTTCGTGAGGCTGATATTCTTTCAGAGCTCACAGATGTGAGTGAAACATTGGACCAGATGATTCAGTTTATATCATAACATTGTTTTTGTACAGGTTTCTATCAGATGTTTGTTATGAAGACTATATGACAGTAGATGAAGACCACTGTGGTGGATATGTTCCACTGTTCGTGACTATATGTTGTTGATCAAGTACTTGTGTGTTACTTGGTGTGGTAGTGTACCATTGGATTGTAGTTATGTACTACTATGGATAGACACAATTGTGTTCTATTTTTATTCTAATTGCCTTGAAAACTATCAACAGTTTAATGGAGATCATCATCATCCAGATGAATGATGAACAGAGATTTTCTAGACGGAAAACGGTTTAGAGCATTTTTTCTTCTAGATTATAAGAATGGCTCTTGTATCACTCTATGGTGTGAGTGACTTATCCAGCATCATGTCTAATTACTCAGATGAAGTATGGTTTCGAGAGATGATGCAGTTGATGGTGATGGTGATGCTCATGATCTAGTCATGAGATAGTCTAAACGACTATATTGATGCTACCGGGTAAATGGTATGTTTTTGTTTTTGTGCTCAAGACCATTACCTGTAATACCTCCCTAACTAGGAGGGAGTGTTAATATTATGGTAGATGCGGGAGGTATTTACCTCCACATGTAAAACTAACGAGAATAGAAGACTCTAGGAAGCAAGAGAAACCCTAATGAGTTGGCTAATAACCCTAGAAGTCTTGTCGGCTCAAGAAGATAATTTATATTAGGTTATTAGCCTCCAAGAGAAGAAGTCATCCAGAAATAATAATAATATACTGAAGAGACACATATCCATAAGGAGAAGTCGGTCCCAACAAATTTGGCAGAACCACTATAAATACAGTGCGCCAGTTCTCATTTGACACATCTCAGAATTGCAGAGAGCAACTGGTGCGCACTACAGTTCCCAGTTTGGTGTGCACATGTGGAGGAGAGCTGCAGGTGCAGCTGCTGCAACAACCAGTCTTTGGTGTTGGCTTGGACTATCTCTTGGCTAGGGTTTGGACTATCTTATCAGCTATTGTTGGTGCACTATCCTTGGAGGAAGATGCGCTACACCTTGTTTGGCTATCTAGCCTAGGGTTTTCTTCCAGAGTAATTCTCAGTCAAGGTTAAGGTACTCGGAGGGTGGCTTCGACCTATGGTTGGGTGACGAGGGTATCATCAATGGTAAAGCGAGCACACAATCTTCTATATTCTAACACTTTCCACGAAATATAATGTAAACATATTTTCCACCAAATATAATTTAGACATCTGTAACAATAAAAAAAAAATAATAATAAATACAAATAACACATATTAGCATATATACTTTAACTAAATATTAAATAAACAATAAGAAATAATAGCATACCCAACTAGAGTTAAACATATTTAGGATTTCCCCTCTTTTTTTATTACACTTTTTTGACACTTTTTTTAAACCAAACTTCCATCACAAAGTTCCAAAACTTCCAAAATAGTTACTCTCCACATTAATCATACATGATTTAAACAATTTGTAAAACCTTATCTAAAATCTTAAAAAAATTTAAAGAGAAAAATTGTGTTCTTGGTAAGAATTTTTTGTGTTCAAAGTTAGATAATAATCTAAAAATAAATATAGAATTATGTATGCAGAAAGTTCACAAATCTCCATATTAAGTCATTCTTCCAATGAAATACTTATCTCATTGTGGATAAAGTCCCAAATCCTTAAGGTGAAATTCTCATCCCAGGTGATCTTATTTGATCTTATTTACTCAGCAGTAAAATACTAATCTCCTCAGCAGTAAAATACTTCTCTCCTCTTCTGCAGTGTCATATAATCAAATTCCATAATTCCCTTTTAAATTAAAGGACTCATAAATCTCCATATTAAGTCATTGTTCCAAGAAATTACTTAGATGTATGAAAGTTCATAAATCTCCATTTTAAAAACCATTCTTCCAGAAAATACGTATCTCCTCTTTCTGTGGTGGAATAGATGTTCTCATATAATATTTCATGTACATGAAGAAAACACAAATCTGCACATATATTAAGTCATTCTTAAAAAACCATTTAAATCTTTTATCTTTGGGATGTATTCATATTACATATATTCAAATTTTCTTTGAAATTATATGTCAGCTAGAGATCACATATACAAATTTATCTGTGAGCTAGCTTAGATATATAAACATTATACAAGTATGTGTGAGCTAGCTCAGATATACATATATGTGAGCTAACTCAGATATACATATATGTGAGATAGCTCATATATAAATATATATGAGCTAGCTTAGATATACATATACATAGCTTATTTGTAAATCTACTTGAATGTTGGTTTTTGTGGTTAGTAACCAGTTTAGTTAAGAGTTTGAAAATACCCTGGAAATAAAGAATTCACTTCGTTGTATGTAGAAAACACAAATGTCCACACTACGCCATTCTTGGACAAGAAGACAATGAATGCAATCGAATAAAATTAAGAAACTTCCCCTTTTCTGATGTGGGATAGAGTATGTTCTCAAATATCAAATGTTCAAGTTCAAAATTAGGTCTTCATCATAATATAAACTTAAATAAGTTTGAATGTACCATTTAAGACAACGATAAGATTATATAGAGGTTCTATATATTTCAAAATAATCGATCAAAACATTGAATAGGAAAGACTAAACTAAAAATTTGAGAAAACAAAAATTTGATAAAAGTAAAAAAATATAAGCTTATTCAACAAAAATAAACTTGAACACTTTTATATAAAACATAAAAGAAAATTAAAACTCACTAATGTGCAATGAACATACATTTATGAATCATCATGAATAGACGCATCCTTCCCAGGTATGGATGCTTCCTCCTCAATCACAATCTCCCGCACTCTCTTCTCCAAATTACATATTTCATCTTTCATCTTTGGGATGTATTCATATTACATATAATCAAATGTTCTTTGAAATTATATGTGAGATAGCTCACATATACAATATGTGTGAGCTAGAGCTCACATATACAAATTTATGTGTGAGCTATCTTATATATACAAATATGTGTGATCTAGCTCAGATATACATATATGTGAGATAGTTCAGATATACATATATGTGAGCTAGCTTAGATATACATATACATAGCTTATTTGTAAATCTACCTGAATGTTGGTTTTTGTGGTTAGTAACCAATTTAGTTAAGAGTTTGAAAATACCCTGGAAAGAAGGAATTCACTTCGTTGTATGTAGAAAACACAAATGTCCATACTACGTCATTCTTGCACAAGAAGGCAATAAATTCAATCGAAGAAAATTTAGAAACTTCCCATTTTCTGGTGTGGGATATAGTCTGTTCTCAAATAATCAAATGTTCAAGTTCAAAATTAGGTTTTCATCATAATATAAACTTAAATAAGTTTGAATGTACCATTTAATACAACGATAAGCTTATATAGAGGTTCTATATATTTCAAAATAATTGATCAAATCGTTGAATAGGAAAGACTAAACTAAAAATTTAAGAAAACAAAAAGTTGATAAAAGTAAAAAATATAAGCTTATTCAACAAAAATAATCTTGAACACTTTTATATAAAACATAAAAGAAAATTAAAACTCACTAATGTGCAATGAACATACATTTATAAATCATCATGAATAGACGCATCCTTCCCAGGTATGGATGCTTTCTCCGCTTCATCCTCAATCGCAATATCCTGCACTCTCTTCTCCACATTTTTTTCAAGCACACTCTCAAGTACTCTCTTCTCCACATTACCCTATATAACACATTTCAAATTTGAAAATTTGAAAATTTGAAAATTAAATTTAAATGATTTTAACACATTAAATTGTAGTTTTAAATTTTGAAACACGTAATGCATGTGATGTGCCAACCTATGATTCAATAAATTAAATGTTGTTTAAGAAATTCTTCTTTTAAATTAATAATTTAAATGACAATATGCAATTTTAATATATAACTAAATTTGTTTTCAACATGCAATGATACCTGTGAACTCCTACCCTCATCAAACTCTCCCAATGAGAATTGAGACTGTGAACAACACAACTAAGAACTAAATATAGGATTCAATGTGTTCACATTTATACAAAATTATAAATGTTGTTGATCTTATTTAAAAGATTGGAGATTGGACAACTAAAGTGCTCATCCATGGATATTAGAAAACACATATCTGATTCAACCTATCCAAATTTAAACTTGTGGAATCAATTCCCCTATCTACAAACTGCAATTAATTACAATAATAACTCAATTATTTATATAGATACAATGATATGTATCTAGATCTAGAATTAGAAGTAAACTATCCTAAAATGCGTAAAAAATTTACTAACTAGAACACATACCAATTTGTTGTTCAGTTCATCATTTTGAATAACCTCCTTCCAACCATCACGAATTTTTTTTGCGTACTCCTTAAGATATTACACTGGCATGGTATCTAACTCCGCATATGTTTTATAAACAAAAATGGCCCAAGAATTAGCTTTTGCTCGCTGATGGTTCAAACCAACATCAACACTATTAACAATCGATTCCAAATTTTCTCTGATTTCATTCCTAGCCTCTTTTCCAACTTATGATGAAGCTCACAACTCTAAATGTGAAGCAAATTCTCCTCTTGGGCGAGATACTAAAGGCCATGGAGGCCTCTGCAATGTCACATTTTGATATACCCATTTTCGATCATATGTTCGTCATTTACCAACCCCATAATAATCGAATGGTAGACTAGTATAATCAGGGTGCATGTCCATGAAAATATCTGCATAAAAGTGTCTAGCAAAATAATTTGGAACTTCATCTTTCTATGACAATTTCTCATATGCTGCCAAAAATCTGTTATACAGATGTCCTACTATGTTAGGGTTCTTAAAATATTGCACCTTCAACATCTTTCGCTTTGGCCCATCTTTGAAATTGAACATCGAAATTGTGTTTTCTTTTGAAACTTTATTTTTTACTGCATCTCATTTATCAGGGCTCATCACCTCTGACTTTCGTTGCCTCATCAAATCAATAAAACTGTCATTGGTTGGTCCCATCTTCTGATATGCATTCATAAAGTTTTGCAATGAATGCAAAACAATCTGAAAGATTTGTTTACTCTCCTGGGGGAGATCCAAGATTCTCAAATCATTTTCCAATCTACTTTTAACACCTAAGCATCGCTCAAAGGTCATTACTTCAGTAATCCCTTCCCAGGGAATCTCATCACCAACATCCGAAGGATAGGTGGACGTATGCGTGTAATCTTGCGTTTCTTGATAATGCCACCTCCTAAATCCACCTTCACCCTCTTCACCAACATTAGAACCTTCATGACACCCACTCTCTCTTTAATTGTCTTCCCTCACTCTAAAATTATTGTCTACACACACATTTGAAAGTAATTACAACATTTAACTTGACATAAATTTAAATACACAAAATACAACAAAAATTAACAAAATCAAAGAAAATTAACAAAAATATTTTCTTGTCCTGATGTATTTCCCACATTCTCAAGTGTAGGAGTATCAATGCACAATCTATATAAGAAATTTGCATCCATAGCACTTGCTTGATCATATTCTCAAGTTGATCTATTCACAGACTTGTTTGAAAATATCTTCTGACGAGATTGTCGTTTGTCACGCAGAGTCTCAGTCGAAGAAGGGGTTCCTCTTATTCCTTCTTGGGATAGCCTAGAGAGTTTGAGAGGAATGTTTAGAGACTCATGTCTTGACATATCACCTCAATATATATCCTTTGGAAATTCATGAAAATTTAAGCACAAGACAAGTACGAGTTAATATCTCCAACATTGACAAACAAAAATTATGAAGAAAGAAAAGAAAAAGATAAAATTAATAGAAATGTTCTTTATGTTAGACACAATTATAATAGGGTCATGCATAACTCCACTACCCATGCTCATTTCAAATATATTTTGGTTTCTTACTATTAGCACAAATAACCTTGGTAAATCCACAAAAAATGGAAACAATATTTAGACGAGCACATATTAGGACATAAAGTTGATGAAATGCTCCAAAAGTGCAAGTGGCAAGGCAAAGTCACAACATGATAAACATTTAATATGATGGAAACACATAATATATGAAGAGTACATGGGTAAAATTATGGTAACGGAGTAGCGATTGTCTATATGAGAAATCGAATTTCATGCATCCAATGGGTATGGAGCACAGTCCATGAAAATCAATGATTAACTTTACGCCATGTTAGGTTGGATGGAAGAAATCTGCCATATAATTAAATTTTAAATCGATGACATCGTTACTTTATGATATAGTGCCAAATTATTGGGTTTGCATCCAATCAAAAATTTGATAGCTAATATGCAACATAAAGTCGTGGCCGGGGCCAAATAGAAGAAGAAGTTGAAAATTCTACTCACGTCCATTTGAAAGAATTTCCATATTGTGGTGGAAAGGAGGAAGTTGTTTCCATGTTTCATCCCAAAATAAATCATTGGTTCCATCCTTGACTCCCCAAAAACAATGAGTCTGGATAATATATTTATTTTTCCAGACACTATTCCATATTAAGGAGCTTGAAATATTTCCTAAAAGTATGATCAAGTCCTGAGGCTCTATGAGAGGGTAGTACTTCTGGCACCAAAGGAGGGCCCATAGAGTATTATTTGATGTCATTCAATGCCACCATGTTTTAGATCCACAGAATGAGTTGGGGGCATCAAGATCTTTGAGAATGAGTCCTCGTTTGAGGTTAGGGAGACTGATATTTTCCAATTGACTAAATCAATTTTCTTTTCTTTGAAAGTTCCACCACACAGAAAGGATCTTTGGAGGTTTCATACAACTTTCATGATCGCTTTGGGATAAACCATGGATGAAAACAAGTAAAGAGGCATGGATTGAAGGATATACTTGAGAAGGAACGTGGTCACGATGCATTGAGCATTCTGAAGGATAGGGGAGAAGCCAAAGGCATGAAGGGTATGATGAATGTCTTGCCAACTCATCTTTTCGAGGGATTTAGACATATCCAATTTTAAGAGCATACTGACGGTTTTGGAATTTTTTAGAGAGTGGATGACCATGTGGAAAGGATAACCCAATCCAAGATTTGCCTCCTCTCCACATAGCTAGTTTGTTTTAGAGAAATCAAAGAGGGAAGAAAAAAATTTAGTTGATTGGTGATAACTTTAGTGATGATTCTGTAGACCATGTTACAGAGGGAAATTAGGTGAAAAACGTTGGGGTTTTCCATATTGTCTTCCTTCCGGATGAAGGTGAGGAAGGTTATATTTAGATCTAGGATAAAATTGGAATGAAGGTGTGAGTCTTCTACTAAGGCCCATGTGTCCCACTTTATGATGAGCCAACATGCTTGAAAGAAATCTGAAGTAAATCCATTAGGACCCGATGATTCTCCTTTAAGCATGTCAAAGAATTCTTGCTCAAATTCCTCTAGAAATATGGGACACACGAGGGAATTGTTCTATGCCAGTGAGACTAGCTGCATGAAGTGTTGAGTAATGTTTTGAATAGTCGACCTTCACTTTGTTGCTAGTTTAGTGAGTTGATACTGAAAGAAGTTGACAAACTCTTATTCTATGTCAGCATGTTCTATCACATTGTTAGCCTATCTATATTTTGAAGAGGTGATGTGATTGTAACACTTTCATTGACTGATAGATTTGTGGAAGAATTTTGTGTTTTTCCCCCCTCTTTGAGCAAACAGATTCTAGATTTCTTTTTCCAGAGTAGTTCCTCTCTTTTTTTTCTCTTTCATTAATTTGAGATTGTATTTTATTATCCTCCTTATCAGTTGTTCTATGCGGCCTTCACGTATGATGGCTTGTTGGACCTATTCCATCTGGGAGGCGATTTATTTTTTTCCCTAAAAAATATTGCCAAATTCCTCTTTGTTCCATATTCCTAGTTTTTGTTTGATATGCTTCACTTTCTAGTGAAATATGTACATAGGTGTTCATGAATAAATGTTTCATTCTTCCCACTAGGGTTTGATGTTTTTCTGGAAATTTTGATGGTTAAAACAAAAACTTTCAAAGAGGAACGGTGGGATGAGAGGGTTTCCATGAAGGTCTAAATTTAGCATGATTGGCTAGTGGTATAAGCCCCCTTAGGGAAGGATGAAGCCTGGATGATGGAAGTCGACTAGAAAAATAGATTATGAGGCTAGAAAGTGATCAAGTCTTGAAGTCACTTGGTTTTGGCCTCTTCTACAGTTGTTCTAGGTGTGAATGTCATTGATGGTTGAGGGATTGGATGGTATGAAGAAAGGATTGGGAGTCATGGTCGAGACTTCTTATGCCTCCTTTATTTTTGTTCAAAGAGGTAATTATGTTGAAGTATCCACCAATAAGCCAATGATCATTATTGATGATGGGGTTGCAGGTGTTGAATGGAGTCAAGAAAATGAAGCTTGTCAAGGATAGAGTTGGGGCCATAAAAATTAGTGAGAAAGTGAGTTTGATAGGACCATACAAGCTAGAAGGGAGCTGTGAGGAATCACTTGGTGGTAAAGAAGTTGGAAAAAAGTTATTTTAGCAGGGTTCTAGATAAGGGAAAGGCGTCCTGCTACTTCGTGTGCATATAAGGCCATAGATTGGGGTCCCTGCTAAATGCAAGAGGAAAGGGTTTGAAGAAGGACTTGGAGGAATTTAGTTTCTTGTATCATTAGGAACACATGGCATACCTTTTATTTTTATTGTTGGGTTGCTAAGAATTTTATTATGAACCAGTGAGTCCTTCAGAAGCTGAGCCTATTGCTTAATGATTGAATTCAAGTCTTGTTGCTAGTAGTTAGAAGAAATGGACTTTAGGTCTAGATCCCCAAGGTCCATTTCCTTGCCATCATATGAGTCAGGCTATTCTGGTGTGTCCTCCTACATGTCTTCTTATCCTTCATGCTTGGTTGTGGATTAGCTTAGCTTATTACCATTGATTGTCATTACTTGAATATGGAAATTAGTACAAAACTAACTGTGAGTACAACTTCCTAATATGAGTAATGTATCTGATTATGAACTACTGATTACATTGGTTTGAATCTCTCATAGTGTAGTATCCAGTGATATTGCTTCCCATTAATTCCATAACATTCCATATTGTTGGCCCTCGACAAATTTTTGAGGAAACATTGGTCATGTTTTGGGGACTTTGACGGGTTGGTCGAAGATGGAGTGTCCAGGCGAAGCTGAGATCGCGAGATCTCACTTGTTTTGCAGGCTTTTTTGGCTTTTTAGGGTTTATGTAACAGGTATGGGATGTCAGAACATGGGTTTAACCATGTTTAGGCCTTTTTGTAATGTATAAATAGATAGCTAAGTGATGTAAGTTATAGTTCTAACCTGTCTAAGTTGGCTTCGTGCAAGAATATGTAAAGGTTGCTAAGTGCAAAGAAAAGTCACTGGATTTTGTGCATACTATGTGTTAAGACTTGCAGGGCTGAGTGTAATTGTTTGTAAGGGGCTTTGTGCAGACAGACTGTGTAAGGCTTTGTGCTATTAAGGAGTTGGATTTGTGCTATTAAGGAGGATTTGGCGAGGTGCACGCAGATCTCTTGTCCTTTTAGGAGTTGGCTCTGTGACTTTGTGCATAGGAGTAGAAGACTGTAGAAATATTGCATACTGATAAAGAAGAATAAGAAGAGTTGGTGGACGTAGCCCCACACTACAGCAAACCACGTATATCCTGTGTTGATGTGCTTTGTGTGATGTTGTCTATGTTCTTTATATGCATATTTTTTTAGTGATGTTGTTATAAAATATAATGAATGCATATGATGTTGTTTATTAGTGCTTAATGGTGTGAGTGGATTCTAGATATGAACTGATGCTATGTGATAAATGATTGAATGTGCTTAATCTTGATTACTATTGCGCTAATCTGTAGTAAGGGTTTAACCTGTGATGTGGATAAAGTTCAAGAACTAATGCATGTTATCGGCTAAGTGCTCTGTTAAATGTTGTAATCACATATCTGTGTCCCATATCGGTTGTAGATGCCTGATTCCTTCAACCCCCCCTGCCTCTACCTCAGGTGAGACTTCATCTGCTTCACAGGTGTTGCCGAAAGGGTCGGTAGTTAGGGTTTTGTTGGTGCACTATTGAAGCATTGAACCCTGGGTCTGCCCCTGTGCCAACAAATGGTTCTGAAACCCGATCTGAAGAAAAGAGGTAAGATCTTAAAGCTTTGTGCTCTGATAAAGGTAAGATAAGTGGAAATTTTTTCTTTGAAAGTATGAATCTAGGTATGTTTGATAGATTATGTCCTAGTCTGAAAACTAGGGCACAATTAAAAGAAAGAGTGGATATGAATAAATTTTATAGAAATAGAGAAATATATGTTATTTCCATGCATAGAAAGAATTTTTTGACTAACAAGTGGATGCAGGAACCTAGAAATAAATTTTACAAATTAACGGTCCAACACAGTGATCCTAGTGCACAGTATAGGAGAGGTTGGGGATTGTTTAACAGAAAGAGAGGATTGATATTGTGTTATAATTGTAGAAGACCGAGACATCTTGATAAGGAATGCCCTGGTATAGGTCCTATTTGTCTTTGATGTAAAGCTATTTTTTATGAGGTTGAGGATTTCCCTAGAATGATTGCCAAAGTTGACAAGATGAAAATGAGACAAGAAAACTATAAATAAGGACAAGAGGTTAAGGATATGTTAGAGAACCAGAAAGAATCAGAGACTATGTTATTACAGTTGAAAGAAACATTGAATAATCATAGAGACTTCACTTTACCAGAGATCTTGAAAGAAAAACAGTGCATAGAAACAAGAATAGGAGACTTCGACATAGACTATGTATTATATGAAGAAAAACATGTGCATATTATGCCAGAAAGCACTTCGGAAATTTTGGAAAAGCCTGCTATGATACCTTCATTGGGAAATATAATCTTGTTTAAAGGGAAGATGATAACATTATGTGGAAGAGTTACTAATGTACCTATGATTGCCCATGGAATATCGACTGAAGAAGAATTTGAAGTCGTTAAGTCCGTTGAGAGAAGCGCCCCCTTTTCACTTTTGTTAGGGAATACTTGGATTCAAAAGGATTAGATCAGAAGGAAATTAGAGGAGGAAGTTATAGAACAAAAAAAACAAGAATTAAGGGACTTCATAGCTAGAAAAATAGAGTGCCTAATAGAAGAATAAGAGGATAAGTCGAAGAAACAAAGGGAAAGAGAAGTAGTTGTTGAAGTTGAAAGAACACAAGAAGGTTTGAAGGACCTATCCGTGCAAGAAAGAACAATAGGGCACAGAACAACAAAAGTCCAATTTTCAGCCCCCCACCTCGAGAACCCGCAATCATTAACTTATGTTGTCTAGGAAACCTATAATTTCATAAATTGCATTATCTTCTGTCCAAGAGGCCTTCTTTTAAATAAAAATAATTCGGGAAAGCTAATGTATACGCTGAACACGACCTGTCATAGTTCGATAGAACCTATTGGCGAATCCGCGTCCATAAAAATGGCTAAGTATGCAACCGATGACGGTCGGTCAAAATAACCACAGAAACTAGAGTCAAACACAGTTTACAATAGGAAAGTAAAACGGAGAGAACATGTATATCTCCCACACAGCAAAAGACATTCTCATAACTATGAAACCATAGTAACACAGAATCAATGGAAAAAGCATCGACAACTATGAAATATATTTTGAGGCTGACAAATTCTACTTCAACGTGTAACCGATGCAATTTACATCGCCTACAATTCTTTAGTCTGTTATTTTATATTAATAGTATTCTACACAAACTGCAGTGAAAAAATTCAAATTAAAATAGTCTGCAAGTCCGATTGTCAATTTGTATATCGTGGAACTCTTTGATTGTCAATTTTCAGCCGCCTACCCCAAGAACCCACGATGCAAAAACTGGCTAAGTATGGGATGAGGGCTCTGTGCATGCTTTATATATCTACTTTATAAAATTACATATTTCCTATGTTTTATTTATGTTGTCCAAGAAACCTATAATTTGATAAATTTCAATGTTTTATGTTTAGGAGCCCCTCTTATAAAGAGAACTAATTCAAAAATGCTAATGTATACACCATAATTTGATACAACCTATTCACGAAGTTGTGTCCATAAAACTGGCTAAGTATGGAACCGAACTGCGGTTGGTCGGAATGATCGTGAAACTCTCTATGCTATTTGTAGGGCACAGAACAACATAAGCCCAATTTTCAGCTTGCCACCCCTAGAACCCGCGAGCGTTAACTTATGCTATCCAGGAAACCTATAATTTCATAAATTGCATTCTCTTTTGTCCAGGAGGCATTCTTTTAAAGAAAACTAATTCGGGAAAGCTAATGTATACACTGAACATGACCTGTCATAGTTCGATAGAACCTATTGGTGAAGCCATGTCCATAAAACTGGCTAAGTATGAAACTGAACGACGGTCGGTCGGAATGACCATATAAACATGAGAAACTAGAGTCAAACGCAGTTTACAATAGGAAAGTAAAAGGGAGAGAAAAACTATATCTCCCACACAGCAAAAGGCATTCTCATAACTATGAAACCATAGTAACACAGAATCCATGGAAAAAGTATTGGCAGCTATGAAATATATTTTGAGGCCGACAAACTCTGCTTCAACGTGTAATAGATGCAATTTACATCGCCTGTAATTATTTAGTTTGTTATTTTATCTTAATAGTATTCTACGAAAACTGCAGTGAAAAAAAATGTTACCAGAGATCCAACCACAAATGTAGCTTCCCAACATTGCAAACCCTGGGCAAACAAGAACAAGCACCAAATAACAACCCAGCTAACAAGCACCAAAAGGCCCAACTGCAGGCGTAGGACCAGAACCCTGCAAAGTTGAATCAAGCAACAATAAACAACATACATCAAAGAAAGAAGCAAGTAGCAAAGTCGAATCAAGCAACAATAAACAACATACAGGGAAGAAAGAAGCAAACAACAACCACTTCCCCAGGAACGATGATGTTCCAATTTTGATTGAAGAAACCCAAACGTGCAAACTGCAACAACATGAACACGCAAGCAAGAACAATGACAACATGCAAATAAGAAATCAGTGCCATGCAAAAAAAAAACATGGACCAGTAAACCAACAATGCCACTGGAGCATATAAATTTTAAAAATAGAAGAAAATGTCTTGTAACAAGTCTGTTAAGTAACCATTCAACACTACCAAGCATGTTAGGTAAACATTTAAGTTTGTCAGAAATGCATTGTAAACATTTAAGAAAAAAATCCAATGCGACAGGTCTCTCACGTATCCCAAATAAATAATTATATTTTTTGTAACATTAGTTCGAACACCAGAGAATGTATTGGGAAGCCAAACTTTTGATATGCCACCATATCAAACATTGCCATAAATTTACCTAGCATAAAATGCTAAACCAAACATTCGAATTAATGCTAGCATTAATCCACCTTCGACGAATGCATAACAAAATATATGATTCAAAAAGACCAGACACGATCAAATACTTTGGATATGCCAACATATATAACATTGGAAATAGCGAAGCCAACAATAAGACCTCCAATCCCTTGTCCAATCATATCATGACAAATATGGTACTTTTTTTATAGAAAAATCAATGTTTTCAGTTCCCTGGTCCCACCAATACATAATATGGAAATATTTCTAGTCAAAGGACACACTAATATGAAGTCAACGATTTATCGATCACTATAGTCCCTCTACGCCTATGGCAGGGACTAATAAGACCTTATCACAATGATAATACTTATGCTTCATTATTTAATACAATACTGAACCAATGCAAAAGAGACTATTTGCTATCCTTCAATCTCTATAAATATTGTGTGTCTACCACCCCCTACGACATCACTGCAAAACTTCATACATTACTTCGTGAATATAAAAAAAATAATGATGTATACAAACAATAACAAAGCATGACATATTACATTTAAATTCTAATTATAAATTCATAAATACATTTAAAGGATTAAAAAGACATAATAATCCTTGATTGATGTAAACATGATATAAGACATGCATGGAATAGAGATACATGAGTAAAGGTTCCCATGACTAAACTTTAATGTTAAAGCACAATAGATATGATCGTCCAAAAAGTGTTGTTCACACTTAAACAAGTATTTTGATTTACATAAGGTTTACAAATAATCACATACCAAGTACTATAAATCAACTTGTCATTTTTAAACCACTATTAATCAAGTTCTGATAAGGGTTAAATTTGTCATTTTTAAATCATTATTTATCCAATTTTGATAAGGATCAAATTTTGAACAATGAAGGTACGATATGGAAATCTTTTGTCAATGCAATTCAAAGTTGATTTTTCTTCCATGATGATGAAACATAAATATAATATATAAGTTAATTTTTATTTTTATAATAAGTGAAACGAATAAAATAATAATTTATTTATTAATCTTGATTTATAAAAAATTAACTATAGTAATATTTAGTGATATAACAATTCACGTGCTATAGCACATCAAGAGCGTCCACATGGAAAATCAACGATTGTAAATCTAGGACATTTTATGTCAACACTACATCATGGACTATGTGGGGTAGACATCGTTTTATGCTACTTTACAACTAAGTGATTTTTCTTTGTTTTTAGAGGCACAGTGGGGAATCAATAGTTTCTCTGCCTCACTTTGTAGCAAAATTAATCAATAATTGAACGGCCTACCTGCCTTCCTTCCGATCTCAGAGCCTCCTTTTTCTTTTCCGTTATGTCATTTTGAGAGCCGAGATGTGAATACAGAAGATTTTTGGTAGGAGAACAATGATAGGGAGCATGATTTTAACGGTGGTGGTGTCGTTGTTGTTTCTCTACGCGGTCATCAAGGTGGTGGTGATGGCATACTTGTGGCTCGTCTCGTACATTTTTTTGCACTGTAGTTTGTGTAGAATACTATTAAGATAAAATAACAGACTAAAGAATTGCAGGTGATGTAAATTGCATCAGTTACGCATTGAAGCAGAGTTTGTCGGTCTCAAAATATATTTCATAGTTGCCGATGCTTTTTCCATGGATTCTATGTTACTATGGTTTCATAGTTATGAGAATGCCTTTTGCTGTGTGGGAGATATAGTTGTTCTCTCCCTTTTACTTTCCTGTTGTAACTAAATTTGACTTTAGTTTCTCGCGTTTCTATGGTCATTCTGACCGACCACCATTTGGTTGCATACTTAGCCAGTTTTATGGACATGGCTTCACCACTAGGTTCTATCGAACTATGATAGGTCGTGTTTGGTGTATACATTAGATTTCACGAATTAGTTTTCTTTAAAAGAAGGCCTCCTGGACATAAGAGAATGCAATTTATGAAATTATAGGTTTTCTGGACAACATAAGTTAATGCTCGCGGGTTCTGGGGGTGGCGGGCTGAAAATTGGGCTTCTGTTGTTCCGTACCCTGCAAATAGCATGGAGAGTTCCACGATCATTTCGACCAACCGTAGTTTGATTCCATACTTATCCAGTTTTATGGACGCGAATTCATGGGTAGGTTGTATCGAACTATGGTGTATACATTAGCATTTCCGAATTAGTTTTCTTTATAAGAAGGGCTACTGGAAATTATAGCTTTCTTGGACAACATAAATAAAACATAGGAAATATGTAATTTTATAAAGTAGATATATAAAGCATGCACGGAGCCTTCATCCCATACTTAGACAGTTTTTGCATCACAGGTTCTCGGGGTAGGCAGCTGAAAATTGACAATCAAAGAGTTCTGCAATATACAAATTGACAATTGGACTTGAAGACTATTTTAATTTGAATTTTTGCACTGCAGTTTGCATAGAATACTATTAAGATAAAATAACAGACTAAAGAATTGAAGGTGATGTAAATTGCATCTGTTATGCATTGAAGCAAAAATTGTCGGCCTCAAAATATATTTCATAGTTGTGGATGCTTTTTCCATTGATTATGTGTTACTATGGTTTCATAGTTATGAGAATTCCTTTTGCTGTGTGGGAGATATACCTGTTCTCTTAATTTTACTTTCCTGTTGTAAACTGCATTTGACTCTAGTTTCTTTCATTTATGTGGTTATTCTAACCGACCGCCATTGGTTGCATACTTAGCCAGTTTTATGGATGCGGTTTTGCCAATAGGTTCTATCGAACTATGATAGGTTGTGTTCGGTGTATACATTATCTTTCCCAAATTAGTTTTCTTTGAAAGAAGGCCTCCTGGACAGAAGAGAATGCAATTTATGAAATTATAGGTTTCCTGGATAACATAAGTTAATGATTGCAGGTTCTCGGGGTGGCGGGCTGAAAATTGGACTCATGTTGTTCAAGTTCAAATTGAATTTTTGCTATGAGCTTTTCATTGTGTCCTTATCAGTTTTCTTGGGTATCGTTAATTCTATTCTATTTCTGAGTCTTGATACTTTTAAGCCCTTCTTTGTTGAAAATGGAAGCTAGCTTGACTTTTGGAGGAATCGTAATTGGTATCTCAGTCCATGGCATTGGAGTTAGACATTTGGATTTAAATTTGTTATTTCTTATCGTTATGTAAATGAGACATTGACATGAAATGTTAACTACTTGTGTCTTTTTGTTACAGTGCAAAGTACTGTAACATATTTTAGTTGTGGGAATAATTGCAGTGGACATTTTCCCCATGTTTCAAAGTTTATTTCTATCTATTGTATGTGATATTTTGTAGATTTTGAAACTGCTCATTCTTCTAGCTTTGTAAATGAGGCTTTGACATGAAATATTGACGTCTTTTATTGGTTTCGCTATCAATGCAAAGTGTTTGTTACATATTTTGGTGTATCTATTCTAGAGGTTGAGGGAATGACTACAATGAATATATTGCCTAGGTTTCAAAGTTTGTTTCTATTTGTTGAGTGCTATATTAATGCAGATTGTTCATAACATATTACAATGTAATATGTCATAACATATTACAATGTAATATGTTGTTATAACATATTACATTGTAATGCGTTATAAAATATTACAATGTTATAACATATGCACAAATATTAAAATTGAAAACATATATTATCCAAATTATAACATATGCATAGATATTAAAACATATGTACAAATATTATACGTATGCACATATATTAAAATTGAAAACAAATTGTAAATTTGTATAAAACAAACTGTAAATTGTAAAATGTAAACTACAAAATGTATTTAAAACTGTTCTTTCTTCTAGCTTTGTAAATGAGGATTTGACATGAAATATTGACGTCTTTTATCAATTTTGCTATCAATACAAAGTGATTGTTACATTTTTCGGTGTATCTATTCTGGAGGTTGAGGGGACGACTTCAGTGAATATATTACCTATGTTTCAAAGTTTGTTTCTATTTGTTGAGTGCTATATTAATGCAGATTCTTCATAACATATTACAATGTAATATGTTATAACATATTACATTGTAATATGTTATAACATATGCACAGATATTAAAATTGAAAACTTATTCACAGATATTAAAATTGAAAACAAACTGTAAATTTGTATAAAACAAACTATAAAATGTAAAATGTAAAATGTATTTAAAATTGTTCTTTCTTCTAGCTTTGTAAATGAGGCTTTGACATGAAATATTGACGTCTGTGATCAGTTTCTCTATCAATGCAAAGTGGTTGTTACATATTTCGGTGTACCTATTCTAGAGGTTGAGGGAATGACTTCATTGAATATATTGCCTATGTTTCAAATTTTGTTTCTATTTGTTGAGTGTTCTATTAATGTAGATTCTTCATAACATATTACAATATAATATGTCATAACATATTACAATGTAATATGTCATAACATATTTAACATATTACAATGTAATATGTCATAACATATTTAACATATTACAATGTAATATGTCATGACATATTACAATGTAATATGTCAAAACATATTACAATGTTATAACATATGCACAGATATTAAAATTGAAAACATATATTATCTGAATTATAACATATGTACATATATTAAAATTGAAAACAAACTGTAAATCATATTGTTTTGCTGTAAAAAAAAATTATGGGTATGTTGACCTTTGGTTCATGGGAAATTTTTAAATTTGTATTTAGGAGGCTAAGTCACTTTTCGTTCTCCAATATTCCTCATTAAGGATGAGGCAAGACTTTGAAAATCTGAACTATCCAATAATAAAATTGTGCATTCTAACAAAGTCTGCAATATCAATATTCTAAATTTTGCATTCCAGCAAAGTCATAGTCCACGAATTGTGACTTGGCTGTGGGGGGCTAGCCCTGTGGCCAAGTTGTGGGCATGCCAACGACTTGGCCACAGGGTTATCGTGGGGTGCCCACGGCTTGACCACAAGGTTGGCCCCCTGCAGAAAAATCACAGACCATGGACTAGGACTTGGCCACGGGGGGCCATCCCTATGGCTAAGCCGTGGGTGTGACCACGGCTTGGCCATAGGGGTGCCCTCCCCACGACCAAGTAACAGTTGAAATACAATATTAATTTACAGAAACTAAATTTAATTAAACTTAAATTCAACGAAACTTAATTTATTTAAATTTAAATTTGGCTGAAATTAAACTTACCTGCAACTCCAAGACCCTCTCTCCGCAGCTCCGACTACCCGACCACCCGCCCGCCCGCCTGCAACCAACTATCAAAATCTCAACCACGTCAACACGACCACGCCAACAAAACTATGCCAACACACTCACACTAACAGTCAGTCACTCACACTAACAGTCACTCGCCAAGAACTCAGAAAAACCATAATAGTCATTATGTGTGGTAAATATATAAATATATTTTCGGTCGAAATATATTTCGACCGAAAAGATGTTACTGGATGAAAAAAATTCATCCGGCTAAAATTGTACATGGAAATCGAGGGCATCGTCATGGTATCGTTCGATTTGACGTTCAAAGGTTCGATCGAAACATATTTCGACCAAAAAAATAATTGTTTAGTCGAAAAAATGTCTTCCGGAATTTTGGAGATCCGATTGTTACAAAAGTGTTACCCACCTTCATGAATTTACCCACATCTATTAAGGCTATTCAAGCCTCTAATATTCCAACTGATAATCTTCATTTTAACATGGGTGGTGGAGAGGTAGGGAACAAATATTTAATCTTATAGGATTTTATCAGCAAAGCACCTAATTCTTGTAGCACGACAATGTTTGGTTTTCTACCTTTCTTCCTTTCGGTTTGTTTTCATGACAATGGGTGTTGGGTGTCCTCTGATTTAAGTCCCAGATTTCCTATCTCACCATGCATGCACTTGGTTCCTATGCTTTTTGCCTCCTCTCTCATTAGAAATAGATATCACACACGATCTAGTTGGTTCATAGGTAAGGCTTATATTCCTTGCTTTTTCCATTGTTCCAAGATGTTCTAAAGGTTGATACCTTCCCATTCCACTAATTCTCTGAGATCAAGATCCTCGTTTCCTGCCTCGTTGGGTGTCATCTCTGAATCTTCATCCCATTCATGCATTTAAATATTAACATCGAGGCTTTGATCTGGTGTCGATCCATTGGAATCCTTGTTAGTTCTCTGATATGGTTTCTCCCCCATCGTCATGCCTTCTTCTTTTATGTCGATCTTTGTCTCCCCTTGTTTCTCCTGATTTTTATCTCCTTCCTGGGTGAGAGTCTCTGCGAGGCAATCAAAGCTATTTTTATTTTTTGGTATGCTAGAGGGGGGTGTTTGATTTTGTCTCCTATTCCCTCTGCCCCTATAATTTGGCTGAACAAAACCTTCTTCGTCTTGTTGTTGTTTTACTTTTGATTGTTCATTTAATTTATTTAAGGGGCACTCTCTGTAGAGATGATTTTGTTCATGACATCTACTACATCGAAACAATATCTAATCATAATCAATGCTTTGTATCCATTCCTCATCCCTAAATTCCAAGCATATTTTTTTCTAGTAGCACTCTCGATACATCCATCTCAATACAAATTCTTGCAAACCAGGTATATTTTCCTTTTAAGGTTGCATCCGAGGCCTTTACAAAATTTCCCAGTTTATTCCCAATCGCTTCGAATGTGGATGGAATCCAATAATCTAACAACAAAGAATAAATCATGATCTAGGCTAGAACAAAAGTAAAGGTTTCCTTCTCTAGTGAGAAATTTTCCTTCCAGGGTCTCATATAAAGACTAGCAAAGGCATGGAAATAGGGCCCTCCTTCAAAAACCATGTCTATGTCCTCGAGATTCGTAAAAACCGCTGTGAAAAATCCTTTTGTCCCCAGATGTAGGTCCACCTCCCTGCATGGCTTCCAATGGTATTTGATCCAACTTATTAAGGCTCTCTTTGTTGGCCATAGACTCATAAACTTGCAGATCAGGGCATATGATCGCATGTGATCCCTAAATTCGATAACAACTTTTGGGATTGCTGTAGTTTTTGGATTGTATGTCATGTTCCCACCTGATCCCATTCGTTGAAGAGGTGGGTCTGCCTTTTTTCTTTTATTCTCGTTGTCTTTTTCTTCGGTTTGTTATTTTTTCTTTTTCATGTCATTCCCTCTCATGCCTGACATAGAACCTGATGCACCAACATGTGGGACCCTGAAACGTCCAACCCGCGGACCCTTCCCTCTATCCACCACTACTTTTCGATAGGAAGGAGCCCCACTCCCTCCCCCTCTATTCGTCATGCACATCTCTTTAGTTAACCAGAATCGAAATTTCAGAGATCAACCACTCTCCTTCTCATTCCAACGATATTTTGTTTGTTTTTAAGATTGATTAATAATTGAATAAATATAAATTATATATTTTTTTCAAAAATAGTATAGTTATCTATGTCATATTTTTAATTTTTTTAATTAATTTTTCATCGTATTTTGAGAGGTATGAATGAAGGAATGAGGGTAGAGACATGAAATATGTATCCAATAATAATTGTTTATGTAATGTCATGTTACATGTGTAAAGAATCGTTACATTCTCTTAGCCATGTTGGGTGGAAGTTGGAGTCAAATGCTAATGAGTCATTAGGTTATCAATCAATTGTTTAATTAAACTGAGAGAAACTCTAAGCTAGGATTCTTTTGCTTGAGTGATGTAGGAGCATCGTAAGCAATCCATAAAAGCAAGTGCAAGGGTGAGAACTACTGGAAATGCACCAGCGCACATTTTGAGGATGTTTCAAATTTGAAAGAGAAAGCATTAATGGAAAAATCTGGAAGGATGTATTTTCATTTATGTTTTGGGGGATTGTAATACAAATTATGAGAATTTCTCTCATTTGTCGGATAAGGAGGCATTTATTGTAATTTATGTTTAGTAGGTGGCTTTTAATTCTGATAAGATAGCTTAAAGAAGAGAGAGGAAAAAACAAAACTCAAGAAGACTCTCTCATTTGTAATCCTAAGATAGTATTGTAATTTGATGTAGAATATTAGGAGAGCAGAGAGGAATAGAAGACTAGAGATTGTATGAAGAATAGTTGTTGCTATTGAACCATGTACAGAATCTCTGGATTAATATAAGAATGATTTGATCCAATTTACATGGTGTGTGATGAATACTATTTGTATATTTTGAACAGTATGTTATAGTTTGTTTATATTTCTCTGTCATGCATGTGTTTCAATGCTATGTGTATGTTTGTGATTTCATGGTGAATATATGAAGTCTGTGAGAGTATAAGTATAAGTTTCAATTGTTTCTCTTCCTGAGAATTCCTGCGAGGAGTGTAGTGAAAGGTGTTCTTAGAGTGTGTGATAGAGTTCTGATTTTTATCTCAAAAAGATCATGAGGGGTAACATTGGCTTATATCAACAGAGGTGTGGTCAAGGAATAGATCCGTGCAAGGAGTGCACAGGTTGAGGAAGGAATTGAAATTCTTCAATCCCACAGAGTGGTTGGATAATCTCTATTGTGAGGAGCGCACAAGCTTAACATCGTGGATAACTGGAGGTTATCGCAGAGCCGTGCTAAGTGTGCACGCAGGGGTTCTTTGAATTCGGAAGCCATCAAAGAAGCCCAAGTTTAGGAGGGTTAGAACCTTTGAATATCTCAAAGGGAGGTGGAGATTAGAGTCGTGCAAACTCTAAATTCAGATGGCTTGACATCTAGGAGAATTTTCAAAAGGTTCATTGAAGATCAAGTGAACGGTGGAGCACTTCCAAGGGAGAGTGTCAAAAACTCGCGAGTCGTCTGATCGTGATAAGATGCGAGGAGGTTCAATGAATATTCATACTGTGTGTAATACTCACAGGAGATCTGAGCCATTGATTAACATGCTCTGTGAACCGTTGATCAGGGCATGTACGGTTCAGGATATTTGGCACCAGAGAAAAGGCGCATACATCCCTTTTGAATCCCCAAAAGGGAGAACGCCGACAAGTAGCTAGAGCCGTCAATTTGTGGCATACCTGGACCGTTGGATCTAGGTTATCGGTTATCGGGTTTCGGGGTTTCAAAGGTGGATGTTTTGAGTCACTTCACCTCAACATCCCCGAAACAGTGAAGTGTGAACTACCGATAGATTTGGGCCCGCGGTCATATCACACAGTTGTATTGGGAGAGGACCTGTTCCTAGCGCCTCTTCATGTAGGTGAGGTTCTGTTGAAGGAACGTGGGTTATTTGTTGCAAGGGTTCCAACAGGGACCTAAGGGCCACTTCGGCTCAAGGAGAATAGGAGATCCGTGACTGGGAGGTCAGTCAGACCCCTTGGGGTAGGGGGTCTGTGTCAGGTGGTATCAAAGCCTACAATATTTGTTTTTGTAGGTGAGAGGAGACAGAAGGCAAGGTGTGATTTGAATTATGCAAGGAACATATTTGAACAATGTCTCCCAGGAGACGTCATGATAGACCAATTCCTGATCCAGCTGTGGAAAGGGAAATGAGAGAACTTTGTGCTTGATTAGATGCTATGGAGACAACACAGAGACGGATAGTTAATGCTGTAGATGTCAGTGAGGCTTAAAGTGAAAATGAGGCTGGAGTTGAAGAAGAAGTTGCAGTTGAGGATGTTGCGGATGTTGCGGAAGAATGTCTATTCATAGTTGTTGCAAAAATAGGTGCCAGGGAAAAGATGGACATTCCGATGTATGAAGGCAACTTAGACGTTGAAGAGCTGGTAGATTGGTTTAGAGCTCTGGACATGTACTTCGATTATGAAGGTATCGAAGAGGATAAGAAAGTTAAACATGATGTCACTAGACTTAAAGGACATCCAACACTGTGGTGGGATGAACTACAGGATGACAGGCGTTGCACATGCAAGCAAAGAATCAAAAGTTGGGATAAAATGGTTGCAAATATGAAAGCCAAGTTTATACCCATATATTACCAAATCAATCTGTTTCGAAGAATGCATAATTTGAGACAGAAGGAGATGACAGTGAAGGAATACACTGAGAAGTTCTACAGGATAAACATTAGAGCAAGTCATCAAGAAAGTGATGATGAGAAGGTAGCCAGATACATGAATGGTCTAAGATATGACATTCAGGATGAGATGGGTATGGTGATGATTAGAAATGTGGAAGATACTTATCAGATTGCTCTGAAGGCTGAAGAAAAATTGGCTCGAAAGAAAATTCAAAGAGGCAGCGGAAGAAGTCAGAGCAGAGGCAAAGCAATTTCCCAAGATAGAGTACATAAGCCCAAGGAAGAAGAGAAGAAACCTCACACTCACCCTGAAAGAGGAGGAAGTTCACAGGGGAGGCAATATGCCGACAGGAACACTTTTCCGTGAACTAGAGGAAGAGGAAGAGGCAGAGGAGGTGAGGTAAAATGTTTTGTCTGTGGAAATATCAGACATAAATCTTTTGAATGTCCTGATAGAAAAAGAGATGGAGGCGAAGCTCACATTTCCAAAGCACAAGAGAGAAATGTTGAGGCAGAATATGCAGAAGGTGGAAGGTCACTAATGATGAGGAAAATTATCTTAAAGATAGAGAAAGAGATAGAAAATCTATTCCATAGGAACAATTTATTTAGGACTTCTTGCAAGACCAAGGACATGGTATGCAAAGTAATAGTGGACAGTGGAAGCACAGATAATTTAGTATCCACAAAAATGGTGGAGAAGTTGGAATTGGGGACTGTTGCACATCCGAGCCCATACAAAGTCTTGTGGTTACAAAAGGGACAACATGTAACTGTCACTAAAAAATGTTTAGTTGAATTTAAGATAGGGGGATATAAGGATGAAATTTTATGTGATGTTATTCCCATGGATGTCTGTCATCTTTTGTTGGGGAGATCATGGAAATATGACAGAAATGTTATTCGTGATGGGAGGAAGAACACTTACACCTTGGAGAAGAATGGTAGGACGCATATGTTGCTACCAATTAAAGACAAGGAGGTAAAAGCAGAGGCGAGCAATACTATACTTCTCATGAGTGGGAAGGAACTTCTTGATGAAGTCAAGAAAGATGAAGAAATGCATTTTGTTGTGGTTAGAAAACCTAGAGCCGTCTTGACCATTACCAAGATAGATGACCTACCCGAGGAAATTTAGGAACTGCTGGAAAATTTCACTGATATAGTGGTGGACGAATTACCTTGTTCATTGCCACCCATCGGGAGCATAAGTCATCACATTGACCTCATACTTGGAGCTAGTTTACCAAACAAAGAAGCATACAGATTGATGCCGAGAGGTCAAGAAGCAAGTTTAGGGTTTGATGGATAAAGGGTTGATTCGAGAAAGCTTGAGTCCATGCGATGTCCCTATAGTGTTAAGTCCAAAGAAAGATGGTGGTTGGAGAATGTGTACAGACTCGAGAGCTATAAACAAGATCACCATCAGGTCTAGATTTCGTTTACCCAGGATGGATGACTTGATGGATTGCTTGAGTGGAGAAAAGTTGTTTTCAAAAATTGACTTAAAAAGTGGATATCACCAGATTAGAATGAGGGAAGGTGATGAATGGAAGACAACATTCAAAACAAATGAAGGACTGTATGAATGGCTTGTCATGCCATTTGGTTTGATGAATGCACCCAATACTTTTATGAGGTTGATGAACGAAGTCTTGAAAATTTTCATTGGGAATTTTGTAATTGTGTATCTTGATGATATACCGATATTCAGTAAGATTGAAGAGGAACATCTGAAGCATTTAGCTGTAGTGATGAGGAGGTTACAACAAGAGAAATTGCTGATAAATTTAAAGAAGTCATCTTTCATGAAGACAAAACTCATTTATTTGGGTTTTGTAATCTCTTCGAACGAATTGAATATGGATCCAGAGAAGGTAAGAGCAATCAAATATTGGCCATTGCCAAAGAGTATCTTTGAAGTCAGAAGATTCCATGGATTAGCTAGATTTTACAAGAAGTTCATCAGGAATTTCAGTGGGATATGTGCACCCATGATGGACATGGTTAAGAAAAGACACAAATCTTTTCATTGGATAGAAGAAGCGGAGAAAAGTTTCAAGTTGTTGAAGGATAAGATAATTGAACATCCAGTTATGGTTCTGCCAGACTTCAACAAAACATTTCAAGTAATATGCAATGCAAGTGGATTTGTGATTGGAGTGGTCTTAAGTCGTGACAACAAGCCGATTGCATACTTCAGTGAGAAGCTGAATGAAACCAAGATAAAATATTCCACATATGATAAGGAATTTTATGCAGTCATACATGCATTGAGGAAATGGAGGCATTACTTGGTTCCAAAGGAGTTTGTCTTGTATAGCGATAACCATGCCTTACAATTCATAACTTGACATGAGAAGTTGAACCAGAAGCATGCAAAATGGGTTGAATATATGCATAATTTTACTTTTGTTATAAAGCATATTTCTGGAACTGTTAACAAGGTTGTTGATGCATTGAGAAGGAAATGTTTGATTCTGCAAGAGTTTAGAGTGAAAACTTTAGGTTTTGACAATCTCAAGGAGATGTACATAGATGATCCATATTTTAAAGAAGCCTATGAAGCATGTGAGAATCTAGTTCCCAGAGACAGAAGCCAATGGACTAAATACTTGATTCAGGATGGTCTGTTGTTCAGGGGAAACCAATTGTGTATATCGAAATGCTCTATGAGAGAGAACCTCTTGAAGGAAAAACATAGTGGGGGATTGGCTGGACATTTCGACCATGATAAGACTTTTTCACAACTGAATGGCTCATACTATTGGCCAGGGATGAGGATAGATTTTAAGAAATTCGTGAACAGATGAAGAATTTGTCATCATGCAAAGGGGAAAAGACAGAATATAGGGTTGTATCAACCGTTACCAATGCCAGAAAGGTCATGGGATGCGGTGAGCATGGATTTTGTGTTGGGACTGTCGAGGACACAGAGGGGTTATGATTCCATATTTGTGGTAGTCAATGGATTTTCTAAAATGGCACATTTCATACCATGTTAGAAAACTAGTGATGCAACTCACATTGCAAATCTTTTTTTCAAAGAAGTTGTTAGACTTCACGGCTTACCCAAGAGTATTGTTTCAGATCGAGATACCAAATTTGTTGGTTACTTCTGGAGGACCCTATGGAAGAAATTGGGGACGAATTTATCTTTTAGCTCAACATATCACCCTCAGACGGATGGGCAGACTAAGGTAGTGAACTAGAGTTTGGGAGATTTATTGAGGAGTTTGGTAGCTTAACACCACAGCCAGTGGGATCAGGTTCTTCCATAGGCGGAATTTGCATACAATGATTCACCCAATAGGAGAACAGGATAGAGCCCATTTCGGATATTATATGGAATGCAACCAAGAGGAGTCTCTGAGTTGAAAGACTTAGAGCATAATGAATTCTGGAGTGCTAGCGTTGAATATTTTGTAGCAGGAATGTAAGAGCTCCATAGTAAAATCAGAGAGTGGTTGCAGAATTCTAGCCAGGAATACAAGCACAAAGAAGATCAACACATTAGAGAAATTATGTTTGAAGTGGGTGATTTGGTTTTAGCACATCTCAGAAAAGAAAGGTTACCGAGGGGAACATACAATAAGTTGAAGATGAAAAAAATTGGGTCGTGTAAGATCATAAGAAAGTTTGAGGGAAACACTTATGAGATTGAATTGTTGCATGGGGTAGGAATATCACCCATATTCAATATAACAGATTTGTATCCTTACAGAGAAAATGGAGTAGAGAGATCAGAGGATTAGAAGGAAGTTCAGTGGGTGAAAAAGATGCCTGTAGATGAAAAGTCGTGGATGGAAAAGATCATTGATAAGAGAGTTGGTAAAAAGACTCAGAGAAAAACATATTTTGAATACTTGGTAAAATGGAAGGGACACCCGATTGAAGATGCCTGTTGGGAAAGTGAAGCGAACATCCAGAAACATGGAAAGACGGTGCGTGAACTCATGGACACGAGTCCATGATTTTTTTTTCCAGTAGGGGAGCATGATACAGGGGCATTGTAAGCAAGCCAGCAAAGAAAGCGCAAGGATGAGAACAACTGAAAATGCACCAGCGCACATTTTGAGGACGTTTCAAATTTGAAAGAGAAAGCATTAATGGAAAAATATGGAAGGATGTATTTGCATTTATGTTTTGGGGGAATGTAATACAGATTATGAGCATTGCTCTCATCTTTCGGATAAGGAGGCATTTATTGTGATTTATGTTTAGTTGGTGGATTTTAATTCTGATAAGATAGCTTAGAGAAGAGAGAGGGAAAAAAAAACTCAAGAAGACTCTCTCGTTTGTAATCCTAAGATAGTATTGTAATTTGATGTAGAAGATTAGGAGATAAGAGAGGAATAGAAGATTAGAGATTGTATGAAGAATATTTGTTTATATTGAACCATGTACAAAATCTTTGGATTAATATAAGAATGATTTGATCCAATTTACATGGTGTGTGATGAATATTGTTTGTATCTTTTGAACGGTATGTTATAGTTTGTTTATATTTCTCTGTCATGCATTTGTTTCAATGTTATGTGTATGTTTGTGATTTCATGGTGAATATATGAAGTCTGTGAGAGTAGAGGTGTAAGTTTCAATTGTTTATGTTCCTAAGAATTCCTGCAAGAAGTGCAGTGAAAGGTCCTCATAGAGTGTGTGACCGAGTTCTGAGTTTTATCTTAGAAATCTCAGGAGGGGTGACATTGTCCTATATCATAAAAGGTGTGGTCGAGGCACAGAGCCATGCAAGGAGTGCGTAGGCTGAGGAAGGAATTGAAATTCTTCAATCCCACAGAGTGGTTGGAGAATCTCTGTTGCGAGGAGCACACAGAGTTAACATCGTGGATAATTGGAGGCTATCGCAGAGCCGTGCTAAGTGTGCATGCAGGGGTTCCTTGAATCCGGAAGCCATCAAAGAAGCCTAAGCTCAAGAGGGTTAGAACCTTTGAATAGTTCGAAGGGAGGCGGAGATTAGAGTCGTGCGAACTCTAAATTCAGACAGGTTGACGTCTGGGAGAATTTTCAAAAGGTTCATCGAAGCTTGAGTGAACAGTGGAGCACTTCCAAAGGAGAGTGCCAAAAACTCGAGAGTCGTCTGATTATGATAAGCTATGAGGAGGTTTAGCGAAGATTCATCCGGTGGTTAATACTCACAGGAGATCTGAGTCGTTGATCAACATGCTCTGTGAACCGTTGATCAGGGAGCGTACGGTTAAGGAGATTTGGCACCGGAGAAAAGGCGCATACATTCTTTTCGAATCCCCGAAAAGGAGAATGACGACAAGCAGCCACGACCATCAGTTTGTGGCAGACCTGGACCGTTGGATCTGGGTCATTGGTTATCGGGTTTCAGGGTTTCAAAGGTGGAGGTGTTGAGTCTCTTCACCTCAACATCCCTGAAATTGTGAAGTGTGAAGTGCGGATAGAGTTGGGCCCGCGGTCATATCACACGGTTGTATTGGGAGAGGACCTGTGCCTAGCACCTCTTCGTGCAGGTAGGGTTCTGTTGAAGGCCCGTGGGTTATTTGTTGCAAGGGTTCCAGCAGGGACCTAAGGGCCGCTTTGGCTCAAGGAGAATAGGAGATCCGTGACCGAGAGGTCATCTGGACCCATTGGGGTAGGAGGTCTGCATCATTGAGCCTATTGTAACTAATGCTAAATGGTATTTTCTCGAGTCTATTATAATTAGTGTTAGGTGGAAAAGAAATACCATGGTCGGTGCACTTAGCTATTGTCTATGAAATTCTGAAAAGACAATGAGGTTAGATGTTATCCTCAAGGTGGAAAGAGTGTCCAAACTTGTCTCAAACATGATTGACTACATTTGGTTGACCCTATTGATAAAGTCACAAACTCGTCAAGACTCAAAGGAAATAGGATGCTCCAAAATAAAAATTGATGTGCTACAAGGATAATGTGCTAATTGGGACCGATTGTATAAATGGAGTGAGGTAGAAGGTAGATTATGATAGTTTAATGGTGATATTGAGGTCAAATTATTACATGATGAATAATAATGAGGATGATGTTCCATAAGGGAATCATTGATCGGTTTATGCTATATGTTGCAAAGGGTTGTGGTAGTGAAACCAAGAGTGAGAATAAGGAATTATTAAGCAAGTAGCATAGAGAAACATTAGAACAAGGTATTGGTTGACACATCCCTAAAATTGTTAGCAATAGGGATGTGAGAACATTCTTTTAAGATGGGCATGTTACCCGTACTAAATGTGTTTCATCACATACATTGTGCCATATTACCTAGTTGATTGAAAGGGCACATTATCTAAAAAAAAAAAAAATAGGCAGTTATCTCAATCAACTTTTCAACAATTTCCCACTTATAATAGAAACTGGAGTAATTTAATCTAGACAAAGAGGAAGTGATGAAAGTTCATAATGTTAAATATTTATATATTGAATAAGTTATTTTCTTTTCTTTCTCTTTTTCTTTTCAACTATTTTTTCCTTTTATATTAGATAACTTAATTTTTTATTTTTTTTATTAAATAACTTTTTTTTTCTTTTCATTAGAATTTCTATTTATAAATCTAATTTCTTTAAAAACTTTTTTTAACCTTTATGTATATATATATATATATTATTTTTTTCTTTATTATTTTTATTAATTTTTTTGGTGTGTTAGGCTTATCTTAAAAGTTAATTAAGTAATTTCAAAAACTTAAATTCTCTCAATTGTGTATCCAATGCTTGTTTCAATGATTACTGGCATATTGTTTGTTACATAAGTATTATTTTTTATATTCAAGTTAATCATTTCATCTACGGAGTTCATAGGTATCATGTTTTTTTTTTGTTTGCTAGTTTGTCTGTGACCTGCGGATTAGCCCGTGGTTGAGAAAACGCGACTCAGGGGCATCTAAGACATCAAAATCACCCAGGGATCACACCTAGACTGAGCCACACCAACCTTTAATATGGATGGATTTTTTGTCTCCACAAATTTCGAACCGATAACTTCAACATCACAGAGTGCCTTATTGTCCTACACCTCAAAAACTCCATAAATATCATGTTGCTAACAATATATAATTTTTTTTATTTTTGATATTTAAGTTTATCATTCCACCTATGAGGTACATAAATATCATGTTACTCTCACATGTAATTGTTTCAATTGAGAATGGTATGGTGTGCAATGTTGTAACATTTTTTGCATCATTGCTTGAATTGTGAAGCATGACATCACCTATATTTGTCTAGTGAATGATGTTTCATCTGGTTCTAATTCGGTTGTATTTCAATTATTGAAAAAAGTGGTGGTTGTCTTGTGTTTTCTTTGGATATCTTAATTAAAGTGGATGTTACATTAGTTTGTTCATTTCAAGTTGTGTTAATTATTTGTTTTCACTATATAATGGTGTGATATTTGATATAACTAGATTTCCAAGAACTTGGATTTTTATGTATGAGATTGAAAAACCCTAAAATCAATAACAAGTAGTTTAATTTATATTTCAATTATAATTAATATTTGTTAGAAAATCACCAATAAAATAAGATGTGTTGCTCACCCATCCTTTGGGTGAGGGGCGAGGAGCAAAAGCCGCTTGTCCAAGTTACTTATTGATGAGGGGGGGGAGGTTTGCAATTATTGGGCTAAATATCTATTGAAGCTGCCCGTTAGCCAAAACCATATTTCAGGATCTATCTATTTCACTATCTTTCCCGTAACGTCATGTCCGTAGATAGGGTAAAGCAATCCCGATGGATGGGGGCCATGGGTGGCGAAGCCTGTGGTGGGGTCAGAGTCAACCCGTAGTTGGGATTCGGGAAGGGCAGAGGTGGACCGGAGATCGGAATGGACTTTCTCCTTTCATTTCAAACAGCTGCACGGATCTGTACCTTAGTCTATTTGTCTCTCGTCTTTGTATTTATATCTTCTAATTTGTACCTTTCATAATGGGGCGGAGCAGGGTTGGTACTACCTAAAGTAGTTTCCCCTCTAAATGCTTCTACCCCCTCCCTTTGGTAGGTAGATTTTCCCCGACGCAATCCACAAACTCAAATTCCATCCCATCCTTGGTGGATAAGTCCGACGACTCAGCAGTGCGGAATGGAGTTTCTCGTGGATCTTCGAATCTATCTATAGTTCCGGGGGAAGGGATACATACATACCAAAAGGAATAAAATAAGGTGTGTTGAATTATGCCTCTCTTACAATTAACAAGAAATAAAAATTTGTTTTACACTATAACTCTCTTATAACAAGAACGAATAGAAATAAAACAAAAACAATTATATACAAAATGCTAAACTAATTTTTTCTCCATAATGGACCTCCTTTATTAAAAAGTTGTTTTACTCTATATCTCTCTTAAAATAAAGAAAAATAGAAATAAAAGGAAATCAATTATTATATACAAAATGCTAAACTAACTTTTACTCACCAATCAACTTTGTTCATTAAAAAGTTGTTTTACACTATACTTTACATTTTTTATCGTATAAATTAGGCATAAAATGTAAATTAATTTTTATTAAAAAATTAATGGAAAGAACGTGGCAATTAAAATAATTTTTTTTTTAATATATGAAATAATTATATAATAATAATAATAATAATAATAATCTATTTTTAAAGTCACGACCAAACAGACCCTTTCCTCCCAGCTATTTTACTGATAAAAACTAAAGAGTTATACATACTCTACCTCTCTATATCTTCTTACACCAAAATACAATCAGTGAGTCCTTCAGGACCAGATTGACAGTCCAAATTTCCTCGGGATCAATGTTCCAGATCTTCTCTCGCATTTTGCGATTTTGCGTTTCACGGTTTCACATTTCGTGACTTCGCGGCTTGGGAAGACATCTTCCACCATGTTGCGGACTCCCAATATCTGAGATCCTGAGATTTTCTTGCATCAGTTTCATGGGAACAGATCGACGATCCAGATCTCTTCTAGTACCAACGGTCCTGATCTGTTCTCGCTTTTCGCGATTTCGCGGCCTTGGGAAATAACTATCGTCATGTTGTGGACTCCTGATAGTCGAGATCCCAAAATTTCCTCACGTCAAATCCAAGAGACCAGATCGACGGTCCAAATCTCTTTTGGTATCAATGGTCCTGATCTGTTCTCACTTATCGTGATTTCGCATTTCGCGATTTCATGACTTTGAGAAATAGATGCCTTCATGCTTTGGACTCCCGATAGCTGAGATCCTTAAATTTTCTCGCATCAAATCCCTGGGACTAGATCAATGGCCTTGGTCTCTTCTGGTACCAACGGTCCTCATCTGCTCTTGATTATCATGATTTTGCATTTCGCAATTTCGCGGCTTTGGGAAATAGCTGCATGCGTCGGACTCTCGATAGTCGAGTTCCCGAAATTTTCTCGCATCAGATCAATGGGGCCAGATCGACGGTTCAAGACTCCTTTAGCAGCAACGGTCTAGATCCCCTTTCACTTTTCATGAATTCTCGACTTTGAGAAATAACATCCTTCAACCTCGTGATTGTCAAGTGTCGAGGTCCTTAAATCATCTATCGATTGTTGATCATTTGTGTTGATGTTGACGGTTTCCCTCTCATCCTAGATCATTTCTGACTTGGAAGGAATTATAGGTAGACAAAGGTGGCACCCCGTCCAAATTGGGGCCATCCAACTGTGCAAGCTCCTCGCATTGGATCCAGATGGGAGAGCTTTGGGACTGCTTGGGATGTTGGAGAATGATTTGCTGCAGTGAGTCAACCCCTGCATTGGCCAGTCTGTCTGCAGCTTTGTTTTCACTTCGCCTAATGTGTGAGGGATTTAGGGTTAGAGAAGGTCTAAGAAGAGCTTGGAAGTTGTGAAGAGGGCCAAGGAGGCGCCAGCTAGGAGTGATTTTCCCTGGATCTCTGCCATTCAGGATTTTTGTTGGCAAGTCTATTATGATTTTGGAGTATCCTTCAATAATCAGACAAGTGAGGTTTTGATCTAGAGCCATTTGCACCCCTTTGATGAGACCTCATATTTCTGTTGAATTGTTGGTGTCGTATCCGAGATTTCCTACAGTGAGGCTTTGAATTTGGCCCAAGTTGTTTCTTATGACCGCTCCATAACGTGAGTGTCCTGGATTTCCTTTTGATGCACCATCAAAATTGACCTTATGGAAGCTTGGTTGGGGAAGGGGAACCACTTAGAGGGACTGAGGGATTTTGGAATTAAAGGGGCTTGTTGAGGAGGGGTGGAGTGTGACAATGAGAAGCCCCATGAGTTGAGGATCGAGAGCTCACCTGGGTCAGTGGGAAAGTCTTCCTTGATCCATAAATGTAGCTGAAGAGTTTCCTGGAGATGCAGGAGGATTGTATTCTAGAGGAGGGTAGGAGGAGATGGCTGGGAATGAAATATTCTTTTGTTCCTCTCTTTCCATAGTTGCCACACTATGAAGCCTGGTAAGAGTTTCCAGGCTCTATACAAGATAGGAGTTTTGAAGGGGCCAGAGCCCCAATCCCTGATGATGCTTATGATGTTATTTTTAACTCGTTTGGTTCTTCTCATGAGCTGAGTGGCTTGGTTCTAGAGGTTCTCACTGAGTAGACAGTTATTTAGGAGGTGCTCCATCGTTTTAGCCTAGAGAAGACAGAGATAACAGATCGAGGGGCCAATGAAACCTCATCTTTGGAGGTTGTGGCAGGTTAAGATCGTGTCCTGTAGTAGAAGCTAGAGGAAAGTAGAGATTTTGGGCCAGATTTTTTATTTCCATATTGTTGTTCAGAGGTTTTCTTTCTGAAGGTTATGGAAGAGTGTATCCCTCCTTGAGTGTGAAGCTTCCATGAGGTGTGTATCCCCATCTGAGAATGTCTAGGTCTGTGCTCTTCCGGATTCGCCTTTGGGTTGTAGATTGTTTCCAGTGCTGCAGGTCACAGTTCATTGCCACTTGGATTTCCTGATGAGTTGATTTCCAGCTTTGCTAGGGAGAGCCACTGGGGGTTTCTGTCCACAGATCTGCCACTTTGAGAGTGGCAAGATCTTGAATGTGATTTTCGTAGGTTTGTAAATTTTCTTCCAATCACAGGTGTGGCATTTGCTGCCAAGAATCCGTCCAGAATAGGGCACTCTGACCATTGCGAACTTCCTAGAAAGCATGTTCCTGTATGAGTGGTCAATTTTTCCAGGCCACATTGAAGATGTTGGAGCCCTGAATTAGCCCCTGCATTCTTATAAGTTGATTTGGTGCATATTTGGGGCATATTTTCATTTCCAGATTTTTGCCCAGAGCTTTGTTGGAGTTTTGAGCCATCTCCACCAAATTCTTGCTCCCATGGTGCTATTTAATTTACCAGGGTCCCGGAGGCCCAGACCACCTAAATATTTAGGCTTGCGGACTTTCTCCCAGTTGACTAAAGCCCATTTTTTGTTCGGGTCATGACCATGTCAAAGAAAGTTTATTTGCAGATTATTTATTTTCTTTATGATTGATTGGGGGGCAGCTAGGGCTGAGAAGAGGTAAGATGGGATGTCTTGGAGGACTGACTTTAAGAGAATGATTATGGTTGGAAGGTTGAGGAAGCGAAAGGTCCAGTTGCTGAGATGGTTGGTGATGGAGAGTAGGAGATGTTTCTAGCTGTTGAGTCAAAAAGAGGGAGTCCCAGGTAGCGAGAGGGAAGAGTGCAGACAAAGGTGTTCATAATTTGAGAAAGGTGATGTTGGATTGCCATAGGACTATTGAAAAAGAAGAGTTGTGATTTGGCCAGATTAAAGGTGGTGCCAGAGGCTTCACTAGAATCAGAGAGGATGGATATTAGTTTGATTGCTTCTTGCGTGATGGGGGTATTCATTAGTAGTGTGTCATCGACAAATTAGCTATGGGAGGCTGTCGGTTGTAACCCGTGAAGAGGGAGGCCTTGGAGGGATCCATTTTGAATTGAGGCCTTGATATAGCGTCCTAGTCCTTCAACCATTATGACAAAAAGAAAATGGGAGAGAAGGTCGCCTTGCCTTATCCCTCTTGAGGGGGAGAAGGGTTGAGAGGGGACACCATTGAAAAGGATTGAGAAGAAGGTTGAGGAAATGAGGTTCATTATCCAGGAGACCCAATCCCTATTGAAACCAAAATCTCATAGGAGTGATTTCATATATTGCCAGCTTAATTTGTCAAAACCTTTTGAAAGGTCAAGTTTTAGAAGCATACCTGGAGTGCAAGCTCTTTTGAGCGAGTGAATGATTTCAAGGACAAGAATGAAACTATCCATGATTTTCCTTCCTCCGACATATCCTGATTTCTCCATGGAGATGATGAAGGGTAGAATTGGCTTGAGTCTTAGAGCTATGACTTTGGAAATGATTTTGTAGATCACGTTGCAAAGAGCTATGGGTCTGAAGTTCCTCAGGTTTGTGACTCTTTCTTCTTTGGGTACTAGGGTGAGGAAAGTGGCATTTAGTGTTGGAAGAACTTTTCCTGAGCTGCGTGATTCCTCCACCAGATGCCACACTTTCTCCCTTAACATTGACCAACAGGAGTGGAAGAAGTATGTTGTGAAACCATCTGGACCTGGAGCCTTGCATGCGGGTAACTCTTGAATAGCCTGATCCACTTCTTTTTTCGTTATTGGTGTCATGAGAGCCTCATTCTGTTCCTAGGTGATTATAGTTGGGATGTTTTGGATCACCCGCTCTATTGCTGAGGTGCGATCCACCTGGGGTTCTAAGAGGAGATCCTTGTAGAAGTCTGACATCTTATGCATTATTTCTTGATTATTTAACAGGGTGTTTCCTTGCGAGTCATCTAGCTTCATGATGCAATTGATAAGGCATCTGTGGATCATAGAACGGTGGAAGAATTTGGTGTTCTTCTCTCCTACATTGAGCCATTGAAACCAAGATTTATGTCTCCATATGATCTCTTCTTTCTTGTGTCTTTCTTCTAGTTGCATTTTGAGTTCACTTTCCTCCTACTATTGGGTGATCGTGTATCCTGCTTGAATGAATTGTGCCTGGAGGTTCTCTAGTTTTTGTTCCAGTGATTTCCTCTCCTGGAAAATATTCCCAAAGACCTCTTTGTTCCATTTGCGCACCTACTGTTTAAAATGTTTGAGTTTTTGCTGGAAGCAATACATTTTTGTACCCATCTGTGTTTCTGCAGTGTTCCACCAGTGACGAGCTAACTACTGGAATTTTGGATGGGAGAGCAAAAAATTTTCAAATCTGAAGGCTTTAATCTTGGAGGTGGAAATAGTGTCAACCTAGAGCTGAACCGGCCAGTGGTCCGAACCTTCCTTTGGGAGGATGTTGGAGTCTACTAGGGGGCCTTCCAAGAGGAGAGTTTCTGAGATGAGGAAGTGATCAAGCCTCCATGCTATTTGGTGGTGTCCTGATATTTTCTTGGTCTAGGTGTAGGTGCCATTGTTTTTCTTGATGTCTACCAGTCTGAGGTTCTCTATGAGTTCCTGGAATTTTTCTCTATCCTACTCCAGGCGCTTCTTTCCCCCTCGCTTATCCTCCAGCATGAGAATCATGTTGAAGTCACCCCCTATTATCCACCGCTTTCCCTCTGTTAAGGAACCTAGGTAACCTAGGTTTTGAAGAAAGAGGTCTTTGTCTTGGTTGTTCTGTGGTCCATAAGCATTTGTTATCATTCCTTCCTTGTCCAAGATGATGGATTTGTAGTGCACTGTGATGGTGCACTGAGTGGAGAAGCCTTGATCAAGGATGACTGTTGCAGGATTCCATAGGATGGCCAGGCCTCCTGAAGCCCCTTTTGAGTCCATTTGATAGGATTCAAAATTACGCCAACATCTTTTGATGATATCTTCTACAGTTTTCCCTGCACATTTTGTCTCTTGTATTAGGAATATATCAGGGTCTTCCATTTTGATACAGTTTCAGAGAGTCCTTTGTTTGGATATTCCATTTAGGCCTCTGATATTCCAAGTGAGGATATTCATAGTTAAAAATTAGGTGGGTGGGAAAAGGATCTCTCTGAGAGCTTGTGAATCTGTCCCGATTTGATCATATAGTTTCCCGCTTCCTTTATTAGCTGATGAGCCGATTTTTTTCCTCGTCGCTTGTTTTGTTTTGGGTGTTTTCTTGGATCTTGGTTTGGATCTGTGATGATCCCTAACCTTGATGTATCCCCTGTTGATGAGTCCATAAATAATTTTTGAACTTTGTTGAGTTGGTCCTCTGGTAAGGTTTGAAGATCCTTGTTGTTGAGTGCTTCGTCTAACCTGTCTAGGTCGATTTTTGCTAGGTCTTGCTCATCCATTTCCATGACTGTGTCTTCCTCTCTTTCTGGTTCCTTCCCTGAGACTGGGTGAGTCTGTGGATCTTCTTGGTTTGCTGGGGTTGGATACTCTTGTGACAGTTGGTCTTCCTTGTGCTTGTTGGGATCTGTTTCCACGACCTTGTGGGGTTTTTCCACTTATTCTGCCTTTGGGATGCGGTTGAGGGTTTCAAAAGAATTATTATTTGGGTTCTTTTTTCCATTGTTGGTAGTGGGATTCTTCTACACTTGTCTCCTTCAATTTTTCACATGGGTGAATCCTTCCTTTGTTTTCTCTTCATCTTCCCTTTTGGGGGGGTTTTGAGAGGGCAGTCTCTGAAAAGGTGTCCATGTTCATGGCATTTTCGACATTTGAAAGGAATGTGTTCATAGTCTATGGTTTGGGCCCATTCCTCATTTTGGTATTCTAAGGTAACTGTACCTGGCAGAGATTTGGAGATGTTCATATAGACACAGATCCTTGCATACGAGGTGTATTTTCTCTGTTTGGTAGCTTCAAAATATTTGACATATTTACCTAGGGTGTTTCTATGCCCAGTAAAATTTGTTCTAACTAGAACTCTTGAGGTAGGGAATAAAGTCGAATCCATACCTGTGCATATGTGAAGTTTTCCTTTTCTGGGAAGAAAAGGTCTGTCCAAAAGCGAAGGTAGAGGCCAGCTGAATTGTAGAAATATGGTCCCCCTTCAAAGATCATGTCCTTGTCTTCCAGGCTGTAGAATATTACTGTGAAGAAACCTTTGGAGCTCAATTGGAGCTCATAGTCTCCCTTGGGGTTCTACCACACCTTGATCCAGCGAGTTAGGTCCTTTTCTGAGGGCCAAAGACCTAGGAATTTTCCTATTAGGGCATGGTCTCTCATGAACTGTGTGTGTTCCCCTATCCTGGTGGTTTTGATGACATATCTAGGCGCAACCGGGGCTTGGGGCATACATTCGCAGGGTATCCAGGCTCGAGCTTCTTTTGGATGCGAGGTCTCAACATCCATGTTCAAGTATTTGCTAATATCCATCTCTTCCTAGATATATTGATCTCGTAGGTGCAATGGCGGCTCAAAGGATAATCTATGCACCCACGAGTTCTTCGGGTCATTGGCAGCGACGTTGCAGTAAGAGGGGGATTTCACCCCTCCTTTTGTTCCCATTCTTCTGTGGCGATCAGTACCAGGGTGCAGATGCGATCAGAGGTGATGAGAGGAGTTCAGACGTGGTTAGGGTAGGAGGGTTGTTGATGCATGTGAACCCTAATCTTGCAGAGCTCCTCCTTGGTTTTGAGTTTCTTCTACCTCTCTGGATTTGAACTAATATATGCTTTAGTATTAAAAAATATATTTTACCTCATAATATTAAACATTATGTATTATTATTAAAAATTACTTATTATTATGGAAAGTAAATTCAGGTCACCCCAACATGAACATGACAAAGAAATCTACATATTTTACCTCATAATATTAACTAGCATACCCCTTTAGCAAGGCAAGGAAACACCAAAGTGAAAAATCTCACAAAATATTTGCAATGATACTATAAATCTGAAACACTCAAGTGAAAAAGCTCGCAAAATATTTGCAATGATACTATAACTTCAATCATGCACATTGCACATATATGATCATGACTTTTCAAGAGAGAAATGGAAAAGATGGAAGATACATTAACTAAGCATATGAGACACTATCGAAGATCCCACAGAATTTACCTGAACAAGATAAACATTAACTCACATTTATTCATGTTAATTTTACTAATGTAACATCCCGCTCTTGCGCACACTGAGCGAACTTATTCTTTAGGAAACTTTCTTGCAAGTGATATGGATTATTATACTATTGGTCATTTGATTATGATTATGAGACATTATGGATTGACGATATGCTATTTTGTTGTATTCACATGGATAGGTGTTATTGATTGGGTTCTCCTGAGTGTGTAGGACTTTGGACATTGAGGATGCAAAGGCATCGATGAAACCCCTTAGACTCTCGATCGAGTCATGGAGTGGACTGTTGGGTTGAATTTGATTGATGTGACATATGTACATATGATTAGATTTTATGATGATTGATTATTGTTGCTGACATGATTCATTTATGGATGCATGCTGACGATAGCTTGTCGACCAGACTCACATGTGGAGTAGAGGGGTCACGTAGGACAACCAGAGACTTGAGGGAGAGGTGTGGATAACAGCCCTGCCACAACCTACTAGCACTCCCACCATGGCTCTAATTGTAGGTTAACAATTACCTATTTCGAGAAGACCCATTATGTCGTGAGGGAAGACTGCGACAGTCGTTCGCGATGATTCTAAGGGGCGCACAATAAGGCAAGGACCTTATTCCTTAGAGGCCCTTAGTATCCCACAATATCACCTGACGGAGTATTGAATCCAGGGGTTTTTCATGTCTACCAAGTTAGTCAAGAGGCGAGTGGAACCCTTGGAGCACGTAGTGCGTCCTGAAGGGCATGTCGCGCAAGGAAAATGAAAAAAGGCAAGTGGAACCCTTGGAGCATGTAGTGCATCCTGAAGGGCATGTCGCGCAAGGAAAATGAAAAAAGGCGAGTGGAACCCTTGGAGCACCTAGTGCATCCTGAAGGGCACGTCACGATTTCAACGGGTAAGTGAATAAACCTAGTCGACATTAAAATGAAGGATGTGATAAGTAAGATTTAAAAACATTTTCCCTAATAAAAATTCCGCCCAACCTAGTGAAATTAAAATATAGGTCTAAGTAATGCATGTGGTCAAAAATAATAATCATAATTAAACATGTAACAAGAAGGGGGTAAGAAATTCAATTAAATTATTAAAATCAAATTATAATGGGGGATTAAAATTTTAAAAGGGAAATGATTGTTTTATCTACATATGCTAATTTAATTTTTAATTAAAAAGAAAAATGGGTAAATGGTTGTCTTTCTACACTTGCTAAATTGAGTTTTAGTTAAAAAGGGAAAAGAGGGAAATTTAAAAGAAATAGGAAACTAAAGGAAAAAGGGGAAACATAAAGAAAAAGTTGAATGTCTAACTTAGTAAGGAATCTTGCCTTGGGAAATTGTTATTTTTTAACTCAACTGATCTTCTCTTGTGGGAGTTGGGATACCTAGCTCGAATAACAAGTGGTAGCTCGACCTTGCGAGGTGAGATGGGTGCTAGTTGTTCTTTGTTATTGTGTGCGTGGCCCCTTTGAGGCTCGAGGAGCTCAGGGGGAAGAAGAGTGCCCCTAGCGTTGGTTGGGAGGTACCAGTGAAGTCAAATCGGTCAAAAAGTGGGAGCTAGATAAAGCGCGTGCAGGACAGAAACTACAGAGCATTCACGTTTGGCTAAGGTACGTCGGTTTAAGTTATTACTTGCATTGAATTTAAATTACACATGTTAATTGTTTGTGTCGGTTTATTGATTATTATGAAGAGATTGTGCTATTATATTCCATCCCTTATCCCTTTAGTCATCAGTCTGTTCCTAAGCAGTCAACTAGGAGCCAAATTTATGGTCGTCACTTTGGTGTTTAAAGACCTATAGATTCAAATGCCCTGCTTTTCTATGCATGGATGATGAGTGAAGGATAAAGTTTCGCCCAAATATCTACCCCTTGCATATCTCTACGTTTTTCTCTTGTGATTAATCCTTGATCTTGCGCCTTCTAGAGATTGAGCATCTCTGCGTTTTTATTGATAAAACTCTGGTTTGTGAATGATAAACCTCTAATTTGAATAACAATACCTGCGTTTTGGATTGGTAAATCTCTTCTCATGATTTCGAATAATTTATCTCTGCGATTTGGATGGACAGAGATCCCAATTAGTAGAGTTTTTTATTTCACTTTTAAATTTATTTTATATCTATGATTTCACTGGACATAGATCCCCTTTCGAAGAGTTTTTACATTCCACTTTTAAAACGTAATCTTACTCTGCGACCTTGCTGGGCAGCGACCCATTTTATTAGTGTTGAATCCACCTTTAAAAATGCATTATGCACAACATTCAACCCACTTTTTCTTGGCATCTTACACACAATGATTTTGTATTTATTGTATGCACAACAACTCGATTTATTTACTTTGCAATTTCTTAAATTTAAATAACAGCCTTATCCCTTATTTACTTTGTGAGTTAGAAATATATACATTGTGAACTCAAATACACAAAGATTTACCTGTTGTGCTTTAATACTGTTATTTTCTCTACGTTCTACCTATTTATTCACCGATTCATACAGTATACACACATATCATTTACTCTGTGTTTTATTGACCACATTTTGCCTGTGTTTTCATACATTTAATTACCCTAGGTGTTTTTCTTGGTGTTGGATAGTGAGTTATCTTGACGACTATTTGTCAATTCGTTTTTTTACCAAATCCTGTTACCAAATTGTTTTTTTTTCACCAATTCGTATTACCAAATCGTCTTTTTCAATTCATTTTTACCAATGTGTTTTTACCATAAAATTGATTGTGTTTTACCTAGCGTACCCACTATTGTTTCATGGCACATTACACAGTCTTCACCCTATGATTTTTATGGCATGCTACCCAACTTCCTCCCTACTCCCTTTTTGACACCTTGCATGGATTGCACAAAGATTCTGGCAATTTACCTCTGCGATTTCATTTTTAGTTATGGCAATGTTATCTTGTTGTCGGCTCTACGATTCCAGGTATATAAATGACAACATCTTCAGTTATTTTTTCTCTGCGATTTCATCCATTTTTTTATGCCAGCAATACCATTTATTACTCTGCGAATTAAATGTCTGCAATTTTACCATATTTAATGGACCATGATTTAATCGCTTGTTGTTGTATATGCGTTAATGAACCATGAATTTAACAATGTTTCCATGGTTGTTGTACCTGCCTTGATGAATCATGTATTACCATGTGTTAATGTGTAGGTATCATGTGATAGGGTGTGAATGTGTTAATAGCAACAAATTTCATTTTAGGAAGGCAAATTATATAGCGATTCCATGGTAGAAAATTGCATTTATGATAGAGAACTCTTATAGCAAATTATGATAGAAATTACTGTAATTGAGTTTAATTCCCCCCTTGAAATATAATTCAACAACGATGTCAGTAATATTTACTCAGTGATGTCAGTAATATTTACTCAGCAATGTCAGTAATGTTTACACAACAATTTAGTAATGTTTACACAATGATAAATGTTGCTTGATTACGACATCGTTTTATTTCCATAGGTGACATCGTTTTACTTCTTATGTGATAGAGATCCTTATGTGACAACATTTATATGTGACTGCATTTTATTCCTAATGTTTAGACTGCGTTCTCATCCAATAATGATACTAGACAGTATAGAAAATATTTTTTATATTTAATAGACAATACATTTTTATAGACAACAAATTGTTTTTTATTTCACATTTTTATCACCCAATAATATAATATGGAGACGAATAATATTGTTCAAGTCGGGTAATGATTAAGTCTAGAGGTGATTTAATTGTTAAACTTTGTTTATCCCTGAGTAATGGATAGCACCATCAGAGATAGAATTTTAAATTTTGTGACAACAATTGTTACTACACAACGATATTATTTATCATTTAGTTATGGTCATTCACCCCGCGATATCTTTATAATTATTAATATTTTATCAAAGGAATTATCCAGAGAATTGTTAAGATAGACAACAATAACAATGATATATTAGACAACAATACCGTGTATTTAGACAGTAATAATATAGACAACAATGTCATTATTAAATACATTAGTGTTAATATCATTATTAGCACTTATTTGTATAGACGACGAATATTAATGGACCGAATTATTATTTGGGACAACGATATCATTATTGGATATAATAGTTCAGAGTTATGATAACATTTATGTTAATAGTAACATTTATAATAGTTCACTCCTTCACACTTAGACATCCTGCTTAACAAATAATGGATTATGGTTTGTTGGCGAAGTCGTTTAATAGCTTGCGCAATTTAAATTGAATGATGTCATCTTGCGTCCTGTCGACTTGTTGCTTGGGTGCGTGGGTATAGTCTTCATGCATTTTGTCAGTTAATTCGGTCTCCTAGAGCGTTGGATATTTCTTGGGTTATTGGTCTATATATGTTATGTTGCTCCAGGGTTACTGTGACGACATGATTCCTGATGAGGGGATCATTGCGCGCCCTGATGGATAGAGGCGAATGATAACCTGGCTGGAGTCTGTGCTTCTCGATGAGGGCATTTGTTCATTGTAAATGTTGTTGGTACTTGGTTTTGTAATTCCTTAAGGCGTTGGGTTTTGCACGACGTAGGGGGTTCTAGTTCCTGGTCATCGAAGCCGCTGTGTCGCGTTGTTGATGTCGTCCTTTAGCTTGTAGGAATTTTCTTGCTAGTGTCGGGCGGGTAGTCGTTTTTATATATCTATTAATTATCGCATGTTTCGTCCAGTTTCTTGGTGTGCTAGTGTCCAAGTCGTTGTTTTTTGTGTTGCCTGATTTGCGTGTGTTGTGTTTGTCATCAAGTTGCGTTGTTTAACTGTTTTCATTATTGTCGTCTTGCTTCACACACACACACAAAAAAAACCTTTTGTGTTGCATCTCTTGTAGTCGTAACGATGGGGTTTTTACATGTGGTATTAGAGCGGGTTCAACCCTGCGACTGTGGATCGCCAGGATTTCCACTGCAGTAAACCCTTGAGTATTAACCTAGCGCTAATTAAAATTTTAGTGTGTCCATGCAGTGATCTCAATTAGAGGATGCTACAGAGGTTTGCGGCGTGGTTCCGTCGAATGAGGTGCGGCACCTCTAGAGGTGCTCGCACCCTCGGAGTCTAACCCCCAAAGGGAGGAAGAAGTCCTTGGGCTGGATTCGATTGTTGTAAGGGATGAGGATGGTCTGACAAGGTCCTTACAGAGATTGTCAGAGGCCTTGATTCACCATCTACATTGAGATGAATCCAGGGCTCCTGTACCCCTGAGGGTCCACAATGCGCCCAACCAATACCTTTAGTATTCACCATGAACTCAAGAAGGTCAAGTTTCCCGAGTTCTTGGGTGCCCCAGATGGTGTAGCCACCGAGGCATAGTTGGATAATATGGCGAGGTGCCTGCACTTCATGACTATACCCCCAACATGAAGGTCCGCATGGCGGTCTTTCAACTGAAGGGGAGTGCTCTTCTATGATGGAAGATGCTCCTATTCGAGGAATGGTTCCAGGAAAGGTATATGTCTGAGGAATTTGTTGAGTGTTAGCTCAACAAGTTCAACGCCTTTCAAAAAGGCGGTCATACGGTGCCCCAGTATGAGGCTCATTCTTGGAGCTATTTCGGTATGCTCCGCACCTTTTACCGAGAAACTTAAGGGCAACAAGTTTGTGTTGGCCTCAATGTTAGGATCCAACTTCTACTTCAGGTACTAGGAATACTAGACCGAAGAAAGTGTGTTGGAATGTGGGGAGCCACATTACCAGCATGACTACCCAGTGGAAAGGACCAGAGCATCTGGATCATCTAGACCCACTGTTGTGGGAGTTTTGGGCAAGGCCCATCAGATTCATGTAGTGGTGAGTAACCTCCAGGAAGAGCACCAATCGACTGTGCTCGAGATGTCAGATACTATCACTGACCAGACCCTTAGTATTTTGATAGCTCCTGGTGCTACCGAAGGTTTTATTCTGGTGCGGTGCTAAAAAGAATTAAGGTTAAGGAAGTCGAACAGGATGAATTTAGCTTTGTAGAAATGGATTTTGGAGCCAAACAAAAGGTTAGTGGAAGGTTACGGGTTGTAGCCTTAACCTGGGATAGTTTTTCACCAGGGCCAACTTGTACATCGCAATTTTAGGATCTTATGATGTCGTAATCGGTATGAATTGGTTGGAATTGCATGAGGCGATACTCAATTGTAAGGCGATACCGTTAATCTTGGTCGATGATGAGGAACATAGACGTGATATTGTAGGTCAGAACCATGGAGTTTCCCTGAGGTTTATCTCTTCCTTGCAGCTACAAAAGAACATGCACAAGGGATGTAATATTTATTTGATGCTTGCGTTAAATGAGAAGGGAGTAGCGAAAGGTCTAGAACACCTTCCAGTGGTGAGGGTGTTTGTAGACATCTTCCTTGAGGAGTTACCTGGCATGCCACCAGAGAGGGATTTGGAATTTACCATAGACCTAAAACTGGGGACTGAACCGATAGCAAAAATGCCTTATAGGATGTCGACTCCGAAGTTATAGGAATTGAAAATGCAACTGAAGGAGTTGTTGGACCTGGGACTTATACGTCCCAGTGTGTCACTATGGGGTGCACCTATCATTTTCATATGAAAGAAGGATGGGTTTTGGAGACTCTGCATTGGCTACCATCAATTGAACAAGGCAAGAATCAAGAATCAATATTTGTTGCCAAGGATTGATAATATGTTTGATCAGATGAAGGGTGCAATGGTGTTTTCAAAGATCGACCTGAGATCAGGGTATCACTAGTTACGGATCAAGGAGGATGACATCCCTAAGACCGCCTTTAATATGAGGTTTGGACATTACTTTACTATTTTACACTTTGGACTGACGAATGCCCCAGGGGTATTTTTGAGTTTGATGAACGGGGTGTTCCACGAGTACTTGGACAAGTTTGTCCAAGTATTCATTGATGATATTTTGATTTATTCTCGGATGATGGAGGAGCATGATGAGCACTTGCGCTTGGTACTACAGTCTATGCGAGAGAACAAATTGTATGGGAAATTGTCTAAATGCTCGTTTTACCAATCGATGATTCACCACTTAGGGCATGTCATCTTCGACGAAGGTATCGCCATGGATCCAACAAAGGTCAAGGCTATTATGGAATGTCCTGCGTCGATGAATGTCCTAGAAGTGCGTAGCTTCATGGGTTTAGAAGTATACTATTGATGGTTCGTCGAGGGATTTTTGAAGATAGAAAATCCAATTACGGAATTGTAGAAGAAGAACAAGAAGTTTGTTTGAACCGAGAAATGCGCAGAAGCATTTCGGAGGCTCAAGGAGCTGTTGACAACAACACCGATACTAAAGGTCCCTAACATGGATGCAGACTTCTTGGTATTCACTGACACATCCAAAGAAGGCTTAGGCAGAGTCTTGATGCAAGATGGTCAAGTGATCGCTTACATCTCGAGGAAGTTGATAAGGCATGAGGAGAACTATGCAACACATGATTTGGAGTTGTTAGCCATTGTATATGCCTTGAGAGTTTGGAGACACTACCTTATTGGATGAAAATTTGAACTAAAAATGGACCACTGTGGACTACAACACATCTTTACACAAAGCGACTTGAACGCATGACAATGACATTGGTTTAGATTGCTTAGCGAGTACGATTTCAAGATTACTTACATAAAAGGGACAGTGAACAGAGTGGTGGATGCGTTAAGTCGAAGACCATGCATCTTTTCAATGATTGGCTCTTTAGATGAATCTACGTGAAAAGATTCTAACTTTACAATGCAATGATGACTGGTACAAGGAGGTCAAGGATTATATCGGACAAAACACGATGATGGTACTAAAATTTTAAGGATTTACTATGGACAATGATGGATCATTGAGATTTAAAGGCTGAATTTACATACCACCCAATGACGGGTTGAGAAGTTTGATCCTAAACGAGGCTCATAGAGCAATGTGCATGGCTCACCCAGGAGTCACGAAGATGAGGGAAGACCTTAAACCCTTATTATTCTGGAAAGGAATGAAGGAAGACGTAGTCAAATACATGGCCAGATGCCTAGAATGTCAGTAGGTGAAGGTTGAACATAGACATCCAGCAGGATTACTATAGCCACATGCTATTCCAGAATCGAAATGGGAGGTCATTTCAATGGATTTCATTGTTGGATTGCCACTGACAGCAAGGAGACACGAATCGATTTTTGTGGTAGTCAATGCTCTGACGAAGAGTGCTCATTTTATTCTTGTGCATATGACATATCAGGCACCTAACATAGCTAGAGTTTTCATCAGCGAGATTGTGAGGTTGCATGGCATGCCTAAGAGGATTATATCCGATCAAGGATCGGTGTTTACTGGACGATTTTGGACTAGTTTCCAAGAGGCCTTGGGAACCCAACTTAACTTTAGTACCGCATATAACCCGAAGATAGACGAGAAGACCCAATGAACAAACCAAAACTTGGAGGACATGTTGTGTATCTACATGATGCACCAACAGAAGCATTGGGAAGAATTCTTTCCACTGGTAGAATTCTCATATAACCACAGTTATCAAAGCACTATTAAGATGGCACCTTTCAAGTTTCTTTACGGGAGACCGTATCAGACACCTTTGAATTGGGATCGGCTTGAGGATAGGGTCCTGGTGGGACCATAAGCGATCCAATAAATGGAAGATCAAATGCAAACAATAAGACAAAGGATTGAGGAAGCGCAGGATTGGTAGAAGAGTTATGTCGATGCGCATCCTGTCGACCATAGTTACGATGTTGGTGATCGAGTATTCTTGCCGGAGAAACTGCATAAGAGTTCGATCAAGTTTGGAAAGGGTGTTGAACTATCTCCTAGGTTCATGGGATCCTGCGATATTGTGGAAAAGAGAGGGCAGTGGCCTATTGACTAGCCTTGCCTAATCCTTAAGGCATATGGACGATGTCTTTCACGTCTCTGTTTGAGACATTATATTAGTGCCCTACACGTGTTATTAACACAAGTTCCTTGTAGGGTTAGATGAAGGTGCGCTCATTGCAGAGCCGACCCATATTCTAGACCATCGCATTCGACAGCTACGACGTTGAACAATAGATCAAGTCAAGGTCTAGTGGGACAACTATAGTCTACACTCGACGACCTGGGAGGACACATATGATATGCGCCAACAATTTCAATTTTTGTTTGATAGATAGACTTATGATACTGTGATACACTTTATTTCAACATTTATATACTGTGAAACTTCGGGATGAAGTTTAAAACAAGAGGGGGTGTATGTAACATCCTTCTCTTGCACGCACTGAGCGAACTTATTCTTTAGGACACTTGCTTGCAAGTGATCCTAATTATTATAATATCGATCGTTTGATTATGATTATGAGACATTATGGATTGATGATATGTTATTTTGTTGTATTCACATGGACATGTGCTATTGACTGGGTTCTTCTGAGTGTGCAGGACTTTGGACATTGAGGATGCAGAGGCATCGATGAAACCCCTTGGACTCTGGATTGAGTCAAGGAGTGGATTGTTGGGTTGAATTTTATTGATGTGACATATGTACATATGATTAGATGCTATGATGATTGATTATTGTTGCTGACATGATTCGTTGATGGATGCAGGCTGACGATAGCTTGCCGACCAGACTCACATGTGGAGTAGAGGGGTCACGCAGGACAACCAGAGACTTGAGGGAGAGGTGTGGACAACAATCCTGCCACATCCTACTAGCACTCTCGCCATGTCTCGAACTGTAGGTTAACGATTACCTAGTTAGAGAAGACCCACGATGTCATGAGGGTAGACTACGAAAATCACTCACGATGATTCTAAGGGGCGCACAATAAGGCAGGGACCTTATTCCTTAGAGGCCCTTAGTATCCCACAAGATCACATGAAGGAGTATTGACTCCAAGTTTTTTTTATGTCTACCAAGTCAGTCAAGAGGCGAGTGGCACCCTTGGAGCACGTACTGCCTCCTGAAGGGCACGTCACGCAAGGAGAAAAGGAAAAAGGCGAGTAACACCCTTGGAGCACCAAGTGTGTCCTGAAGGGCACGTCACGATTTCAACGGGTAAGTGAATAAACCTAGTTGGCCTTAAAATAAAGGATGTGATAAGTAACATTTAAAAACATTTTCCCTAATAAAAATGTCCCCCAACCTAGTGAAATTAAAATCTAGTTCTAAGTAACACATGTGGTAAAAAATAATAATCATAATTAAACATGTAACAAGAAGGGGGTAAGAAATTCAATTAAATTATTAAAATCAAATTATAATGGGGGAATTAAAATTTTAAAAGGGAAATGATTGTTTTATCTACATATGCTAATTTAATTTTTAATTAAAAAGAAAAAGGGGTAAATGGTTGTCTTTCTACATTTGCGAAATTGAGTTTTAGTTAAAAATGGAAAAGAGGGAAATTTAAAAGAAATAGGAAACTAAAGGAAAAGGGGGAAACATAAAGAAAAATGTGAATGTCTAACTTAGTAAGGAATCTTGCCTTGGGAACTTGCTATTTTTGAACTCAACTAGAAATTTAGTAAGGCGTAAGTCATTTAAGATTTGTAAGGGAATATCGGGACACCAAGGAGGGTTTTTAGGAATGCTTTTAGGTGGGTGAGGGAAATAGAAATAATTAAATAATTAATGAAATTAATTTTCTTGTGCAACCAAGGGGATCGATGACATGTGTACGTGGGAGGTTTTTTCTGATTTAATTAATGAAAAATAAATTAAATGAGAATTTGGGAAAGAAATCACTTAAAAACTCTATAAAAAGGATGGAGGAGGAGGAGTATGGATTTGATCTTTATGTGTAACGTTACACTGCTGAATTTTTTTCTTGACTGAGCTTCTCTTGTGGGAGTTGGGATACCTAGCTCGGGTAATGAGTGGTATCTCAACCTTTCGAGGCGAGCTGGTTGCTAGCTATTCTCTGGTATTGTGTGTGTGGCCCCTTTGCGGCTCGGGGGGCTAAGGGGGAAGAAGAGTACCCCCAGTGTTGGTTGGGAGGTACCGGTGAGGTCACATTGATCGACAAGCGGGAGCTAGATGAAGTGTGCGTGGGGGACAAAAACTAGGAAGCATTTGTGTTTGGCTAAGGTACACTAGTTTAAGTTATTACTTGCAATGAATTTAAATTACACATGTTAATTCTCTGTGTGGGTTTATTGATGATTATGAAGAGATTGTGTTTTTATATTCCGTCTCTTATCCCTTTAGTCATCAATCTGTGCATGAGCAATCATCCAAGAGCTGAATCGATGGTCATAACTTCAGTGTTTAAAGACCTATAGATTCAAATGCCTTGCTTTTTTGTGCATGGATGATGAGTGAAGGATAAAGTTTCACCCAGCTATCTACCCCTTGCATATCTCTGTGTTTTTCTCTTGTGATTAATACTTGTTCTTGCACCTTCTTGCGATTGAGCATCTCTACATTTTTATTGATAAAACTCTACTTTGTGAATGATAAACCTCTGAGTTGAATAACAATCCCTGCGTTAAATTCCACTTTTAAAATGTAATCTTACTCTGCGACCTTGTTGGGAAGCGACCCATTTTCTTAGCGTTGAATCCACCTTTAAAAATGTATTATGCACAGCATTCAACCCACTTTTTCTTGGCATCTTACACACAATGATTTTGTATTTATTGTATGCACAACAACTCCATTTATTTACTTTGCAGTTTCATAGATTTAAATAACATTCTTATCCCTTATTTACTTTGCGAGTTAGAAATATATAGACTGCGAACTTAAATACATAGAGATTTACCTATTGCGCTTTAATATTGTTATTTTCTCTACGTTCTACCTATTTATTCACTGATTCATACAGTATACACACATATCATTTACTCTGTGTTTTATTGACCACATTTTTCCTGCGTTTTCATACATTTAATTACCCTGGGCATTTTTCTTGGCGTTGGACAACGAGTTATCTTGACGACTATTTGTCAATTCGCTTTTTTACCAAATCCTATTACCAACTCGGTTTTTTTTTCACCAATTCATATTACCAAATCATTTTTTTCAATTCATTTTTACCAATGTGTTTTTACCATAAAATTGATTGTGTTTTACCTAGCGTACCCACCACTATTTCATGGCACATTACATAGTATTCACCCTATGATTTTCGTGGCACACTACCCAACTTCCTCCCTGCGCCCTTTTTGACACCTTGCACGAATTGAACAAAGATTCTGGAAATTTACCTCTACGATTTCATTTTTAGTTATGACAACGTTATCTCGCTGTTAGATCTGCGATTCCAAGTATAAAAATGACAACATCTTCAGTTATTTTTGCTCTGCGATTTCATCCCTTTTCTATGCCAACAATACCATTTATTACTCTGTGAATTAAATGTCTATTGACTGTGATTTTACCATATTTAATGGACCACGATTTAATTTCTTGTTGTTGTACCTGCGTTGATGAACCACAAATTTAACAGCATTTCCATGGTCTTTGTACCTACGTTGATGAATCATGTATTACCAACGAATTACCATGTGTTAATGTGTAGGTATCATGTGATAGGGTGTGAATGTGTTAATAACAACGAATTTCATTTTAGGAAGGAAAATTATATAGCGATTTCATGGTAGCCAATTGCATTTATGATAGATAACTCATATAGCAAATTATGATAGCAATTACTGTAATTGAGTTTAATTTCCCCCCTTGCAATATAATTCAATAGTGATATAACTACTCATCGATGTTAGAAATATTTACTCAGCGATATCAGTAATATTTACTCTACGATGTCAGTAATGTTTACACAGCTATTTAGTAATGTTTACATAGCGATAAATGTTGCTTGATTAGGACAGTGTTTTACTTCCACAGGTGACAACGTTTTACTTCTTATGTGATAGAAATCCTTATGTGACAACATTTATAAGTGACTTCATTTTATTCCTAATGTTTAGACTACGTTCTCATCCAATAATGATACTAGACAGTATAGACAACAATTTTTATATTTAATAGACAATACATTTTTATAGACAACAATTTTTTTTTTTATTTCACATTTTTATTACCCAGTGATATAATATGGAGACGAATAATATTGTTCAAGTTGGGTAATGATTAAGTCTGGAGGCGATTCCCCCAGATGGGGTGCTACCAGGCATAAAACGTGGACAGTCCATGGGGAGGCCACCTGGCNGCCATCACCTCATGGATTTAAGGCAACCACTGTCACCCTCCAGACCACACTTGCGGCCAGCCTGCCACACGATCTGGAAGCTCCACAGCGTGGGAAGTTTCATGGTGTCGTGCAGGTCACCTCAACAATAACATCCTCTTCTCAGCAATGTCACCCCTAAAGTCGAGCATGGGCACGTTATTCCTCACTCGCTCCTCCACCATTTCCTTCACCAGCTTTCCCTGGTTCCAATTCTCCTCCATCCCTTCTAGAGAATTCAACACTCGGCTACACGGAACTTAGGCTTGCGCCTCACCTCTTTTCTTCTCCTCCACATTTTCCATCCCAGGCCTACGAAATCCATCGCCATGCCTCGTCTGAGAGGCAATTCCAAGAGAGGGGAAGCCTGGTATGGAACCAGGGGAAGGGAGGCGCCCAATTCTGACCCTTCACCTAAAAGCGAAGCTATCCCTGTCTTGGCTCCCATCATAGCTCCTACTCCTGCAAAACCTCTTCGTGAGGCCACTCCAGATCTCTCCCCTCTCTCTAACCCCTACGGCTGCCAAATAAAGTGGTTTGAAACCTATGGGAATTCACTGGGGTATGCACCTCCACCCCCTCACGTTCTCGTCGCCCACCTCCTCCACCCTCTCCCTCTCCCTCTTGCCACCATTTTTTCACTTCTCCTACTCCCTCACCTCTTCCATCCTCCTGTTTTGACTCATCGCTTTCCCCCCCACTTCGCTCCGCCAGCGATAGGTGCGTTGACTGAGAAGCAATCATGGCTTCACTGCGCGACCTCAACAGGGGTCAGGAGGAATTCAAGTCTTCACTTCTTGAACTGCAGAAGAAGGATGTTAAAGGCTGGAGTCATGTGGACATTCTGATTTCCTTCCTACAGGACCTCTGGAAAGCAATCGCAAATCGAGACAGAGGCAAATCGAAGAAGACCCAGGCCTTTGCTGGGCCAAGGCTCGATCCAAGTTTTTAGTTTTTCTTGTTTCAGGTTTTTCACTTACGTTTCTATCTAGATATCCATGGGAAGATGGTTGTCTTAGAGAAGCCTGGTTTGTGTCTTTCACTATTTAGTCTAGCTTTTAGCACTTCACCCTGCATGGCATCGTAGTTTTTTGCATGTCTCACTTTGATTTTTGGACAAGTGGCAGCAGTGGTTTCCCAGATGGGCACTGACTGGCACACATGTTTAGATTCCACAGACAGTTTGTAACATTTTTTCCAGAAGGCTCTAATACAAATACTAACTTACAAAAAAAATAAAAATTCTAGAGGCGATTTAATTGTTAAACTTTGTTTAATCCCTGAGTAATGGATAGCACCATCAGGGATAGCGTTTTAAACTTTGTGACAACAATTGTTACTACACAATGATATTATTTATCATTTAGTTATGGTTATTCACCCCGCGATATTTTTATAATTATTAATAGTTTATCAAAGGAATTATCCAAAGACTTGTTAAGATAGACAACAATAATAATGATATATTAGACAACAATACTGTGTATTTAGACAGTAATAATATAGACAACAATGTCATTATTAAATATCATTAGTGTTAATATCATTATTATCTCTTATTTGTATAGACGACGAATATTAATGGACCAAATTATTATTTGGGACAACGATATCATTGTTGGATATAATATTTCACAGTTATGATAAGATTTATATTAATAGTAACATTTATAATAGTTCACTCCTTCGCACTTAGACATCCTGCTTAACAAATAATGGATTATGGTTTGTTGGCGAAGTCGTTTAATAGCTTGCGCAATTTAAATTGAATGATCTCATCTTGCATCCTGTCGACTTGTTGCTTGGGTGTGTGGGTATAGTCTTCATGCATTTTGTCAGTTAATTCGGTCTCCTAGAGCGTTGGATATTTCTTGGGTTATTGGTCTAGATATGTTATGTTGCGCCAGTGTTACTGTCACGACTATCACTTTATGACGACATGATTTCTGATGAGGGGATAATTGTGCTCCGTGATGGATAGAGCCAAATGATAACCTGGCCAGAGTCTCTGATTCTCAATGAGGGTGTTTGTTCATTGTAAATGTTGTTGGTACTTGGTTTTGTAATGCCTTAAGGCATTGGGTTTTGCGCGACGTAGAGGGTTTTATTTCTTGGTCGTCGAAGTCGCTGTGTCAGGTTGTTGATGTCGTCCTTTAGCTTGTAGGCGTTGTCTTACTGGTGTCGGGTGGATAGTCGTTTTTATCTGTCTATTATTTATCACATGTTTCGTCCAGTTTCTTGATGTGCTAGTGTGTCTGAGTTGTTGTTTTTTTGTTGCCTGATCTGCATGCGTTGTGTTCATTGTCAAGTTGTGTTTTTTAACTGTTGTTGTTGTTGTCATCCTACTTCACACACACACAAAAAAAAAAAACTTTTGCGTTGCGTCTCTTGTAGTCGTAACGATGGGGTCGTTACAACTAAATTATTTATAAATCTTCAATTAAAAATGATATCTTTGTTTTATTTTTCTACCTTTTAATATTGACAGATTGCTTAATTCTTTTTTTTTTTTCTCAAATGGATTACTTAATTCTCATTTTTTTCTCAAAATTATTGAAATTTAGGTTATAACTTTGTAGTTGACTACGAAAATATGAATTTCAAACCCTAAATATGCAATCTTTTAGACAATAACTAAACTAAGGTTATTATTCAATAATATTTTATTGCATTACTAATCTTTAGCCTATTTTTACAGTATCAAAATTTAATTAAAAGTAACCAGCAATGAGAATCCATCCTATTTTGATAATTCTAGATTAATTTGTCTACACGTAATAAGGAAAATTCAATAGAGCTTTTGCTAATGCTACTGAAAACATAAGTGAATAGATTGTCGAAGTAATGAGAATCCATCCTAATTTGATAATTTTAGATTAATTTGTCTACACATACTATGGAAAAATTCAATAGAGCTTTTGTTAATGCTACTGAAAACATAAGTGAATAGATTGTGGGATCATTCCATGCGGCAGAATATTCTCAGCATTATTCTTCCCAATATCAGAGGCATGATTCTCATGACCAACATAGAAATAACAGTGAATTTTCATTTTGAATTGTGGGCTATCTCCTTGAGGAACAAATTTTGTCGTCGTAATCACTCTTACCTTATTAATAAAGATCATTAATAATCAAAGACTTCTCAAAGTATGATTTAGAGACTGTTCAAAGTATAATTGACCAAATTTTTCAATATATTTTAGAAAATATTATAAAATTAAATTTTAAAAATAAAAAATATTTCCACTTAGCTTCATGCATGATGAGATGCCTCATGTTGCCAGTTTGCTTCACGATGAAAAAACTGTGAATTTGCTTCATGCAGGAGAGTCCTAGTTGCACTAACATAATAAATCAAAGTACCTTTTAGTTAGGAATGAGAGTCCCAGTTGCAGTCATGTAAGAAATCAAAATACCTTTCGTTCAGGAAGAAATAAGGTAGGCAGGTTGGTTGTGGAAGGGGCCTGCAAGCTCTTGTTGGCCATGTGTAAAGGGGAAGCCTATGCCACTACACTTTGTTGAATACATTTCTGTCTATGGAGGATTGAAGGGTAAAAAGTGAAGATCCAGTCTCAGTCTCCTGCCTTGATCTTGACCCATGTACAATGTATTGTTATTGGATTCCTAATTTATTGTTATTGGATGCATGGAGCTCCTCTTTCCGTACATTTATTTTCGTATTATATAGTTTCTTCGAGCGATCATGTGGACTTCCTTGTGAATGAGTGGGTTGAGACGATATGTACAAACAATGGTTACCTTGTTGAAATATTTTTCCTTTAATTATAGATCACCCACTCACTTTCTTTGTAGGCTATGTACGGTGTTTTAGGTAGGTTGTGTAAGGTGTTTTTTATGGCAATAGACTCGGCTATGCTCATATATTTTCATTTTCCTTAACTCTGCTCATATTTTTTCATTTTTCTCATCACTCGCCATTGAAAATGAGTTGGGTTGTGTCTGACCGAACGTTGTATCCCACCAGAAAGATCAAATAACAACCGTTGAGGGTTTAACATGTCGCCATTCCATGGGATTTTCTTGCTCCATCACAAGGCATAAGGTATAAATAATTCCTAGTTAAATTTGGATTCACTGAGTCCTAGAGGAGGCATGACAAAATAAAAATATTTTAAGCTTATTAAAACCCAAGATTTTGAATAAATTTCTTATTGCCCATGCTCCTAGATCTGTGCTAGGCTTCATAAGTATCTTTTTACGGTGTTGTGTGCAGACTCGGGTTCTGAAGGTTTACATACACTGCAAGGGATGCAAGATCTCTCATCCAACATTGTTCTCTTATTATTTCCTCGACCTATGCTTCCCTTACTAACCTCTAAAAACTCCCGTGCTGCCACAACACTTGATATCATTGCATCAATTGTCGTTGCCATATATTCGCTGAAAAACACAAACAACAAACAACATCTAAAGCTCATTTTTTCTATGGTTGTGCATAGTACAAAACCCGAGAGGTAAAAAAAATATAGAATTACTTGCACAAATTGTCGATAAGCTCCCTGGGTGGAAGATCGTTTCGGAAAGGTACACTTACGAATCAATGAAGCCTCGATATTTCAGTGAAGGAAAAAAGTATTTCGTCAAAATGACAGTGGAAATGAGTTGTAAAAAAACTTAATAGAAATGACCCCCCCTAGACACACATAGGAGACCAAGACCAATGATAGGGAACAAATACAATGCAAGGTTTAAGTGTACTATTTAAAACAAATGAAACCATAGACATCCAAAATCAAGTACATATGCTATGCAATTTGGAGTCGGTAAAGTTAGGTTCAGTTTTATCTCTACATTGTAGGTTCAAAACTGGCGGAATTCCAGCAAAGTAACACGGGTCCATACAAAACAGAGGGGCTACCAACCAATATGTAGTTTGGAGTCGGTGAAGGTTGTTGGAGTCGGTGAAGGAGACAGTCTTATTTCTCCGACTGCTATAGGAGCATCCCACCCTTGGGGATTTTAATTCAAATATCTTCCATTCCTTTTGTGGAATCATTTGTTAATGAGAAGTTGCAGCTCCAAGAACCTAGGGTACATACCTCTATAGCACATAATATACAACTATTCCCATCAAGTCAACCTAATGGTTTGAAGTTTTATCATATAGCCTCACTTGTGAGAAGTGATTTGTGAATGTTAGAATATTTAGACACTTAGGAGTTAGTTAAGATCTACTTGGTCTAATATGTTGTTAGGTAAAAGTGTGTTTCTTTAGTATGCATTAGTATGCATTTGTAGTTAGGAAATGTGACGGTCACAATATGTTCCTGACATAGAGTGATCCGACGGTTCATACTCTCCTCGATCTTAACGACCATTCATCTGTGGCTTAACACCCGATTGGTCCATGATCTCTATTTAAAGAGCATGGAGGGTCATTTGCCGATGATCGATTGTGAGAAACTCTCTTGTAAAATCTCTCTATAATATTTTTCTTTGCATTAATAAACTGCTCCAAGTGGCCGCGTTGGCTGGGGCCGTGGATGTTTCCCCGTAGGGGTTTTACCACATGAAAACATCGGTGTGTTGATCTTTGATCTGGTTATGTGAGTGGTTACTGAAGGTGTTCGTCCTCTGTTGGAATACCTGTGTTGTCGAACATGGTATCAAAGCCTGTTTGAAGACCCGCTCCTGTTGTAGATTGAGATCGTGAAGCCGAGTTGCCTCATCTCCATTTTTTGGCATTTATGTACATTTCTGGGCTGAAAGGACTGTTCCATTGCGTCCAGAGCACGCTTTTCATTCAGGAACACTTTTCGTTTCACTCGAAAAGGTTTCCGTTTGCCCAAGATACGGCCATTACAGTCAGAATCCGGAGGTATAAAGTCTGA
>ML783427.1:166893-178151 GCA_009831015.1 Picea engelmannii | reverse complement strand
TGTTGAGTGAGCTTGTTTCCTTTCACAATCGTTAAAAGGTTTTAAAGAGCATATTTTGAGTGATATTTTATCTCTTTTTTGGCTTCGCGAGACTAATCACGAAAAAGGAATACTCTAGTCAAGCATGACTAGAAGAGTTCTCCTTGTATTGTTTTACATGTTTTTTGGGCCGGAGAGACTAAATTTACGAAAAAGTCACCCATGGACTTGTCTTTAAGTTCTTTTCAGACTCTCTAAATGTGAAAAACCATCGATTTTACCTTCTTTGGGCTCGTAAAAATATGCATTGAAGGACCTCTATGGGACCAAGATCCAGGACCCATACAGGACTGAACCCCTCCTTATTTAGGTTCGTTAAACATATGTCGAGGGACTCATCGAAGATGAGCTATACCGAGCATCTGTTATCCTCCTCAATCTCGTTAAAAACAAAGAGTTACTCACCAATCATGGTGGGGGGGGGGAATTGAAAAAAGTGGGTCAAGTTTTTGGAATCAATTATGACAGTTATTGTTGTCACCCTTGAAGATGGCACATGTTTGTGTCTTGTCGTACAGTTGGGTAATCTGCTTGTCTCTGAGTCATACCAATTCCATGTGTCGCTATACTTTTTCGTTCCAGTCGAAGAGTGCTCTTATTATCGTCACATTATGTTCTTTTTACTTGTCGAGTCAATGTTTCCAAATCATTTTTCATGCCTCACAATGCTCAAGGTAAGTTTCATTCAAAACCAATCATTTGCAGTATTACTAGTTTCAATTCCTGTGTCATTCCACACTTGTTTAATCCACCATCTCACATCACTTTCCTGTGTCAAATTCATGTCGATGATGGGGGATACATCATGGACCTCCTCCGATGATTCTGTTCCTATCGAATTCAACGCATCATCCAGGAATTAGACTTAGAAACCAATTAGTACCTTGGGACCTTCATTCCTTAATGGCAGGCGTCCTTGCTTTCGATAGTAGGTTTACACCATTGGCCTCTTATTGAATGATTCCATTAATGTTCTAACTCAACTCATTTATTCACATTCATTGGAGTGTACTAAATGTACCTTTGGAATCATTGTCATCATTGGTGATTTCCCTCGCACTTGTTAATGATATACCTCAATGATCGGTAATCAAGTGGTTTCTTGTTCGTTGTGGAGCCTGATTATCTTCATGATTCATAGGTTTGTTTCAGTCGTTCTTGGACCCCATTCCCTAACGAGGGGGTGTGGGGGGGATTTCCCCCCACAACTGTCACAAGGGGGGTCTAGGGATTCAGGGGAAGCGCCCCTAAAGTGAAATATTGGGAAAAATTGCCTTGTAAAATATTATAATTTTGTAGTCAATCTGGACCGTTCATTGTAAGGTCGCAGATCTGATGGTAGAAGTTATTTTAGGTATTGTTTCCCTAGAAGGAAACCCTCTTTTATGAGGGAATTATATTGCGGCTGTGTATGTGTTTGATTATTGTATTTTGATAGAGGAGTCTATGAGAGAAATAAGAGGAAGTTACAATGGGTGTGTTGTAGGTTGTATCCCTTCATTTGTTGGATAATAAAAAGGAAGGACCTGGAAATTTCTCTGGTGGACGTAAACCACACAAGGTGAACCATGTATATATGTGTCTCTATTGTATTGTGTATCTTCTGTGTTTTATTTCTGCATTTGTTTTATTTTATTGCATCCTGTTTTTCTAACAGTTTCTACCATGTTCGACTGTTGGATTACTGAGAGGGGGGATGAATCAGTAATAGCATAATTATAATCCTTTTTCTTAAAATGTTATATCAATGTAGAATTATTATCTAATAATGAGCAGTAAGACATAAACAATCAAACACATACACAGTACACCAGTGTTTTACGTGGAAACCCAAATCGAGAGAAAACCACGGAATGTTTTTTCTTATATGTATTAAAGAATTACATTCATTGGAAGCACCAACTTCCTTTGTTTCCCAGCTGCAACTGGAAGGAGGCTCCAACCCCCTATTTTCTCAGGCTACAGCTTGAGGGAAGCTCCAACTCCCCAATTCTCTGGCTACAACTAGAAGGAGGCTACAACCCCCAATGTTCTCCGACTACAACCGAAAGGTGGCTACAACCACCTGTCCTTGCCCCGTCCTACCACCCTGAAGTAGAAGTAGAATTATGGAACCACTGTCACACTATCACTGTGAGATATACCATTGTAAACCTGTACCAATAAATCTGAACCATGCATCAACTATGCATCAACCTGTACCTCAACCTATAATCAACCTGTAACATAAACAAGTGCATCCACCATGCACCAACCTATAATCAACCTGTACCATAAAAAATTGCATCCAATCATGTACCAAGTATGTAAAAATAAGGAAAACTTGGAGAACTTGATCTCTTTCATGCAAGGGCCAGACAAGGAGAACCTGGAGTAGATTGCAACAACATCAACTTGATTTGTAAGTGTATTCTTTTGGATTTCCATTAATATTAACTTGGCCTATTCCTTTCATTATGATTGTTCATTGTAATGTCTATTGTTAAGTCAAATCGGGTATAGATAGATCTGTTTTGTCTAATCATATAGAGTAGGAGAAATGATTTCTTTGTTGTTCATCACAGGTCCTGACTCGTGCTAAGGAGCTTGGAGAAGATTGCAATGACATCAACTTGATTTGTAAGTGTCTTCTTTTGGCTTTCCATTAATATTAACTTGGCCTATTCCTTTCATTATGATTGTTCATTGTAATGTCTATGCTTAAGTCAAATCGGGTATAGATAGATATTTTTATCTAATCATATAGAGTAGGAGAAATGAGTTCTTTGTTGTTCATCACAGGTCCCGACTCATGCTAAAGAGTTTGGAGATCAAGCCTGAAGATTGGAGTAGCGAGGAAAAACATTGAAACAAGGTACACCGCACTCTTTCTCTTTCTCATTCTGATTGGTTATGAACTAGATCTATAAGGAAAGTAGCAATCATTTTTTTACTTCTGTATTTGGACCAAAGAAGGGGTCTTGGTCCAAAGGGGAGCTTAACCTATTCACAGGGTAAGATTTCTCATAACAGAAACATGGCGACTCCACTGGGGAAGAACTTTGACTAGTGTTCCCTTGGTTTGTCTTGAATCCTTTCTTGTGATTAGACCTTACTGGTTTGATTCTTGATTCTGAGTTATTTACCCTTCCCTCTTCTTTATTGAAGAGTTTACAGAGTCATTGATCGAATCTTTGCTGAGTCTTAGCTTGTGGAAGCCTTTTTTAAGATTTTTTAGGACCAACACCCCCCTCCAATGGCTACCAGGGCACCACTGGCCTGGCTAGCGCCCCCCTTAGCCTTCTAGGGAGCACCATAACGCTCTGACTCTTTGATGACAAAAGCATCACTCTCTCCTTTTAGGTGGTTTTATGAGGTTCTATCTTTCTTTTCTGAGTCTGTTGTTTGGAGGATTTTAGCCCAGAGTCTCCTAATCTGTCTTTGACTTTGTTTTGATTGAGAAATTGATATTCATCACTCATTTCCTTTATTTCTTTGATTTTTCAAATTTCTCCTAGTTGTGAAATTGTATGGTCCCCTTGGGTTAACAAGATCCCTTGGTTCATCCTATCTTTCAGTTTTCTGATCTTCGTCTAGCAATGTTTTTAGATTGCTTGATTGTTTGGAATTTTTCATCAACTAGAGTTTGCAAATGTTATTTGGTATTGAGCTCTTTTTGTCTTCATTGAAACATCTCACTTTTCCAATGATTAGGAATCTCTTGTTTACCACAACCCAACCTTGAATATTGATTCTTGTTGCTCGTTTTTTTAGGATTTCCAAGATTGCTTGTTTTCTTTTTATTTTACATCATTTGGGTTCTTGTTTGAACTTATGTTGGAAGCATTCTGACATTTATATTCTTTGGGAACTTGTCGACCTTTTAGAGTGCATTTTTGTTTGATCTTCTTTCTTGCTTCGTGTCTCTTTATGTCAAACATTGATTCCTTTCATTCCATTTGAAAGTAGTGAAGCATTAAAGTTTTTTGCATATCTCATTGCATTGGATCAAACGAAAAAAAATTGCATTCTAGTTTTTGGATGGTGCATATTTGTTGTTTGCATTTGGTAGATTGCATTGGGTTTATGCATTTGGGAATGGAAAAAAGACTCTTATCCTTTCCATAGTTAGCATTCATCGAAATTGAATTTTTTGCATTTCATTTTCGTTTTGAATGGTTTTAAGAGTTAGGTCACAATATCATCAGTTGCACCTCCATACCCTTGAGTAAACGAATAGCCATAAAATTAAAGTGCTAATTAAAATCCATCTAGAGATTTTTATTTCTAGGGCTCTACAAACCTACATTATATTAGTTGTATGGCTTTGGAGTAGGTGGTGAAGATAATTGTCCAAAGCTATAAAACAAACATAGAATCTTGAGTTAGGGAGAGAAACTCATTTTCCACATCACTCTCCTGGGCAACCCTTCTCACACAAGGGTCAATCACGAGGTCACATTAGGGCCAATAGAGTAACTAACCCTGCTTCATTGGTCTTGGTGGAGTGGTCTGCACGTATTACAAACGATGTTGTTAGACACTTGGGGATCACTTGGGAGATTCACACCTTGGTCAGAGGAACCTCTCAAGGGGATTTCGGGTTTCGACCCTACCCTTGCGTGTGTACCCGACTGTTGACTATTTCCTTAGGATTTGTTGTTGTAAGTGGTAACCTTAGTGGCCATAATATTTAGGGCTCATACATAAGGTGATGACAAAGTGGAAAGTATTTGTTGTACCTCAAACTAATGTTGGTCAAACTCACTCGGGATACTTGGATGGTAACCAATGGTTTCGCTGTGTGGAAACTTGCACCAAAGTGTAAGTCTATTAAGCAAGTCACCAACATAACTCTTCAACCCACTCTATCTCAACCCTTTCTTATATTGATCCTGCGACGTTGGATTTCATCACCAAATAGTGGTTTCATTGTGGGAACGTTTGTTTGTTTGTTTGTTTCCTAGATTTTTTAACATGTGCTATTTTTTTTCCCTAGTGGACCTTAGGTTGAATCAATGTTTATGGCGTCAGTTCCTGGAACTACCAATGAAGGAACCCCTTCTTTCAGGGAACCTTTTATTTTTCTTTCTTTTGGAAATGTTGGTCCTCCTTATATTTCCACACCGAGTCTTCCCAAACTCACTATCGGGTTACAGATATGGTTGTTTTCCACTCTGGTAATCTCAAATTCTCCCAATGCTTCGAATGAAAGCACCTCACCCCAAGAACAGGTACCTCATATTAACCCTTCTCCTTCTTCATCAATTGTGTCTTCTTGTATTTTTCCTCCTTCTCCTAGTGAAAGCTCTAAAGCTAGTAACCAGGTTGATAAGAAGAAGAAGAAAATGAAGATTAAGAAGAAGAAATATAAGCAAGGGGCCAAACTTCCAACCATTGCAGGACAGGTTGGAAGTAATCAACTAGTTACTATTAATCAGGCTGGAAATATTGATGAGGTTCACAAGCCTATCAATATAACTCAAAAACCCAAATTCCCTTGCAAACTTTGTAAGGGTGACCACCTTCTTAAATATTTCCCTGGTATTCCCAAGGTTTTAGATGTGTGGTCCACGAGCTCCAAAGAACTCATTACATTAGCCTCTACAGTTCATGATGGTGAAAACCCATCAACTAGTGAAAGTAAGGTTCGAGAGAAGAAAAGTAGAGTCAAATTTCCTTGTAGGTTATTCAAAGGAATTCATCAAACTCACCTTTTCCCTCGTATGGATGGAGTCTCAAAATTGTTGGAAGAAATAATTGTTTCCCATCCACAACTTCCAACTAATTATCGTAACCTCTCTCCTGAACCACCATTGGTTGCTAAAGTGATCGATTTGATTCCATCATCGGTCAATCCCACTCTTCCCTTGAAGAGTGAAGCTAAAGTGGTCAATCTAGTTCCCTCGCCAGTCGATCCCACTCTTCCCTTGAAGAGTGAAGTCCAAGTGGTCGACCCGATTCCATCATTGGTCGATCCCGCTCTCCCCTTAAAGAGTGACACTCCCCAAGTGATTGATCTGATCCCATCATCGGTCGATCCCACTCTCATGTTAGAGAGGTGAAGTTGATACCGCTCATGTTTTTCTTATTAATACCGATTCTACTGTACAATGGGGAATTTCTCCTCCTACTATTGAACCCCCTTCAATTAATGAGGTCATTCGTTTCGATTGGCATGGACTAACTAGATCTCGTCTTCCTTCCTATGTACCTTTCCAAATCATTGTTCAAGTTTTTGGTAGGAGAGTTCCTCATACTATTATAGACAAAGGTACTTCCATTAGTATCATATCCTCAACTACTTGGCAAGATTTAGGTTGTCCTCAGCTTGTGTCGGTCATCCAAAATGTGTTATCTTTTAACAAACGAATCACTCAACCTTTAGGTATCCTTCCTCAATTACCTATTACTTTAGGAGGGAAAATCGTTTATATTGACGTTATGGTAGTTCAAGACCCTTTGGATTTTACTTTACTCCTTGGGTGAGATTATTTCTATGCCATGAAAGCTATCATGTCCACTGTCTTTCGAGTGATATATTTCCCTCATAATGGAAAATTTGTAACTATTGATCAACTTTCGTTTATTGATCCTCATTTGACTACCAACCACCCGTCTTCTCTAAATGGTACTTACGTGCAAGTGGTATCGCCCCCCACCACAGGTTAATTATGTGGCAACATGTCCCATGCGTTCATCTCTGGATGAGGCTTACTTTGACTTATATCTGGTAGTTGACATGGTGATCTATTCAATAAGGATATTAGAGCCTAATCTCCTTACCCCTATTGAGGCCCTCGATATGTATTCCTTCCAGAGCGTTGTTCTTTCGTCCAACAAAGATATCTTGGAATCCATGATTGAGGTATGTCCCTTGACATGTATTCGTTCCAAAGTATTGTCCTCTTGGAAGCCATAATCAATAAGAGGTATCAAGCAAAGTTCCCATTTTTGTGTCAAGCTCGTTAAAAAATGAAACAATTGATCATGAGCATAGTTCTTTTCCTGTGTCAAGATCGTTAAAAAATGAAACAATTGCCTCTCATGTTGAGTCGAATCTTTTGCTAGATCTAATAACTAAACCTCCCTTTCATCCACCTAGATCAGTTGATCCTCTTTCTTCCTTCCTCTCTGGTGAATATTTTCCTATTAGTAACTAGGAGTTTATTGGGTATAGACATTGGTGATAGGAGAAGAGTCAGTGAATGAAACAAAGCTTGGGGGGCATGTCTCCAGCCTCTAGACATCATGCTAGAGTTGAGCCACTAGCTTTTCAGTTGGGGGCAGAGTACCAACCATCCACGGGTACCACTTGAGCATAGTTCTTTTTCTGTTTCAAGCTCGTTAAAAAATGAAACAGATTGCTTTCTTAATGGTTGTGCTTGCCAATGCTTCACTACTATTTGTCATCTCGCTTTCTTATAGATTTCTATTGCTTTGTGCTATTTTACATCTTGCTTGCTTATAGCCATTGCATTTATTCTTCACGCTATTCGTTCGCATCATGTTGCTTCCATTTTGCAGTAAACCTCGAGAGAAACACACTGCTAGGAGTGATCCTCACTTGTGGGTCATTCCCATCATAATGTAGTAGTCTTTTCTAAAATGAGCTTAGTCTTTTTCATTTTTCGTGCTCGTAAATACATGAGAATAGGTTAACAAGCTCAATCTTTGTTCTTTCTCATACCTGTTAATACATGAGAATAGGTTACTGAGTATACTTTTATCTCTTTTTAGGACTCGTAAAAGATATACTAAAAATGAACTCTTTGGAGTCTCCTTTAAGCTATTTTCAGACTCCCTAAACATGAAACGGTTGTTGAGTGAGCTTGTTTCCTTTCACAGTCGTTAAAAGGTTTTAAAGAGCATATTTTGAGTGATATTTTATCTCTTTTTTGGCTTCGCGAGACTAATCACGAAAAAGGAATACTCTAGTCAAGCATGACTAGAAGAGTTTTCCCTTGTATTGTTTTACATGTTTTTCGGTCGGAGAGACTAAATTTACGAAAAAGTCACCGATGGACTTGTCTTTAAGTTCTTTTTCAGACTCTCTAAATGTGAAAAACCACCGATTTTACCTTCTTTGGGCTCGTAAAATTATGCATTGAAGGACCTCTATGGGACCAAGATCCAGGACCCATACAAAACTGAACCCCTCCTTATTTAGGTTCGTTAAACATATGTCGAGGGACTCATCGAAGATGAGCTATACCGAGCATTTGTTATCCTCCTCAATCTCGTTAAAAACAAAGAGTTACTCACCAATAATGGTGGGGGGGGAATTGAAAAAAGTGGGTCAAGTTTTTGGAATCCATTATGGAAGCTATTGTTGTCACCCTTGAAGATGGCACATGTTTGTGTCTTGTCGTACAGTTGGGTAATCTGCTTGTCTCTAAGTCATACCAATTCCATGTGTCACTATACTTTTTCGTTCCAGTCGAAGAGTTCTCTTATTATCGTCACATTATGTTCTTGTTACTTGTCGATTCAATGTTTCCAAATCATTTTTCATGCCTCACAATGCTCAAGGGAAGTTTCATTCAAAACCAATCATTTGCAATATTACTTGTTTCAATTCCTGTGTCATTCCACACTTGTTTAATCCACCATCTCACATCACTTTCCTGTGCCAATTTCATGTTGATGATGGGGGATACATCATGGCCCTCCTTCGATGATTATGTTCCTATTGAATTCAACACATCATCTAGGAATTAGACTTAGAAACCAATTAGTACCTTGGGACCTTCATGCCTTAATGACAAGTGTCCTTGCTTTCGATAGTAGGTTTACACCATTGGCCTCTTATCGAATGATTCCATTAATGTTCTAACTCAACTCATTTATTCACATTCATTGGAGTGTACTAAACGTACCTTTGGAATCATTGTCATCATTGGTGATTTCCCTCGCACTTGTTAACGATATACCTCAATGATCGGTAATCAAGTGGTTTCTTGTTGGTTGTGGAGCCTAATTATCTTCATGATTCATAGGTTTGTTTCAGTCGTGCTTGGACCCCATTCCCTAACGAGGGGGTGGGGGGGTGACTTTTCCCCCACAACTGTCACAAGGGGGGTCTAGGGATTCGGGGGAAGCGCCCTTGAAGCGAAATATTGAGAAAAATTGCCTTGTAAAATATTGTAATTTTGTAGTCAATCTGGACCGTTCATTGTAAAGTCGCAGATCTGATGGTAGAAGTTATTTTAGGTATTGTTTCCCTAGAAGGAAACCCTCTTTTATGAGGGAATTATATTGCGGTTGTGTATGTGTTTGATTATTGTATTTTGATAGAGGAGTCTATGAGAGAAATAAGAGGAAGTTACAACGGGTGTGTTGTAGGTTGTATCTCTTCATTTGTTGGATAATAAAAAGGAAGGACCTAGAAATTTATTTGGTGGACGTAAACCACACTGGGTGAACCATGTATATCCGTGTCTCTATTGTATTGTGTATCTTCTGTGTTTTATTTCTGCATTTGTTTTATTTTATTGCATCCTATTTTTCTAACAGTTTCTACCATGTTCGATTGTTGGATTACTGAGAGGGGGGGTGAATCAGTAATAGCATAATTATAATCCTTTTTCTTCAAATGTTATATCATTGTAGAATTATTATCCAATAATGAGCAGTAAGAAATAAACAATCAAACACATACACAGTACACCAGTGTTTTACATGGAAACCCAAATCGGGAGAAAACCACAGAATGCTTTTTCTTATATGTCTTGAAGAATTACATTCATTGGAAGCACCAACTTCCTTTGTTTCCTAGATGCAACTGGAAGGAGGCTCCAACCCCCTAGTTTCTCAGGCTACAACCTGAGGGAAGCTCCAACTCCTCAATTCTCTGGCTACAACCAGAAGGAGGTTACAACCCCCAATGTTCTCCGACTACAACCGGAAGGTGGCTACAACCACCTGTCCTTGCCCCGTCCTTCCACCCTGAAGTAGAAGTAGAATGACGGAACCACTGTCACACTATCACTGTGAGATATACCATTGTAAACCTGTACCAATAAATCTGAACCATGCATCAACTATGCATCAACCTGTACCTCAACCTGTAATCAACCTGTACCATAAACAAGTGCATCCACCATGCACCAACCTATAATCAACCTGTACCATAAAAAAGTGCATCCAACCATGTACCAAGTATGGACCAATCATGTGTCAACTACTCATAAACTATGACTCATCAATATGTACCAACATCATCAACTATACACCTCATGTATGTGCGCCAACTCATCAACTATTGTCTCAACCATGTACTCAACATGTACCACAACCAAAATCCCTCATCAATTTCATCATCCAAATATGATTTGTAGCTCTATAATAGACCTGGTGTATATGATCACATTCCTACAAACCTTCCTTGACTTTAAAAACAAGAGACTAGAATTTTCATCAAACATTTCTTTAGTCTCACATGCCTAGTTTTGGATTAGTCAACAACCCTAACTTGAAGTAATCATAACTTTGAACCTGCAATGTATAAAGATATGAAACTGATACACAATGTTCTTCAGTGTTTTTTATGCAATTCCTCCAAGTTTCACTACTTGTAACCTCTCAGAAAAGGAGTTATAGCAAAAATGGCATACCTTGCTGAATTCTGGCTTATTCTAGAGGGCAACCTTGTAGAGCGTGCCCCACACAAAATGTTTGATGAATTGATCTGAAACTGTTAAAAAGAATAATACAGACTATAACCTAACCAAAAAAATTGGTATCACTAAATTTGGATCTGTTATGAAGAAGTTAAGACGTTTTTACCCGAAACACTTGATTTTGACTAGTTTCAGGACTGGCCACAAACCCTATTTTCCACGGAGTGTAACTCCCAAAATACAACGAACCACAAGCTGAATTTTTTACCACACATACTTGGATATGTTTTATCACTTTCATAGAAATTTCACGGTCTGAATCATTATTAAAAAAAAGTTATAGAGAAAATGGTGAGATGACCTGTAAATAACATACCTTAGAAAGCACCATCAAAATAATTTATCCTTCCTTGCATTTTGGCCTTCTTTTCTTCAACTTTACTCGGAATTCCAGTTTAGATATCCTTGGTTACCTCAAAAACATATAGATATTCAATATGCTCAAGTTTTTTTCAAATGAGAGAGACTTGCCTCTTATTTATACTCTCCAAGTAGCTTCCTTAAAAACATCTTCTAGGTCACTTGGCCCACTTTCCTTATTTTAGGGTTGGGTCCACT
>ML783427.1:126933-158521 GCA_009831015.1 Picea engelmannii | reverse complement strand
TCATACCATTACCCATCAAACAAACTTGGGTCCATTACCCAAACCTGGGGTCTCCAACTTCTCATGGCCATAACTCTCTAACCGTAAGGAATTATGTGATGTTCCACATACCACCGGAAATGACATGACAAGAACTATCCATATAGGATACTTTCCCTGACAAATTCACTTTCCTTCATCTCATTATTCCACAATTAAGCATGGGTTCTCTTACTCCACAAAGCGTCTTCCCGTGAGGGCTTTCACCCTAAGGGAACCACTTTGGAGTTCATCCATATTTACTTCTTATCAAGCATGACAAAACAATAATGAGTCATATTTACATCAAACAATATTGGGTCCATTACCCAAACATTTGTGTTACGGGGCTTTCTTCAAGGGTTGACATCAATGACAACCAACCTTAATCAAGTCATATATTCACATGAATAGAATCATACCGTTTTGAGATCAGGACAAATACCCTGGGTTGGGTGCTCACTCTATTATGTGATTTTCCCAGGCTGCGATGGATATCATTTGAGCACATAAAATATTTCAGTACAATCACCATGCTGGAAATCTTACTAATAAATATATTGTCAGGTAGATCCACATTGTATTGATCTATGGCTATGTTTTGTCTTCTCGTAGCTCCACTATGTATTTTTTGTGGCTGAGATTAGTTTATGTCACGGAGGTATGGATCCACATTGTATCTTTGGTGGCCATATCCTTTGTCAGTATTCTCATGGATCCGCAGTGTATTGGTTGGTGACCATGCTTTGAGTCAACTCATATTTCGAGCATATGTATGCATGTCTCGGGAATGAAAACATATATTTTTATTGTTTTATGGTTGTTTGCAGTTTCTACCAGGTTCTCCTACTCCAACACCCTTGCATTGAATAATTTGTAAATTGTTTTCGCCATCATCTTCTCTTTTGACCTCACACTTTAGGGGTTATCTATTACACACCAAATTCTCAAACTACTAAGTGTGAATTTGTCACACTTTAGTGAGGGAGTGTTTGTCATAATTCCTAGACATGTTAGGAGAGAAATTTATCATATGAAGGTCAAAATACTATGTGCACATGTATTATTTATTTTTAATTGAAAAAGGAAATTAATTTAGTGTGAGAATCCACCTCACAGTTAGTTTCCTAATCTCAAGGAGAAGTTGAGAGTCTCATGGATGGTTGAGATATTTTCTCAAACCAAAATCCTAATTTAATGGATCTTGAGAGATATTTTCTCCTTAAAATCCTTGAGAGATATTTTCTCCCTAAAATCCTTGAGAGATATTTTCTCCCTAAAAATCTTGGAGATCCCAATTTAGTGGATCTAGTGAGTGATATTATACATGGTGGTTAAGCCTCCAAATCCTATATAATGAGGGCATTTCAAGGTGAGTGGAGAAAGATTTTAGGTGTCAAAACTTTGATCCCGGGAGAAAGAATTCAAAATTTTTATCTCAATATTTTCATGTAAGGGCTGGACAAGGAGAGCTTGGAGAAGATTGGAGAGACATCAACTTGATTTATAAGTGCTTTATTTTGGCTTTCCATTAATATTAACTTGGCCTATTCCTTTCATTATGATTGTTCATTGTAATTTCTATGCTTAAGTCAAATTGGGTATAGATAGATATGTTTTATCTAATCATATAGAGTAGAAGAAAGGATTTTTTGTTGTTCATCACAGGTCCCGACTCGTGCTAAGGATCTTGGAGATCAATCCTGAATCTTGGATCAGCGAGGAAAAACATCAAAACAAGGTACGCCACACTCTTTGTCTTTCTCATTCTGATTGGTTATGAACTATATCTATAAGGAAAGTAACAACCATTTTTTTAATTCTTTCTTTGGACCAAAGAAGGGGTCTTGGTCCAAAGGGGAGCCTAACTTGTCTACGGGTAAGATTTATCATAAGAGGTAGACAACACATTCCCCCCATTATGAGGTAGTGAAGCCTTCCTCCCAGACTCTCACCTTGTTCTCTTTGTAGTCTCCAAACTTTTCTTCTATAGTGCCTTGGCTACACATTCCATTATGACCTCTGCTCACTCATGATGCCTATGTTTTCTAATTGAAAATCTCCATTGTCTTCACACAAGGCTAAAAATATGTGAAGGTAAATATAGAGAAGCTTGAGCGGTTGCATCCTAATATGAATTCATCCTAGTTGGTTGCATAGCAAGGCTAGACATCTTGGAATCCAAGGGTAGAGAAGTGAATTTGTTGCCCCATGATGATATGCAACATCACTTACAACAGCTTGAACTTTGGGAGGCTTGCACTTGTCTATGTCTCTCAAACCTCCAATAATTGGTTGCAAGGCACAACTCAACATTTAAGGTGGCCTCTAAGATATTGAAGAACTCAAACTCCAGTTTAGCTCTCCACCCATAGTTTTTCTAGAAGAAAAATGTACCCCTTGTGTTGTTAAAAAATGCAACCCTGGCCACTCCATGTGCACTAGAATTGATAGAAATCGCCTACCTAGAGCCTTAATTATCTATTTTTTACAATATCTGTATGATTTGAAATTTATTTTCGTATTAGGACAATTATATAGTCAGTACACTTGCAAATTTTAAGTGGGAACACCTACTTTCTAATGTCAATATGCAGTCTACTAGAAATTTTGGAAGAAATATGTAGCAGACTTCGAATAACACTCTATCAGAAATCTTAGAAGAACTATGTGAAATGGACTCTGAATAACCATTTGTGTGCTTCATCAAATGGTTTTAGACCACAGACTTTTAATATAATATATTAACCATTTAAGTTAGAAAAAAATATTATATGCACATGTTGAACAAACAAGACATAACACTTGGTATCCTACACCTTATTTGATATCACTCGAAGCAGGGCATATATGGGGTTAAATGTATATGTAGAGAGGTAAATGTATATGTAATAGGGGTTGGCCTAATAAAGGTCCCACATGTGTAATGACCAAGAATATATATATATATATATATATAGAGAGAGAGAGAGAGAGAGAGAGAGAGAGAGAGAGAGAGAGAGAGAGAGGTCAATATAGTCATTAGTGAGGGGAACATATGAATTATATATATGAATGTATTGGGGTTATTTGGAGGATGTTCTCCTAATATATAAGGAGTTATTATGTAAATCATCTCTATTATCTATTTTGGAGTTGTTCTCCATGCTTACTTCTTGTGTACATTGTGTGTAATCTATTTTATTATGTTATTTTAAGGATTTGATACACAAAATTTGATATAAGAACCTTGATTTGGCTCCTTCAAACAAGTCATATTACCATTTTTACTCTAAATTATTTTCAGATAATTTTCATTAAGTGAAAATTTCAAGGGTGACAAAGGATAGAGGAAATCACATGGGTAACCATTTTAGAATGTAGTTCATTAAATTTTCATATTTACAAGTTGTACAAGTTAGGGTCTTTGTCTAGACCTCAAACTAGGCTTAAACATGTGGTTTTGATAAAATAATCATATATTAATATTGTGAGCTCCAAATTGAGTTCTTCTAGTGACATTCAAAAGAAGATAGATTAGAGTGTTTAAGGTCCAAATTTTAGACATGTGAGGGAGATATTGGTGCAATGACAATGCATACAAGTTTTCTCTCTGGAAATAGAGAAAAAACAATAGGTTGTGGTAATTCCATTATAACTTTATTTTTAAAGGAACAAATTGCATGGGAATAGTGGGAGCCTAAAGAGGACATATCAAATAACATCATGTAAAAATTTCATCAATAGAGGTTTATATTTGGCAAAGTTGTAAAAGGTTTAATTTTGGTTCAGAATTTTAATTGATGTGATTCAAAATTCACTGGAAAGAGGAAATACATGAGAATATATTGGTAATTTTTTATTAATTAAGATAAATATTGAAGGTTGGGTAATTAGAATATAAGGGTTTTGGGGTAGACCCAAAATAACAACCAATGAAAATACTTAAGTTTAGAGGGGATGGAGTGTTAGGGGCCCATTTTCCCTAACTAGGAGAATATGTTGTTAATGAAGGTGCCAGGGTCATTGTATTAAATAAGGCTTGCAAGGTAGTAAAGTTTGAAATCAATAAATGTAAGTTGGCCTCATTAAAGATTGTTCTTTAGTTAATGATTGTGGCCTCTTTAATGGAGGTTGACTAGGTGTTTAGGATTTTGGGGTAGACCCGAAATAAGAGCCAATGGAAACACCCAATTTAGAGGAGATGGAGTGTTAGAATCCCAACATTATTCACCTTCTTAGGAGAAAAGGTTGTGTCTTAATGTATCAGGGTCATCTCTATTAAATAAGGCCTGCAAGGTAGTAGAGTTTGAAATCAATAAATGTAAGTTGGCCTTATTAAATTAGGTCCAATAGTTAGTGGTCATGGCCTCATTAATGGAGGCTCACTAGGTGGTTAGGTTTTTGGCCAGTTAAAAAACATATATAGTGATAACAGTTATGCATCAAGTTCCAAGTGAATGATATTATATTTGGAGCTCTGTTCAGTTGGAGGTTTTCCCCTTGAGGAGGCTAGTGAACAATGCTTTCTATTATGAATATTAGTAAATGTTTACTCAGTATTGTTGTTTCCATACTTTGGTTCTATTTTATTTTCTTTCCATAGTTGTATTTCTATGATCTATCTATATTTCTATGAATGTTTTGTTTCAACTAACAAGGAACACCACAAGTGGTATTAAACATTAGCAAATGCCCAAATTTTAGAAAAACAAAATTAGGCTAGATACATGGTTAAGTGTATTTAAACATAGAGACTTGTCATTCAATAGGGAAATATATCATTGGTGAATCACACACACAAGACATACAAGTGGAAGTCACCTAGTTGGACACATTGTAATCCATGTTGATATCCCTTCGACTAGTACCACATCAAATGAAATATACATGTAGATTCAATCTTCCACATACCTTAGGGTATCTCGAAAACCCCCTAGGAGCACATAAAATCAACCTTATATACCCTTGTGTTGCTATAGTACACCAAGAACAACACTTGGGGATATCACTCTCTAATGACTCGGAATCAGGTTGTACAACTAAGGGTACAGTCTAGCCTCCTTAGTTAACATCATGAGATATTTGGCCAAGTACTATTGTTTGAAAGTCATCAATAGATTATAGAACTATAGCGCCTGAAGCTCCATTTTCTTTAGGACGTTGCAAACCTAGCCTCTCCAAATGGACAACTAAAAACACAATTTTGTTGGAGTATTAAGAATTTGGGAATTTTGTCACTACAATGATATTCAAATAGGGGTAATACTCCCTCTAGCATAAAAAAAGGTATGGAGGCTGTAGGTGCCATTATGGGAGGCCTAGATTAACATAATTCTTGTGTGACATTGATCACATTGGTTTAATTCTCTAATATTTTTTTTGGACTTCCCAGTGTAGTTGCTTGTGACCTATCTCCACATATTCCTCTAATGAAACTAATCGTGTGGGACTAGCTCTTAGATAACCTATCAAGTGTTCTCCATGGTTCCGTGACCCACACCTGTAACATGTCATCCATGAATGACTAAAGAAAATGGTCTAGTCTCTCACTTAGTGAGTGACCAAACTTGAGACCAACATGAGTATCATAAATGTGCAAGTCGACCTTTATTTTGATAACATTTGGAAGCTTGGGGGTAATCGTAATGATGGTGGAAATTTCTCCAATGAAAAATATAATAAAGGTAATCACATGGATGAGGAAGACGGTTACAATAATGACCCCCCTCTTCTCACCATTCCCACAATCCGATCCATCACTTACCTAAATTCCATCTAAATAACTTTGATTGGTCGGATCCAATAGGTTGGTTTGACCAATTGGAACACTACTTTTCCCTCCATTGCATAGAGGATGCCCAATCAAAACTCTGAATCGTTATTCTATATCTAGATAGGGAATGTTGGCATTGGTGGCAATGGTTTAAGAAATTATATTCATGGTTTATTACATCAAAACAATTTTTAAAAGGCATGTTTGCGTTCTTTATTCAAGATATTAATTTTTTGGGCGAACTTACCAAATTCCACCAAATAGGCACAATGGAAGAATAAATTGATGTTTTTGAGTGTTTGTTTGTCAGAGCAGGAAATTTAATAGATGATTATTTAAGAAATTATTTTTAATTGTCTTAAGAAGGAAATCAAATACTAAGGGGAGATGAATCAACCTACTACCTTGTTGGAGGCCACTCAACTCACTCTTCATGCACAAGTTGTGTAAAATTCATAGTCAAAAAACCCCAAATCTGTTCCACACACATGACCCAATTTGGTGGCCCCTTAGTATCCTACTCCACCCCTAAAGGTTCATAATTTTACAAGGGATGAAATGGAAAAATGCCACCTTGAGGATCTTGGATACAATTGTGACGAAAAATATGTTCTAGGGCATAAATGCAAGGAGCACAAATTATTTATGGCCATTTATAAGGACATTTATGATTATGAAGTTGATAGAGGGAGTGAGGAGGACCTCACGCCCCCATTGAGGAAGTCCCTTGTCCTAACTAACTAGGTGAAGAACTTCAAATCTCTCTTCATGTCTTGACCATTACTTCCTCTCCTCTAATGTTAAATTTGGTCGGCTATATCAAGCATCAAAAGGTAATTGTGTTAATTGAAAATGATATAAACCACAATTTACTTCATCACTACATAGACTGAGAAATGCATTGTTATATCCATATTATTAATAAGTTTCAAATTATGATTGTTAATGGGGGAATCTATGAAATGTTGCAAACAGTGTGAAATGTGAAACTTCAAATGGGTGATTATTCTCCAAAAATTTAAATGTTCGTCGTGTTTTAAATGGTGGTTGTGATATTGCTTTGGGTGTTGAATGATTGAGAACATTAGATCTCATAACCATGGATTTCCTAGAGTTATACATGGTTTTCCAAAAGGATGGGCATTCTTACATTCTCAAAGGTCTCAAAGCCTACTCTACCCACAAAGGCCATTTTTTACCAGAACAAAAATCCAAGAAGCTTGTTGAAATCCAACTGCAGCCTCAAAGCACAACTGAAGCAACACAAGAGACATAAGGAAAAGTCTTCACAACAAGAAGAAGAAGCTTCCAACGCTGATCATCCTCAACAATATTAGTCATGAGGGGTAATTTCGTTTTTTTTGCAGTGGGACCTGCAAAATCTTAAGTGTGGGGGTAATGTTGGGCCCGAGATATGATCACTTTTATGACGGTTATTATACACTTTTGTCACATGTACATATGTGTTTTTCATCTTTTGAAGGAGTTTTTTGAAGAATTTTATGTTAAAACGGTATGATCGACATAAGGTATGTATGATTCATGTTTAATGATTGTATCGAGTATAATTCATCATGTTTTTACACTTCCAAGGATCTGATTCACGTTTTTTTATCTTACATGGAGAAAATGCACTACGTTTTTGTTTCTGGCACTCAGTATGGCACTCCTTCCAACACTCATTCAGGTACCCGATCCAGCACTTTGTCCAGCACTACATATTGCACAAAAACGGAGGGTGACTTGGCGGTTATGGTATTGGAGACCAGTGATGGGCGAATAAAAAATGTGGGTTTTTTTCATGCTTGCCCCCTCCAGCTACTGAGCTTCCAACAACTCAGTTTTAGTTGTTCAAGCGGGCAATTATTGGCTCGCTCTGTTTTATCAGTTAAGGCATCATTTAATGCAAATTGTCGAATTTAGAAGTGGTTCGACTCTCATGTGGTTGGTCACTTGGTCTGTAAACATTATAAATACCACCGAGGTGGTCAGACATAAGTTAAGTAGTAGAAGCATCAGTGTGATAGGTAGAAATACGTTTTTACTCTATTTTTCCATTTTACATTGCCAGATTATACAAGAACTGCGTTTTTGAGTTTTTATGGTGAATTCATCTTGTTGAGCGTGTGGTGTGCTTTTAGAAAGTGACCACGAGTTTCTAGGGGGGGCACCAACAGCCTGGTAACTGTTCTTTAGTTGTTTATGCATTTCATAATTTAGTTGTTCTCTTTATTTTCTTGTACACACATTTTTATTGTGTTAATTAGTTTGGTGTTGTAGTTTAATTGCTTTGACTCTCTTTTGCAGGTTAGTATGATAGATTGTGCTAGCATGCATTAATCTTGTAGTTAGGAACGGATTTGCAAATCCCTAGACAAACCCCATATGTAGTTAGATATTAGATTGTGCTTTTATTTATGATTTTAGAATCAAGTTTAAAACAGAGTTTTAATTAGAATAGAACAGAGTTTTTTATTTGAGCTTTCTTCGACAAGGATTTGATGGATGGATAGAGTTAATTCCAGTTTTTAATTATAGTTTTCTTATCTCATTTTTATATAGATCTTGTTTAATTTTTTGTTGGTTAATACAGTTGTTAGTTTACCTTTTAATGTCATGTTTTAATTTATGTTCTTAAGCATTCTCCTTTTTTTGTAGTTTGAATTACTAAGATAGATGTAGCATAGCTTTACTTTATGCATTTCCTTTCTAGAATTAAATTGTAGTTATATTTGTTAGTTAATGGTTGAATCTAGTTTTGCTTACATAGTATAGAAGTACAATGATGATCTCGTTATATTGTTGATGGTTAATAAATATGCAGGGTAATTGACGAATTTCAGTAATGGCTAAATTCTCAGTAGATTGTTTAATCCATACTTTTCACTTTGCTATTGAGATCAGTGTTGAGCTTATACCACTTGAATTATCCTTTGTTTTCAAGTGCCATCGAGATATTATCCGACACCAAAGACATTCACACAACCACTAGCATTATATTTGAATTGCCATAGGCTAAAAGATAGTTTTCCTGTTTTCATAGGTTAAAAGATATAGTTTCATGTTTTCATAGATCAGAAAAGATAGTTTCTTGCTTTTGTAGATTAGAAGATATAGTTCATTTCTTTCATAGCTTAGGAAATAGTTTTATTGCTGATGTAGGATAGATAGTATTTTTCTTTGATAGATCATATGAGTAGTTTACTTATCATAGATTAAGAATTAGTTGGTAGTTCTTCTTGCTTTCAATTAAATAGATTTCCTTTCATGAATTAGAAATAGTTTTGAATTAAGAATTTAGTCCACTTGCCTCTTAGGCTAGATATTTGTTCAATGAGAAGTTTTAATTTGCTTACTTGCTTTAATAGGTTAGTTAGTTGTCTTTGTTTACTTGCTTTAGTAGGTTATTTAGTTGTCTTTGCTTACTTGTATATTGCTTTAGTAGGTTAGTTAGTCGTCTTTGCTTACTTGTTTACTTTCTTTAGTAGGTTAGTTAGGTGTCTTTGCTTGCTTGTTTATTTATTTTATTTCATAGGGTAGTTACTCATTGAATATAGGTTGGCGAGTTAAAGAAGGTTGCTTTTGTCATTTCTTTATTATGCTTAAATCATTGTTTTTTCTTATTGTTATGAACTAGTTTTCTTTACATAGGATTTTTACTTGTCTTCTTAGAACTATCCATCGATCCTTGGCCCAAAAGTACTTAGGTTACATAGTTTTAAGTTGCTTAGTAGGATTTGATCTTTAGATAGTTTTTCTTGAATAGATTAGCCTTTAGATAGCTACTTCCTTAGTTAGACTATACTACTACCATCCCTTCTACGTTTGACATATATTTTTCTACAACTCTAATTTTACTTACCCCGGATTGACAATTTAATTGAGGGGTTTTAGTGTGTTTTTAGTGCATATATAACACCCATCAATAATAATTGAGTTTAGTCTGAAAATATTTACAACTGCTTTATTCAAATCTAATTGAAAAAGAAAACAAACTAATACTACTCTTATTATATCCTACTCTAATCTACTCTACAAGGACAACTAGGTCTAATTAAAGTGAAATTTCCAATGAATCCAATCCAGTTCTTTTATTCCTGTAATCATATATACATAACAAATTAGAAACAAAAAATAATTCAATAATATGCTATATGAAGAAAAATTTAAAACTTCTAAACCTGTATTAAACATGTGCAAGAAAAAAACACTAATATTTACAGGAAATCTTTCATGAAAATATTTCTCTAACCAAGCTTTTATTCTATCGTGATATATACAATGAGTAAAATGAAAATATTGGAAAAAAATTATAGATGAGTTTGGATCATGTGTAAAATAGTCATGAAGAATATATTGTGGAAGAATCTTAACATAATTAATTTGAAACATTGTAACAATATCATGAGAATTAGAAAAAAACATTGGTTGAAAATGATGTATCTCTCTTTCTTGATATGTTTCCCTGAACTTGAAATTCAAATAATCAACTTGTGATAAATCAATAGGATCAAATGATGTGTATAAATTATCATCCTTCATTGTATTAGCTAAATTATTGATATTGGGATAGTAGACATTAACATCATTTGATTGATTAAATCGTTCACTTGCTTGATTATGACAAAACGATTCTTCACTGATTACAAAACTAGGTGAATCAATAAAAGACATTTTCTGAAATGTGTTCGCTGCAGAAATTCCCTCCTCCCATGTAAAAGATGGATAAGGCATAATATCAAAAGATTCATGGGAAGGAGTTCTATTTTTTTCATCTCCTAAATATAGATTATTTCCATCTTGTACCTTATTAGATTTTGGATCTGTAGAATTAGATTCCAAATAACTTGGAATGATTACTTGTGAAGAACAACCATTGAATACATCAAGGTACAAAGAATAATAAGAGGAATATGAAATCAAATGAAAGGAATCTCTTAAAGAAACAACATTTTCAAAGGGACATTATACTTCTATTAAGATATATTTATCTGGTTGCAATTTTGAACATTGTGTATTAGTCTCTTCTTGTAGCATAACTTGATTAATATTCGTGATATGCTCTATTGAACACAAAGAATCATTTAAAATAAAATTAAGTTCGTTATTAAAAGGTAAAGATGAGAGCATATCAAAATATTTATCAAAATGAGAATATTAAAAAATCGATTTTGATGGAGGAACAGTAGAGTGATCAATAATAGAATCTCCCATAAATTCATCTTGATTATCATCATTCCAACTATGAGAAAATTGTTCCATATTGGTGCAGACCCCCCTTTCTCTCCTAAGGGATGCATGACCTCCCAGTCTAGGATCGATCAAGATACTGAGTCCGATTGACTCTCCGGGTCTCTGCCAGACCCCGAACCCACTTACACAGGTCCTTTCTTCGAATGCACAGGTCGCCTGAGACCCACATCTTCTCTCGAAAGCATTGTTCAAACCTCAACGCCAAACAGGCACTAGGTCCTCTCTGCTAATCCCTTTCTCCCTTGTGACCATTGGCAATGACCATGTGCTCGAGTGAATGGCCCATCACGATTTTTCATTTCGTGACCCTGGGAGTGTTGCTATCTCCATTCACCCGATAGCCGAAATCGTGATGACCTGAGATCTACGGTCCAGATCGTCCCTTAATCGACAACTGCGATCAAATCGACGTTTTGCGCTTCACGACTTCGGAGTTTCCTTGCCTCTGTTCTCCCGTTCACCAAAATTGCAATGACTCTGGGTCAACAGTCCAGATCCCTCCTCAGATCCGAGGGTCATGATGATTTCAGGACTTCACGCTTCTCAAAATTAAAAGAATTGTCACCTTCGATCCTCCGTTCCCCAAAATGTCGATATTTCACCCTGGACAATCAACGATCTAGATCTCTCCTGGATCCAATGACTCAGATCAAGTCGCGGATTCGGGCTTCACGAGTTCTTAGCGCTCCACCCTTTGACTTCTCCACAATGCGAGTCAGCGAAACGTTGGTCGTTCGCCACGTGTCCCTCCTGATGGGCGGTTCTGATTCTCTAGCGTTCAGATCGAACAGCTGAGGTCTTTCCCCCCTAGCGCTCACGCTATCTTCAGAGTTAGAAGATCTTCTGGGTGTTCAAAGGTTTTGAACCTTTACTCCTTCGACGAGTTTTATTCTTGAATCCTTTAGCACTTATGCAAAGTGGTATTCCTCCTGAGCTTGGTCTTTTGAAGACTTCGACTTCCCACGCACACCTTGTGTTTCAGGGATTTGATAACTCAGATTCCGAAGGATTTCTCGAATAGAAATTCCTTTCGCCTTCCTGGAGTTCCCCTTCTCCGTTCTTCGACTTCTATAGAGTATCTTCGACACTTAGTCGAATCTTGGATCTGTGCGCTCCTTGCACCAAATCTTATGAAAGGTTTTGATTCTTGTGAATGACTGTGCACGCCTTGCACTAGTCTCTTTACACTCCTTGCAAAGGGAAAGTTTCGTATTATCTCTTCTAAGCTTTGGAACCGAAATAGATTTCGTTAACGAACTCCTTGTGTTCTATGTGCACTCCTTGCACTACTTCCACAGAAGAGAAACAATTGAAACTTATCCTAACATTCACAGTTCCATCTACTCAAAATGAGATTCATTCATTCATTCATGAAAACACAATACAGATAATTTCAAACAATGTTCACACCATGCATTGGATCAATTTTCCTCTGTTATATTCATAAGTGAAAAATGGTTACAACTGTAAATGAACAACCCAAAAATACTGAAATCTTCTCCTAACTTCTATTCCAACCAACTACCGACTAGAAACTAACTAACCCCCTCATTCGGGTGTACCAAACCTTTATTTATTACAGATAGTTCTTAGGGTTTCCCCCTGGCTACTTGTCTACTCTAAAACTTATCCTAACGACTATCTAGACCAGCCGCATTCTAGAGTCATTATGGAATCTCCCATTTCGCTCGTAATCATCCAAGCGTGCCTCCATATTTTCCCGGCCTCATTTCAAGCGTGCCTCCATATTTTCCCGGCCTCATTTCAAGCGTGCCTCAAAGATTAATTATGGTGCTGAGTTAAGGCGGTCTTCAAAATATCTTTTGTAACTACCAGTGTTGAGCTCCCGTACAGATTCCTAGACGTTGATGGGTCTTGCTCCGCGCGAGTGATAGCGATGCTCCTGCATCATACTCCCCTTGACAAAAATTCATGGACTCTTGTCCATGAGCTCCTGCACTGACTTTCCATGCTTCTGGATAGTAGCTTCACTTTCCCAACTGGCATATTCTATTGAGTGTCCCTTCCACTTGACCAGATATTCAAAATAGGTTTTCCTCCTGGTCTTTTTATCGATCCTCTGATCCACAATCTTCTCCATTTGTGGCTTATCTGCTATAGGCATTTGTTTCTCCCACTGGATCTTATCTTGATCTTCTGACCCCTCTGTGTCATCTTTCCTGTAAGGATACAGGTCTGAAACATTGAATATGGGTGATATGCCCACATCATCTGGTAGCTCAATCTCATAGGCATTTGCATCAAACTTCTTCAAGATATTACATGGTCCTATCCTTTTCATATTTAACTTATTATATGTTCCCCTAGGGAAACTCTCTTTTCTAAGATGTGCCAGAACCTGATCTCCTACTTCAAATTGAATTTCTCTGCGATGTTGATCAGCTCTGTGTTTATACTCCTGGTTAGAACTCTGCAACTGTCCTCTGATCTGGCTATGGAGCTTCTGCATGTCTGCAACAAACTCTTCTACTCCAGTGCTCCTAATCTCACTCTGTTCTGAGTCTCTCAACTAAGATACTCCCCTGTGTTTCATTCCATACAATATTTGGAATGGACTCTTCCCAGTGCTCTTGTTTGGTGAATCATTGTATGCAAATTCTACTTGTGGTATAATCCGATCCCACTGGTTATGGTGCTCAGTGACCAGACTCCTCAATAAGTTTCCCAAACTTCTTTTTACCACCTCAGTCTGTCCATCTGTCTGAGGGTGATAAGTTGAACTGAAGGACAAATATGTTGTAAGTTTTAAACCTGTGAAGTAAAGCAATGCATATAGATTCTTAAGAAGAATAGAAATTAATCAATGGATCATTCACATAGTACACAGATATTTATACCAGAAACCCTCAACCGGGAAAACCTTTCTTATATTCATTATATCGAATTTCACCATTCACCATACAATATATATACAATGTTTTTAGGTATTACATAGATACCAAAACCCTAATCCATTAATCCAGAATTAATTTACAAAACCGCTAAAAATAGTGAAATCCGTTATATAACACATACCCAACGTGCCCACACACACATGCAAAGAATATAACACATACCCAACATTATCTCACTTGTTGTTTTCTTTGCATCCAGGGGTCCAGGGGATTATATAGTCAACAATCGAGGGTAACAATGCCCATTTTTACTCTACACCAGGAGAACTTTTCTATTCTTACAGACTTTGTCAATGAACCTGCAACATTCTTTAAAGTGTCAACCTTTTCCAGCAACACCTTTGTTTCCTCAACCATGTCTCTCACAAAGTGATATTGAACATCAATATGCTTTGTCTTTGAATGATAAGTTGGGTTCTTTGCCAGGAAGATTGCACTCTGACTGACACAATCTCATCTCACTACTTGTTGTACCAACCCAATACCTGAACACAATCTTTGTAACCATACTACTTCCTTGCTTGCATGAGTGGTTTCCATTTATTCAGCTTCTATAGTTGAAAGTGCCACTACAACCTATCTTTTTCTCATCCAACTGATTGCTCCTCCAAATAGGTTAAACACATACCCACTTGTAGATCTTCTGCGATCCAGATCTCCAACCCAGTCTGCATCAACAAAGCCATGTATGTCCACCACTTTGTCCAATCCTGGTCTTCCTTGGTAGCATAATCCATAACTGGTAGTGCCACGAAGATACCTGAAGACCCTCTTTATTGTTGTCCAATGCTCCTTCCCTGGTTTTGACATATACTTGCTCAAAACTCCCACTGCATGTGCAATGTCTGGTCTAGTACAGACCATTGCATACATCAAATTGCCAACTGCACTGGCATACAAAACATGGGACATGTCTTCTTCTTCTTCATGTTTCTTGGGACACTGATCTGCAGATAACTTTACACCTATAGGAAAGGGACCTTGACCGGTTTACTTCCATGCATATTAAACCTCTGCAATATCGTCTCAACATATTTTCTCTGATTCAACCAGAGTTTCATGTTTGCGTGATCTCTTTTAATCTCCATTCCCAGAATAAAGTTAGCAGCATCGAGATCCTTCATGTCAAATTTGGAGGATAGTTGTGATTTCACCTCCTTGATAACATCCATGTTATTTCCTACCAACAACATGTCATCAACATACAACACTACATACATGAAGTGATTACCAACCTGCTTGGAATATACATAGTGACCAGCCTTGCTTCTTACAAATCCCAATCCAAGGATGTATGTGTCAAACTTTTGGTACCACATCCTAGGTGATTGCTTCAGACCATATAGTGACTTCTTTAGCTTACAGACCAGCTCTTTCTTTCCCTTCACTACAAATCCTTATGGCTTCTTCATGTAGATTTTTTCTTCCAGATCTCCTTGTAGGAATGTTGTCTTCACATCCATCTATTCCACTTCAAGATCAAAAGCAACAGTAATAGATAAAATAAATCTAATAGAAGTTAACTTAGAAATAGGAGAAAAAATCTCACCAAAGTCAATTCCCTCTACCTGGGAATAACCTTTTGCTACTAACCGAGCTTTGTATTTCTCCACTTTACCTTGTGAATTAAACTTCTTCTTGGACAACCATTTTCTACCAACCGATTTTCTTACAGTTGGCAACTCAACTATATCCCATGCCTCATTCGTATCCAAGGCATCCATTTCTTCAACCATGGCCTTCTTCCAGAGTTTACTATCCTCAGAATTCACTGCTTCCCTGACAGTTCTAGGATCATCATCAGTAATAGATAAAGAAAAATTGGAACAAAAATCAGGTGGACTATACCTTTCTGGTTTCCTTCTATCTCTCACTAATGTTCTCAATACTGAGGTATGAGGTTCTTATTCTTCTTCTTGTTCTTCTACTTCCTCTTCTTCAGATGATTCAGATTTTGCATCATCCAACTCAAGCTCTATTTTCTCAGGTTCATCTTGCGTTGGTAGGAATTCCTGTTTGGACACATCTTTTACCTCTCTGAAAACAACATCTCGATTATAAACAATTTTCTTGGTTTATGGGTTCCAAAGCTTATAACCTTTCACACCATCTTTATAACCAATAAAGATACACTTTTCAGCCTTTTTATCCAGCTTACTTCTATTTTCATTTGGAACATGTACATAAGCATCACAACCAAACACTCTAAGATGTTGAAGAGAGAGTTTCTTTCCAGACCATACCTCGTGTGGAGTTTTATCATCCAATGCTGATGAAGGTGATCAATTGACCAGGTAACATGATGTACCCACTGCCTCTGGCCAGAATTCTTGTCCTAGCCCAGCACCGTTGAGCATGCTCCTTGATTTTTCCATCAGTATCATGTTCATCCTTTCTGCAACTCCATTATGTTGAGGAGTGTATGGAGTAGTCTTTTGCCTTGCTATACCACACTTCTTACAGAATTCTTCGAATTCATTTTCGCAGAATTCTCCACCATCATCTGTTCTCAATACCTTTATTTTCTTCTCTGTCTGATTTTCTACCAGAGCCTTAAACTCTTTAAATTTATCAAATACCTCAGATTTCTTTCTAAGAAAATAAATCCATGTGTTCCTTGAAAAATCATCTATGAATGAAACATAATCCATAGATTTACCTAGGGATGGAACAAGAACAGGTCCAAACACATCACTGTGTATCAACTCTAAGACCCCCTTTTCTCTTCTAGCACCAGATGGGAATCTTACTCGATTATGTTTACCATATATGAAATGTTCACATAAATCAAAATCCAGAGTGCAATTAGACATACCTTCAACCATACCTTTACCGTGTAGTTTTCATAGGCCCTTTTCTCCAATATGCCCCAGTCTTTGATGCCACATCATGGTCTTCTTTTCTGGGATAGTATTGGTCTTGTATCCTTCATTTCTCTGCTCAGGGACAACAGAACTATTACACCCATTAGTATAAGTGCTTCCCAACAACTTGTATATATTTCCACACTGAACTCCCCTCATCAACACCATTGCTCCTCATACCATCTTGCAAGTGCCCTTTCCAAATACAACATCCACTCCTGCATCTTCCATCTTGCTTATAGATATTAAGCTCCTGGCTAGTTTTGGAATGTACAGAACCCCGGGGAGGGTTCTAATCCTTCTGTCTTTTAGCAACAACTTAACTCTTCCATGTCCCAAGATTTTTTATGTCGATTCATCTCCTAGGAATACATCACCACCATCATATTATTCATATTCAGAGAACCACTCCTTGTGAGGAGTCATATGGTATGATGCACCTGATTCGATCAACCATACATCACGATTTGCATGTGTACTTGTAGATTCTAGGTAAACATCACCTCCTTCTTCAGTGGAGGTTTTCGCCTCTATGAAAGAGGTATTATCAGATCCCTTTGGTTTTTCAACCTTCTTAGACTTGAAATGTTTCTTGTAATGCCCTATTTTACCACACTTCCAACATTTCCTCAAAGATTTTCCTGGAGACTTAGATCTACCTGTAGATTTAGATCTCCACCCCGAAGGCTTACCAGGGTTCTTGTATTGGGTACGCCCTCTTATAAATAAATCATCTATGATGTGACCATCCATGTTTTTTCTCCTCATCTCTTCAGATAACAAGGATGCAACTACATCCTCATACTTCAATGTAGATTGAGTGGTACTACCTATTGCTACAACCAGATTATCCCAAGAGTCTGGAAAAGAACATAACAAAGTAATACACTTATCTTCCTCTACAATTGTAATATTAACAGAGCCAAGTTGACTTACCAGAGTATTAAAGGCATTTAGATGTTCTGTCACAGAATCTCCATCTTCCATCCTAAGATGATACAACTTCTTTCAAAGAAACAACTTGTTTACCAGGGACTTTGATTGATACAAATTCCCCAACTTGTCCCATAGTTCCTTGGCTATAGATTCTCCTGAGACATTCAACAACATCGAATCTTCCAGGCAGAGTCTAATAGTACTCCTTGCTCTCCTTTCCAACTTCTCCCAATATTCCTTCGACATACCAGTAGGTGGTGTACTAGTATTTTGTGAACTAGTAAGTTGTGTACCAGTCATCTGTGTTCCAATAGGCTGCATACCATTTGGCTGTGTACCAGGGTCCACAGCAATCCATTGTTCTTTGTCTACAAGAAGTTCCTCCATCTTCAACTTCCATAGCTCAAAGTTTTTACCGTTGAACTTCTCTATCTTGATTCTAGAAGAACTCGCCATTCCTCTTTATGCACTCAAATCACCACTGCAAAATCTCCCACTAAACCCAAGTTTATCATAGACCCAAGATAAACTTTGATCTATCAAGACCGAGCCAAACCCTAAAAAAAAATGCGTCCCTCTGAAGCCAAAAACGAGCTCTAATACCACATGTAAGTTTTAAACCTATGAAGTAAAGCAATGCATATAGATTCTTAAGCAAAACAAAAATTAATCAATGGCTCATTCACATAGTACACAGAGATTTATACCGGAAACCCTCAACTAGGAAAACCTTTCTTATATTCATTATATCGAATTTCACCATTCACCATACAATATATATACAATGTTTTTAGATATTTCGTAGATACCAAAACCCTAATCCCTTAATCCGGGATTAATTTACAAAACCTCTAAAAATAGCAAAATCTGCTATATAACACATACCCAACGCGCCCACACACACACATGCAAAGAATATAACACATACCCAACATATGTCCCCAACTTCTTCCACAGTGTTCTCCAAAAGTGACCAACAAATTTTGTGTCTATGTCCAAGACAATGCTTCTGGGTAGGTTGTGAAGTCTTACAACTTCCTTGAAAAACAGATTTGCAACATGTGTTGCATCACTAGTCTGTTGGCATGGGATAAAATGTTCCATGTTTGAAAATCTATCCACCACCTCAAATATGGAATCAACTCCTCTTTGCGTTCTTGGTATCCCCAACACAAAATCCATGCTTATTGCATCCCAAGGCCTCTCTGGTATTGGAAATGGTTGATACAATCTAGTGTTCAGTCTCTTCCCTTTTGCATGTTGGTAGATTCTACATCTATTCACAAAATTTAGCACTTATGTTCTCATACCTGGCCAATAGTATGAACTGCTCAACTGTGCAAACGTTTTATCATGGTTGAAATGTCTAGCCAATCTTCCACTATGCTTTTCCTTCAAAAGGTTGTCCCTCATTGAGCATTTTGGTATGCACAACTGATTCCCCGTGAACAACAATCCCTCTTGAACCATGTACTATGTCCACTAGCTTATGTCTCTTATCACAGGGTTCGCACATGCTTCATATGCTTCCTTGAAATTTGTATCATCGCAATACATGTCCTTAAGGTGTTGAAACCCCAAGGTCTTCACCTTTAATTCCTGCAAAATCAAACATCTCTTGCTTAATGCATCAACAACCTTGTTAGCATTCCCGACAATATGTTTTATGACAAAAGTAAAATTATGCATAAACACAACCCATTTTGAATGCCTCTAATTCAATTTTTCCTGCCTGGTTATGAATTGTAAAGCCTGGTTATCGCTATACAAGACAAATTCCTGTGGGGCAAGATAATGTCTCCATTTCTTCAAGGCTTGAATTATGGCATAAAATGCCTTGTCATATGTGGAGTATTTTCTCTTGGTCTCATTCAGTTTCTCACTGAAATAGGAAACAAGTTTGTTGTCCTGGCTCAAGACTGCTCCAATTGCAACTCCACTTGCATCACATCTCACCTAAAATGTCTTCTCAAAATTCGGTAAGACCAGAATTGGTCGTTCTGTTATTTTCTCCTTCAGTATATTGAAGCTCCTCTCGGCTTCCTCTGTCCATTTAAAAGACTTGTGCTTCTTCTTCATAGTGTCCATCATTGGCACACAAATTCCACTGAAGTCTCTGATGAACTTCCTAAAGAAGCTTGCTAATCCATGGAATCTCTTTACTTCAAACATGCTCCTTGGTGATGGCCATTCTTTGATGCTTTCACCTTCTTTGGATCCATCTTCAGTTCATTTGAAGAGATCACAAAACCCAAGTAAATGAATTATGTCTTCATAAAAGAGGACTTCTTCATATTTATCAACAACTTCTCCTGTTGTAGTCTCCTCATCACTAATGTCAGGTGCCTCAAATGCTCTTCTTTAGTCCTGTTAAATATTAGTATATCATCCAGATACACAACCACAAACTTGCCAATGAAATCTTCCAGTATTTCATTCATCAGCCTCATAAAAGTGCTCGGGGCATTTGTTAAGACAAATGACATAACAAGCCATTCATACAAACCTTCATTTGTCTTAAAGGTTTTCTTCCACTCATCACCCTCTCTCATTCTGATCTGGTGATATCCACTTTTCAAATATATTTTCGAAAAGAAATTTGCTCCACTTAAACAGTCCATTAAATCATCCATTCTCGGTAAAGGGAATCTATACCTAATGGTGATCTTGTTAATGGCTCTTGAGTCTGTACACATTATCCATCCTCCATATTTCTTTGGAATCAACACAGTTGGTACTGCACATGGACTCAAGCTCTCCCTGACCAAACCCTTGTATAACAATTCTTGGACTTGGTTCTTCACTTCCTCGTTCTCTCGAGGTGTCAACCTGTATGCTGCTTTGTTTGGAAAACTTGCTCCTAGTATCAAGTGAATATGATGATTGATAATTTTGATGGGTGGAAATGAGTTAGGCATCTCATCCACCACTATGTCAGCAAAATTATCCAACAATTCATGAAATTCTTCAAGCAAATCCTCCATCGAATTACTTGTAAGGATAACTCTGGGTTTCCTCACCACAAAAAACTGCATCTCTTGTTCTTCCTTTACCTCTTTAAAGAGTTCCTTCCCACTCATGAGAAGTATGCTTGTGTTGGCCTCCTCTTTCACTCTCTTCTCCTCTATTGGCAACAACATGTGTGTCCTACCATTCTTCTCTAATGTGTATGTATTTTTTCTCTCATCGTGAATGACATTCCTGTCAAACTGCCATGGTCTTTCCAACAAAATATGACATACATCCATGGGAATTGCATCACACATAATTTCATCTCTATGTCCTCTTATCTTAAATTCAACCAAGCATTGTTTAGTAACCATTACCTGGTGTCCTTTTTGCAACCATGATACTTTGTATGGCTTCGGGTGTGCAGTTGTCTCCAGTTCCAATTTCTCCACCATCTCCATGGATACTAAGTTATCAGTGCTCCCACTGTCAATTATCACCTTGCATACTATGTCTTTTGTCTTGCAAGATGTTATGAAGAGATTGTTCCTTTGCACCGACCTTTCAATTTATGCCTCTGGTTTTAAGATAACTTTCCTCAACATTAGGGATCTTCCATCCTCTTCTCCTTCTACTTCAACATCTCTTCGTTGTGCTTCTGAAATGTGAGCTTCACCTCCTCCTTATTTATTTTTCTCAGGGCATTCCCAAGACATGTGTCCTATCTTTCCATAGGCATAACATCTCACATCTCCTCCTCCTCTTCTTCCTCTTCCTCTGGAATAATTTCTTCCACCACCCTGTCTTTCTCGGGAACTTCCTCCTCTTTCTGAGTGATTGTGTGGTTTCTCAGTCTCGTCCTTAGACTTATGTTCTCTGTCATGGGTAAATCCATTTCTTTTTCTAGGGACCAATATTTTACCTCTCCCTCGCTGGCTTTTTTTTCTGGCCAACTTTTCCTCTTCCTTCAGCACAAACTAATAAGCATCCTCCACTTTCCTTACTGACATCATGTTGAGCTCATCCTGGATTTCATATCTCAAGCAATTTATATATATGGCAATTTTTTCTTCATCTCTCTCTCTTTGTCCAGTTCTGATGTTCAGCCTATAGAAATCCTAGGTGTACTCCTTAACTATCATCCCTTTCTATCTCAGGTTCTGCATTTTCCTAAACAGATTGATCTGATCATCCTTGGGCATGAACTTAGCCTTTAGCTTGGCTACCATTCTGTCCCATCTCTTTATCTTCTTCTTGCCTTTGCTTCTCCTTTCATCCCGCAGTTCATCCCGCCACAACGTTGCATGTCCCTTTAGTCTGGTGACATCATGTCTCACCCTTCTTTCTTCATCGACATCCTCGTAGTCGAAATATTTGTCCATGGATATTATCCAATCCAATAGCTCTTCGGCATCTAAATTGCCTTCATACATTGGGACCTCCATCTTGGCTCTACCTCCCAATCTGGAAACTGCTCTTAGCAAGTGTTCTTCAACAACATCCTCTCATGCAGCTTCTCCGATGACATTTTCTCCCACTACTTCTTCGCTCTCTGCATCGTTGATGTCTCCAGCATCAGGTGCTCGTCTATGCGTTGCCTCCATCGCCTCTAATCTTGCATGGAGTTCTCGCATCTCCCTTTATACAACTCGATTGGCCAAAGGTGGTTCCACTCATCTCCTTGGTGGCATTGTGTTGAATATCTATCACACACAGAGTACAAGATCGAGTTCTTTTTTCTCCTTTCTTTTGTCTCCTTTCTTTTGCTTGTTGTCTGCAAGAAAAAATTCAGCTCTGAAACCACTTGGTGCAGACCCCCATTTCTCTCCTAAGGGTTGCGCAACCTCCTGGTCTAGGATCAATCAAGATACTGAGTCTGATTGACTCTTCGGGTCTCTACTAGACCCCGAACCCACTTACACAAGTCCTTTCTTTGAATGTGCAGATCGTCTAAGACCCATGGATTCTCTCTCAAGCGTTGTTCAAACCTCAACACCAAACAGGCGCTATCTCCTCTCTGCTAATCCATTTCTCCCTTGTGACCATTGGCGGTGACCACGTGCTTGAGAGAATGGCGCATCGCGATTTCGCGTTTCGCGACCCTGGGAGTGTTTCTACCTCCATTCACCCGATAGTCGAAATCACGATGACCCGAGATCTACGGTCCAAATCTTCCCTTGATCGACGGCTGTGATCAAATCGACGTTTCTCACTTCGTGACTTTGGAGTTTCCTTGCCTATGTTATCCCGATCGCCGAAATTGCGATGACTTTGGGTCAACGGTCCAAAACCCTCCTCACATCTGACGGTCACGATGATTTCGGGACTTTGCGCTTCACAAAGTTGAAAGACTTGTCACCTTCGATCCTACGATCCCCGAAATGTCGATATTTCACCCTGGAAAATCAACGGTCCAAATCTCTCCTAGATCCAACGACTCAGATCAAGTCGCGGATTCGGGCTTCGTGAGTTCTTAGTGCTCCACCTTTTGACTTCTCCACAATGCGAGTCATCGAAACTCTGATCGTTTTCCACGTGTGCCTCCTGATGGGCGGATCTGATTCTCTAGCATTCAGATCGAACGGCTCAGGTATTTTCCCCCTAGCGCTCACGCTATCTTCAGAGTTAGAAGATCTTATGGGTGTTCAAACGTTTCGAACCTTTGCTCCTTTGATGAGTCTGATTCTTGGATCCTTTAGCACTTATGCAAAGTGTTATTCTTCCTGATCTTGGTCTTCTGAAGACTTTGACTTCCTGCACACACCTTGCACCTTGCATTTCAGGGATTCGATAACTCAGATTCCGAAGGATTTCTCAAAGAGAAATTCCTCTCACCTTCCTAGCATTCCCCTTCTCCGTTCTTCAACTTTTGTAGAGTCTCTTCGACACTTAGTCGAATCTCGTATCTATGTGCTCCTTGCACGATATCTTACACAAGGTTTTGGTTCTTGTGGATGACTTTGCACGCCATGCACCAGCCTCTTTGCACTCCTTGCAAACGAAAAGTTTTGTATTATCTCTTCTGAGCTTTGGAACCGAAACAGATTCTGTTAACGCACTCCTTGCATTCTATGTGCACTCCTTGCACTACTTCCACAGAAGAGAAACAATTGAAACTTATCCTAACATTCACAGTTCCATCTACTCAAAATTGTATTCATTCATCCATTCATGAAAACACAATACAGAGAATTGCAAACAATGTTCACACCATGGATTGGATCAATTTTCCTATGTTATATTCATAAGTGAAAAATGGTTACAATTGTAAATGAACAACCCAAAACTATTGAAATATTCTCCTAACTTCTATTCCAGCCAACTACCAACTAGCAACTAACTAACCCCCTAATTCGGGTGTACCAAAGCTTTATTTATTACAGAGAGTTCTTAGGGTTTCCCCCTGGCTACTTGTCTACTCTAAAACTTATCCTAACGACTATCTAGACCAGTCACATTCCAAAGATGTCGTGGAATCTCCCATTTCGCTTGTAATCGTCCAAGCGTGCCTCCAGATTTTCTCATCCTGATTTCAAGCGTGCCTCAAAGATTAATTATGGCATTGAGTTAAGGCGGTCTTCAAAATATCTGTTGTAAATGCCAGCGTTGAGCTCCCGTACAAATTCCTAGACGTTGATGGATCTTTCTCCACGCGAGTGACAACGATGCTCCTGCATCACATATTAATAACACAACTTTTTGATTGAATCTATTTCTTTGTTAAGATGGTCATAGTATTCTCTAAATCACAACAAATTTGTTCATCATTATTCAAAATTAAAGAAGATAATGATGGAGAAGAAAAATTAGAAGTTTGCAAAGTATCATGTTCCTCCTAATCAACATCTATAAAAGTGAAAAAAATTGAATAAAATTGATGTTTATCTACAACTTCTAAATATTTTATATCAATTTGTGAATGAGTATCAATGCAAGATTCAAATTGATCACGTTCCAAGGAAAGAAAAACCAATTGTTGAAACCATTCATTAATAGAAGGAAAATCATTTAAAGGAAATCTTCAACAGAGATGGATAAACCTTGTAGCAAATTCTTCTATCAATTCATCTGATTTCATCCTAAGATCATTAACTCCACTGCATAATCTATCATAAACATAAATATCAAAATAAAGTAAAAATTCATCTATAAATTGTTCCAAAGAATGAATGGATGCGGCCGGCAATATTTCACACCGTTTCTTAACGTGACCTTTGAAAGTCAGGGTGAAAATCCTGCACATAACACCTTTGTGAGTTATATCATGAGAAATACAATTTTGAATAAAATGATCAATATGTTCATATGCAGTGATTTCACTCTCACCATCAAACTTCTTTTTTGACAAGATTTTAATCATCTTTAATGGAGTAGTGCATGATACTCGTCCTTAAATGTATCTCCAAATAGGAGTTTGGGATAGATCCATTGGAAATAAAATGAATTAAAATAAATGACTCAACGGACCAGCTTTCCAGTCTGACCCTCCTTCTAGTGCCAAAAATGTTGATGTCCAAAACTGACCATGTTCAAAATTGGGGAAATCACTCGGTCAGGGCCCCAATTAGGCCCTTATCTGTTTGGGATGGTGATTCTGACTGGATTTATGGGTCCAATTACCCTTCTCCTAAGACTAGCCTAAGGTTAATTTAGCCTAAGCTATATTGTATGTACAATTGTCTATGTACCTTCAACTTGTTAGTGTATGATAGTAGATTATTATTATTATTAACAAACTGAAGGGAAAGGAATCACCTATATGTTATTACTTTGAAAAATATGATCCCCTCAAGGTGACTGAAATTAGGGCTCAGTCTAGCCACAATGAGGCTTTCTCCTTTGAAAGTATACTTACAGAATGAAAATTATTTATCCTAAATGAAAATGCAGATTAATCCTAAGATGCAAGTGAACAAAAAAAGAAAACCTATCTTGATTAAGAAAAAGGATAGTCTTACTCCTAATCAAGAGCAAAGTATGTAATAAGAAGGCGAAAACACTGTGATTGAACCTAGGGTTAATTTTTACTTGTAAAATCTCAAAGTAGTTTGACAACTTACAAGTTGTTGAAACATATATACAATGAAACAATCTTAATAAATAGTTATTAAAATAATATTTTTCATATACCCAAATCCAATCATGTGAATGAATCCAATAAAATATTTATATTGGGCTAAAGAAATAGTTCATTCAACTCAACATAAACTAATGCAAGACAAGGTTGTGATTAATCAATAAATATTTATATCAATGATCACTAACAAGTTTGTAACTCCCCCTCCGTTACGACAACGAATAATGATGTACAATAGGTAAATGTATGTATATATATAGATATAGATTTATTTTTTTCTTTTGCACTAGGAGTTTAATATTAAATTCGTTACAACATAATTAACAGCATCACAAGTGATACATCATCATAACTAAAACGACACATAAGCAATGCATTAACATAATTCAAGCGGCACATAATCAACACATAAACAGTGACTCAATCAACGCATCATCATAAATTAATAACGACATAATCAACAACTCAGGATCGTCTAAAGAAAAACACAATAAATAATCAACCAAGTCATTGAACATTAAAAGAACTACCCACCCAACCTACCCTGCAAGGTTAGGACCTCCAGGACACATAAGAAACACTCAAGCCCAGGATTCATCCAATTGATTTTGACCACCTAAGGTCCGAGGGCTGGTGACTGTTCTGAGAAACAAGGAGGTGTCTAAATCCCTTAATCAAGCACATCGCATAACTCTAGTCTAGATTATCACCATACATCAACATTATCACATGGTGCAATTGAAATCTAACTACTACAACAAACACACTTCAACTTTATTTAATGGCACGAGAGTAAACAAATTCTAAAAAAATCATACATCAACTTAATTAATGGCGCAAGAGTAATCATCAACTTTATCTTCATGGCGCAAGTAATCTAATCACAAAACCAATCATACATTGCATTAATTTCATAGCGCAAAGGTAAACTAATTTCTAAAACAACCATACATCAATGTTATTTAATGATGCCAAAGTAATCTAGTTATTAAAACAATAAGGCGTCAACATAAATTTCGAGACACACAAGTAATCTAATTTACTTGATCAATCATTCAAGCAATGTTTAAGCATAATCTCAAATAAGAAAATAGTACATAATATTAATAAGAACCACAATATCCCAGGACAATCTTAGTGGAAAATATAGATCTATTTCTTAACATCAAGGGTGGTGGTTGTTAAGGCCTAGCTAATTCATGTCAACATCATGTAAAAACCTCAACAACAATTATTATGTCCATATATAACCTAACACATAACCTAAATAAAAGCATTATGGTAATGGATCATTCGCATTAGATGACGAGTTACTAAAAATTGGCCCATTGCGAAGCAATACTAAGAATCATCCAATAGGGAACCATAAGAAAACTTCTCATTACCACACATAATGCATTTAAAAATTGTATAGCTACTAGCCGATTACCATGATATATTCATGAGCAAAAGATTACTTAAACCCTCCATTGAGATAGTCTTAAAATTTTCCAAGCAGTCTCCTGCAATATTAGATACATTATCTATACATCAAATTGTGTAAGGATAGGGGTAGCTCTTAGCTTGATCATCAATTTGGGTACACTAGACAACCATGTTATTTTTATTTAGAGAAAAAATTAACCTCTTAAACACATAGGTAGGGATTTATTTCATTATTAAATGATTTCACTAGGAATGTCGATATGTTAAAATCATTAATCCATTTCCTTCTCATTAAGTAAAATCCTACTCGGGTGAACTACTATAGGTTGATACCATTTAATCGTAAAGTTTAGTATAAAAATATCTATAACGGAGGTATTCATTAAGTAAGATCAATTAATGTATCCATATAATAATAATAATAATAATCTATTTTTAAGGTCACTTGCACACTCGAGATTAAGGCGTGCACAACAAATTTGTTGATATACTGCAAAGGAACATCAATGGATTCAAATTTCTAAATTGTTCAGCGTCCCTTCAAAATACTCGGCGGATCAAAAATTAGACTGGCAGGGAATTCGCCCGAGAGTAAACCCGATTGGGTAATTCGTGGCAAGGATCAGAGGGGTATTTAAATCAATCTAAATCTAAAACTTAATGGCAGCAACTACACTAGAGAGTGTTACTCGAGAAGGAAGTTTGTTTTCGATGCTCCTGGTATTAACACTAGTCTGGGTTCCAATTAAATACATCGATCTACCCCAGAGGATAAGAAAGGATCTCCAGGAATGAACCCAATCAACGAGGGTTGAAGGCTAAGGAGAAATTCGAAATTGGGGTGTAGATTGTTAGCAATGATTAACAATTCCAAAATTTTAGTGGGTGATCTGACCGAGCTAGCAATGGAAATCATAAAGCACTAGGAAGGGCATACAACTAAGTAAAGTTATGTTACACTATGTTGAAGGTGAAGTTGGTGGCGATGTAGAATTATTATTCCAACACATAACAATTGAGAAACTTACATTTCAACATCAAAAATATTTCTTACACAGACATTTATAAACCCTATGCACCATTAAATTCAATAATACCAATCACATAATACTCCATATAATAGCCACCAACAGAACTAAGGCCTAGATATCGGATGGGAAGGTGCTCTTACATAATTTGTTTTAATACAATTTGATATCAATTTTTTGTTGACAGTTCATGGTGATTTGAAAATTAAACTCAATACAATTAATCTTATCAAAATTTCAAATCTAAAACAGAATATCATAACTGGCGACGAAGGAATTGGCGATGTTCTTCAGCACTGGTGCTCCTTCCGAACTCCCGCTCGCTAATCTCTGAGACTTCTCCAGTACCTCCCAACCAACGCTAGGGGTACTCTTCTTCCCCCTTAGCCCCCCGATCCGCAAAGGGGCCATGCACACACAAAACCAGGAATCCTCTAGCTCCCAGCTTGCCTTGCAAGGTAGAGCCACCACTCTCTCTCAAGCTGGGTATCCCAACTCTCACAAGTAAAACTAGTCAAAAATTATGCAGCATAACATTAACCATAACTAGTGCGTCCTCGACTCTGATCAGACCAATTTTTTATAGGAGTTTCCTCAATGAAAATTCCCACTTGGACATTTAATTCACTTTTTAATTAGATAATTTAGAATTACTTCCCTTTGTACACTTGTCACCTTTTCCCTTAGTTGCACAAGTAAATCCACAATTTATTTTAATTCAATTCAATTTCCCTCACCCCTCCTAAAAGCACTCATTAAATCACTCCTAGTTGTCCCTTTATTCCCCTTATTCTCAATTAATGACCGACGCATTTCTAAATCTGAGTTGAGTTAAAATAGGATTCTTCTCTAGTTAGACTAGTGTTAACTAGACTCTAGATACCTTTCTATGTTTACACAATGCTTTTATGCTTTATTCCTTTCTTATCTTAATTTCCAATTTGTTATTTTATGCACACATGTGTATTGTATTAATTCTTTAGACTTATTTCATCTTTCTTAATTTCTTGAATTGATTTACCTCTTTCCTATTTCATTTTATTTGTAATTTAGTTTTAGTATTATCACCAAGCTTAGACTTAGGCTTAAGTTTAAAAAAGGCTTAGAATTTCATTTGGGGATTCATAAATAATAATTTCAATCCTTAATTAATTAAATCCAACAATGCTTAAAGATTTTACAAGGTTTAATTATTCGCTCTTTGTTTTCTGGGCCACCTAGAATTCTTTGACTCAAGTTTTATTTCCGCAATGTTCCCTTCAAGACACACTCAGCTCTCCAAGGGTGCCACTCACCTTTGATTCATTTTTTTAATTACACGATGTGCCCTTCAAGACGCACTATGTTCTCCAAAGGTGTCACTCGCCTTTGACTGGTTTTGGTAGTTGTCAAACCCCTGGATTCAATACTCCATTCGGGCGGCCTTGTGAGAGACTAAGGGATTCTAAGGAATAAGGACCATGCCCTATTGCGTGCCCCTTAGAAATATTCGTGAGCGACTATCTCAGTCTGCCCTCACGGCATCGTGGATCTCTCGAACTAGGTAATCGTTAACCTACAATTTGATCCACGGCGGGAGTGCTAGTAGGTTGTGTCAGGGACTCTGCCACGCCTCTCCCTCAATATATGGTCTATCTGCATGGCCCCTTTACTCCTTATGTCAGTCATATTAGCAAGCAATCGCCAGCCTGCATCCATCAACGAAACACTATCAATGATCCATATACAACATCATAATATATAATCGATCATATGTCACATATGCATAAATGAAATACTCAAACCAATACAATCCACTCCATGACTCAATCCAGAGTCCAAGGAGGTCCATTGATGCCATCAACATCCACAATCTGTCAAGTGTCTTGCACACTCAGGGAAAGATCGTCAATAGCATCTGTCAATAAGCATATATCAATAAAATCAAATCATAATCATCAACATCATCATAAAGATCCATAAGCGAATTATACAATCATGTACTATAACCGGATCACTTGCATGCAAGTGTCCTCAAAGAATAAGTTGATAGCATGTGCTCGCAAGAGCGGGGTGTTACAAATTCTCCATGAATTCATTATCAATTCTGGTCTAAATCCTATTCAGTTTTGCAAAATATAGTTTTAAACAAAACACACACTAGCATAAAACAAGTGTAGTTAACAGTAGTGCTAATAACACTTATAAATATACTAATGGGAACAAATTTTAAACCAAAATGAAAATCACCATCAAAGAAATAATAATAAGTCTGCAAATCAAATACAACAGTGCAAAGAAATAAAAACTTATTATCATTAGCTGCAAATGTTGTTATACAGTCTTCTAAGCCTTGAACTCCTTGAAGAAGCAGCTTTACAATAGTGCAAATTCCTCTCCTCTCAGAGGTCAAAACTCTACCTATTCTACAGAAAAGATCTCTCTTACAATAGTGTCATTGAAAGTATCTCCCTGTAGAATTTCCCCTATAGTTTCAGATATGGAAACTCCCCAATACACAAAAATAATCAAATTTTTATAATCCCCTCCACTTAGATTGAATCCTCCTTTAGTCAACAAAAACAATTGTTCTCATGAATCAACTACAGAATTAGCAAAAATTCTGGAAATAACCCACCCAGAAAATGCATCATATCTACCAAAATATTCATCCTTCTGAAAAATACTTTGAAGTTTGGCTAATTTGGCCTTTTTTCAGATGACTTTTAAACCATTTTTCCAAATTTTGCTCGGTTTTCCCATAAATCGTTCTGCAAAAATGTCTCCTGAAGATTGGTACGATTTCCAATCTAGGAAAATTTGTGTTACTCCAATCATGATTTCTCCCAAACGGTTTAGCTTATGAGAGAATCCTTTTAGGAAAAGGTAATTGGCCTTCTTTTAGAAGTGGGTTTTCAACCAATTTGGAAAATTCTTCTCTTATTGCCCATAAATCACTCTGCAAAATTTCCTCCTGAAAATGGACACGATTTCCAATTGTCAAAACAAATTACCAAATTAGAATAACAAAATTCATGCTTTCCCTTGTTTTCTCATGAAGACAAGATTAACAATGAAACGATATGGAAATGAATAAACAACAAGAAATCTTCTTGGCCAAATAAAATCTTTTAAATCAATTCAGAAAACTAATTTTAGTTGCAAATTCATAGCCTTCACTTTTTGTTTCTAGATTGTTCTCCATGGAAATAGCTTTACAACGAGTGTTCGTTTGCCAGATATCACTTGTCAAAGTTGAGTCATCAAAACTGATTCAATTTATAAAAAATTCTGGATAGTTTATATATATATATATATATATATATATATATATATATATATATATATATATATATATATATATATATATATATATATATATATATATA
>ML783427.1:94942-126904 GCA_009831015.1 Picea engelmannii | reverse complement strand
CACACACACACACACACATTATGTTTCCTTTATTTATTTAATTTATGTTATAATTACAAAATATATATACATGAATTGCAAAAATTAAAATTAAATCAAATTTAATTAATAATTAACTAAATTAATTAAGGTTAAATAAAATAAAAATTTATTTAGATATTAACATTAATTTTATTTACAAGAAATAAAATACATATTTTATGCCGAGGTGGTGAAAAATGACCACACTTTGACCAAGGATATATTTCAAATCGTAAGTCAGAATAAAGTGAAACTTGAACCATTGGAATGTTGGCAACAACGAAAGCAATGAATATGTCACACTAAACTCAAATCAAATTGAAAATCTCACAAAAGAAAGCAAACCAAAACGTTCTAGAAGGTGATATTAACAAAATTTATATGAAAGGACCCATAATAATTTTAAAAAATTATGGGGGGTGTTGTGGCCACAATACATTTGTAGTTGAAAAGCATTGTGAACAATTAAGTAATGTTCCTACAAATCTCCTTGAAGTAAGGTTGTACGCAAAGCTGCTAGAGTTTTTAGGTAATTGTGTATGCAATTGAACTACAATATCTTTCCTATTATTCATCTCATTAAAGGGATTTACATTCACTATAGTTTAACAACTACATAAAACTCAGCCAATAGATGAGTAAATAGTAACTATAGCTATGGCTACAAATTGTTTGCAACTAATCAATAAACTTACAAACAGTCATTCAAAGAACAAATAATGGAAAATGTAAGAGTTATATTTCATTCAACTATCAAAGGTGTATTAAACAAGAAGAGTTTCTTCAATATATTTATTTTGAATTTAAATGTTGAATTTCACAATATCATGAACCATAACAGGATGACTAGATGCAAAATTCACATTAGAATTCAGCTATATTATATATGTTTCTCGATTTAAAGGCTAGAAAGAATAAGGCATTTGTTAAAACTTTAAATTGTGAAGATAAGTTGATCAATGCTCTCCACCATCTATTGTTTTGTTTTGTTTTGTTTTTCTTTTAACTTCCCATTAAACATATCTAATCTATTAGACCTATTTTCATCATAATCGAATTTAATTAATATTTAACCAAAAATTGACTAAAAAGGTCAGTTTTTTTAAGATTTCATTTCTCGGTTATGAAATTTCCTAGTTAACTATGGTTCATGTGGATTAAAATATATTGGATAGAGTTAGTTGTTGTTTCTAATGGGTTCATAGGCTAGGAAGCCTCGGATAAAGTGTTTACATATTCTATGAGTGTTTTATGGACTGAGTAAGTTATTCCTTCTCGTGCGGCGTTGGGTTATGTCCATCATCATATTTCACCATGTTATAGTGAATGGGGTGCATTGCAACAATAAAACATGTGATAGAATTTTAAAGTCTTCATCAACATTGGCGGCAACAAGGTAAAAATTTGGAGTGGTTCATATCTAAGACACATTGTAAGGTAAAAATAAAAGTGTAAATATAGAACATAAATATCAAATATAAAGGAATACATGTGTGAAGATAGTATAGATGTATTATAATAGTGATAAACAAAAGGTTAGTTGTTAAATGATCATATATTTAGGGAATGACATCTAAGTTGACACATTATAGTTTATTTAAGGTTGTTTATGGTCTTAATGAGATTGAAAATGATAACCTAGTGATAGAAGTAATTTGGTAATAGAAAAGTTAGTGTGGATAAGAATGATCGATAAGAGGTAGTACCTCAAGTCATAATTAATGGTTACTAGGTTGTCTTTCTCCGAGGACGTTGCGTCTTGAAGAGTGGAATAAAAGAGATTAAATGAATGATTTTGTTTCAATTTAGATCCTTTGGATGGAATTACCTTCAATGGTTGAGAGAAGTGTGCAATGTTAAATTTTACATTATGCATGAGATATAAGGAACCCACCTATTCATATATTTTGTAACAAGTAGTGAATCCAAAGTTCAGAGTGAATTGATATAACTACACAAAATTTGAGAAACACTATCAATCACCTTAGAGGAAAGGGTATTGGAGATGTGCTAAGTTTTGCAAGACAATGGAATAATTCAACCCTTGGGAAAATAGAATTCATGGGTTCAATTTTCATGAGCATTTGAGATGGCTACTATCATGAGAAAAATAAAATGAACACATTCTAAACTTTGAAATTGAAATGTTACTAAATGAAAGGAAATTACATAAATCAAAGAAAATCACAATAAATGTTGGTGGTTGGAATGATTATATTAGAGCAATTAAAAATTGTTCATTGGAATCATCGAGGGATGCATCAATTGTTCATAGAAAGTATATGCTAAATTTTGATTAATCAATCCATTATTCATAGTGTTCCTTTCTCACACTTGTGTCATTTGAAAGAGGAGCAGATGGGGCATGGGACATTTCTCACACTTTTGTAATTTGAGTGAGAAAGAGAAGGAGCACTATATCTTTCTAATACTTTAGTAATTGTTGGGAGGAGAAGGAGAGTTGTGCCTTGATTTTTTGCTTTGCAGTATTTGGGAAAATTCTCATTTGATAGTGTTGAATAAGATTGTGATTTTTCTTGAGTGATATGACTATTGGATTGAAAATCATAAAAAGAGAATTTAGAGGCATATTGAGCATTACTTTTTAATTTAGTGAGCTTCATTTTCTATGTGTGTCCTTATTGTTTCCAAAGTATGGCATGGAGTGTATACTAGCCATTAGAGTCTCTTCAAATATTTTTATTCATAAGAGGCAGTATTTGAGCAATATAGGTGGTATTTAGTTCCAAAGCAATGGAATAATTTGAATTGTGAGATTCATATTGTTGAGTTGTAACAAAAGTGAAATCAATTATACATTGAATATGGATTAATGAGTAAAAACCTATCTTGAAGAATAAGAATCTTGTATTCCAATAACTAGAGATTGTGGTTCTAGATGATGGGGGTTAATGTGATAGTCAATAACGAAAATATACGAAAAAGTTAGCACAATGATAGGGTGACTATACATATCCCATAAAATGTCAACCTTCTTTTTGAAATAAGAGGAAATGATAATCAAGAAAAAATTAGTATCGGGATAAATCACACAGAACTCATTGTATTGATGACCCTTGAGAGTTAGCTTGGGATGACAAACTTAAATAAGTAGATCCATGTGCTAGATGGATGTTTTAATGATATTCCTTGCATTAGATATGATAGCTAGTATTCCTGATATTGTAAGCTAGGGGCTTGATTTTTTTCATGATGTTTTATTTCTTTATGTGTTCATGAGCTTGTGGTGTTTACATATGATGTTATGTGATTCCATTTAATTATGTTGATGAAGGGTTTTTGTCTTTGATAAATATGTGATATATTTCTTATGATAGTATCTCCTAATGTGATGATATCATGTAATAACATGGAAATATTTATGCTAAGATGTTTTATGATGACATGCGTGAGCATGTAGTTATGACAATAATGTTGTATTTTCATGATGAAATGCAAGAGTTAACATGTAGATTATTTCTATAATATGTCAATATTATGATGATAACTAATGCATTGGTTGCATGCTCTGAGGTAGTGATTGTTTGTCGAGACAACGATTGAATGTAGAGAAGAACGGATATGAGATAAAAGGTGGTGTCTAAAGACACTGTAGCAATGAAGAACGAGTTGCTCCATGAGAGAAAAATAGATCTCCTAATAATGATATGATGATATTATGATCTAATAATAGACCGATCACAAGTATCGTATATAAATAGGTTTGGTCATGGACCAAACCAATAAGCTCGGGTGAAGTTGGTTGCACCTGTCCATGAAATGTGGATCATGGATCATTAAGTGGACATGTCCAACCACCAATTTATTTGGTCATTGACCCAATAAATCGACAAGGCGAGGTTTACTATGGAACTACATGTTACAACACCCCCCCCCCCGTAAACTCATCTTGGAGGAAAACGAATTTCACAGTTTTCCCCCCTGAATTTGTTCTGACTGCAAAATCTTATCACAAGACGGTACAACAACACTCCTGAGGAAGTATGATCACCATCAACATGGATCAAGGACAAAAGAGCAGTCATCCATTGCAAAATGGTTGCAAAATATGATTCCAAAACATGATCCCATTTGTTCAGTCGACTAGACAACAAGACAACATCAGGCAGTTGATTAGTCGACTAGACAAGAATTCACCAATATAATCATTCTTTGTCAATCCAAGAATATTTTCCAAGCTAGAGAGTCTTTGTATCCAAACAGTCTCTGAACCAGGTATAATAAGAAGAAGTGCATCTCCCAACAACATAGTCAAACATGGTTCATTCAATCTCATCAATTCCAAGTACATCAGTTAGGTCTCCACATTAGAAAATTCAATTACTCCCCCCCTTAAACAGTTGAAGGATCAAAGCATCATCAATAGATATTCATCGATAGCACCAATATATGGAAAATAACTAGTTGAAACTTAGTCGACAAATATGCAGTCGAAAACACCTCCAGTCGATTGTCAATTCAAGTTGAATCCCAGTCAACAAATATCTCAGACAAACTCCAATCGATTGTCAAGTCGGGTTGATCATGTGGTCGACCACTACAAACAATCAGTAATGAAGATGAGAATTGCACATTTGTATAGGTGACAATACACAATGGTATGAAGTCTTCAAATATTTGGTCAGATGCGCCCATGACCACTCATTAATCCAACCACATTCAATCCTAGTAGTCAATGTTGTTCCACAGTTTTGTTTGTCACATCTCTTCTGAAAATATATGAAAACATGATTTCCATTTCTTTGATTCTTATGACAAGTATGACAATAAGGCATGGATTTTTGTGTTATTTGATCAAGAGGCTCAGAGTCTAGTGCACTCGTAGGAGTAGAACAACTCGGTATATCATAAACAATTTCATCAGCAATAGTATGATATTTGGGCATGTTAGAAACAACCATTTCATCAATCAGTTTAGTAGATTGATCTTCCGTAAAATCAGTATGAAATCCAGCTACAACGAAAAAGACTTCCTTATTTGCAGCAAGGAAAGGTGTAGGAAAGGAGGCAACAATAGCATCATATCCAAGACATGTTCTTGGTGTCATCATCTCAGGCATAATAGGAGCATCAATATCCTATCCATTCTTCCCATTTCCTCCTCCAGTATATCACATCTTGTTGAACAGTCGAGATCCTATATTTGTAGTTTGTTTTTCAAAGCTAGGAGAAACAACACAATAATTAGTTTTAAAGCATAAATCAACAACATCTGGATTACAAGGAGCATTAGAGGGTGGAGAATAAATGAGTGATACTGGCAGCTCAAAAACATCATCATTATTCTCATAAATAGATAGACTAGCGGCAATGGTGGAAGAAGAAATAGGTGAGCCTAGTAGCACAACAACAACAATCTTCTTCTCCATAGTTGTCTCGACATTATGTTCAATAGTATGCAATTGGTGAACTTGTTCTTCAAGGTTCTATTTGTAGTCCTGGAAGCCCTAGAGAGTCTCATCCTTCTCAGTCAGTTGCAACAATATGGCATCATAATCTTCCTTCAATGTCTTATATTTGTCAAAAAGTCAATTGTTATATTCTTAGAGAGGAGTAGCTTCATCCCAAAGCTCATCAATGGAGGCCTGCAAGTGGGAAACCTCATGACTCAACTGGGCATTAGCTTCCATCAATTGGTTGACATCTGTGTTTAATGTTTTATGAGGAAGGGATTTCGCTTCTTCCTCTAATTCTTCAATAAGGTTGGAATTTTCCTCAAATTTGTCTACAAGGGTATGGAAAAATATTTTGGCGTTGTTCCTCAATACAGTAATCCTTATGGAGTGCTCAATCACAGCATTTTGGAACACGTTTTCTGTAGTCTTTAACTAATTTTTCAGTCCCACATTTTCTATCTTCAAGGCATCATTTTCAAGAGAAAGGGTTTTCACCTCCTTCACGAGATTATCGACAAGATAGGTTTTATCTCCAAAATCATCCACCGGATCTTGAAAAATGATTTCCATTATCTGTTATGGGTTAAAAATATTCCTAGGTTTCTCATCAAACTACTGCAAAAGGCTAGTTTGAAAGATGGTAGCCTCATCTTCTAGTTGGGTATAGGTTATCTCCAGTTCATTTCTCATTCATTGATTCTTTGTCTGCAATCATGCAACGATAGTCTGCAAGGAAGTGACTTCTGCATGAAGTCGGCTATGATATCATTCCAAGGTGATGACCTTCTTCTCATGAATCTCTTATGGTTTTTGAAGCATTAGAGATTCATATTCATCCATCATGCCCATCGTTGATGGAGGGAAAATTCCAAGGCAATAAGCATTCTCAAAGAAAAAAGAGGGTGGACAAAAATTCGACCACAACAAGAGGTATATCTAGCTTACCACTCGACTTACACAAAAAAATTTCACTGGTATAATAAATCAAGGCTATGCATGCACACATAGAATGTAAAACTCACACATTTGGTCATCCAGGCGAAGAAACCACCAATCCCCAGCATACACTTGTATAAACTATTGGTCGATTGAACTTAAGTTGGAAATAAATTATGGAGTGGAGCATCCAGTCCACCACAACACAACAGGAATGCAATAAAAAGAGACACACATACAAAAACGAATTGAATATGCAAATATAAAATTTGTCGTTGTCTAGTCTCACAAGTCGAACTTGAGAAATATTTGACTCAATCAAGAATCAGTGAAGAGGATCGAGTCAATGGATACTTCAATTGAGTCGATACAATGTTGGTCAAACGATGAGAGGTCAAGTGCACAAGGGCACTAGCTGGGTTGAGTCAATAAATGAACACCAGTTGAGGGTTTCAACTATGCCAAATTGAACTCAGGTCAAACCCTAGCCAGTTCAGTGTGCATCCAAGTCAAAAACATTCGGTCTATGTTCAGTCGATAAGTAAGAAGTTGGGTCGGCCAAGGAATCAAATCCTTGAGGGTTTATATTCATCAGTCGAGATGTGGGAAAGATTTTTTTTCTTGTATGTCATATTTTAATGCCTCTTCTCAAGTCAACAAACACCAAGAAACTCCTATGTTGGTCAAGTCAAATTCATTTGCAAGAGTGTGGGCTTCATCCATTCGGTCGATACGCAATATAACCTTCCTTTGGAAGTTGGGTTGAGTTGCATCCAAGAAAGAGGATATGAAAATCGTGAGATGAGAGGTCGAGCTAGGGAATTCACGCATGAGTCTAGTCGGTGGTCAAGTACTCTCCCATCGAGTTGATCAAGGGAAACTAGTGTGCGAAAACTCAAGAAACCCTAGAAAAATTCAAGTGGATTCAACAGATAAATCGCAGCAAGGATCTGGGTAGAACTTTGTCGATATCAATTGGAGGAACCCCCAATCAATCCATATGGGTGGATTTAGAAAATTCTTGATAACCCAGATCAAGACATTAACAGTTCCTCACTCAAAGGAACAAATTCATAGATCGAACAACTTCACTATGGTCTCATTCTTATTCTATTTGAACCCTAGATCAAAGAACTAATAGCTCTGACACCATGTTGGGACAGGGATTGAGCGTAGAGAAGAACGGATCCCATATCAAAGGTGGTGTCTAAATACACCGTAGCAATGAAGTACGAGTTGCTTCATGAGAGAGAAATAGATCTCTTGATAATGATCTTATGATATGATAATAGATTGATCACAAGGATTTTCTATAAATAGGTTTGGTCATGGACCAAACTAATAAGCTTGGGTGAAGTTGGATGCACATATCCATGAAATGTGGTTTGGGGATCCTTAAGCGGACATGGTCAACCATCATTTTAGTCAGTCGTCAACCCAAATACTTGGTCGACCCACTCAACCAATAAGGTGAGGTTTACGATGGAACCACATGTTCCAACATTGTCAGGTTAGCCGTCAATGGGCCAAGAGGGTCGGATTACTTGATGATATGGTGGGATCGCATAACCACGAAGGAGTATATTATAAGTAACATCTTATGGGCTGGGGACAACTCAATCTACTACTTATGCCAGTAATTCGTATGCCTTGTATTGGATTTGTGATGCCAAAGTCTCGAAGAGTGGTTGGAGTATTGCTCATCGGTGGTGTTGTGGGATTGGACTTTGATGCTTGAGGTTGTACCTGGTTGTTGTGGAGGGAGTTTAGGACAACCTTTAGAGATGTTTGGTGTATGTGAGTACCGATATAGATGCCTACTTCTACAGATGAGGTCCTGAGCCTTGGGGATTCGAATAGACTAGTAGGCTTTAATCATGGTTCCAAAAGTTGGGAAGGATGGATAGAAAGTACTTGCGCTTCCCCAGTGTTGTTATGTGGACTTTCTATGCCTATTGTAGTCACTTGGGTGGCTTTATACTTGTCTATAAAGGGTGTTTTGGAAGGTACAGGAGTTAACAAAGGGTGTTGTGGAGGATGGTGAGCTAATTAAAAACCTATAAGAAAAATAATCAAGCTAACTTTGGGATGAAGTTCCTTGAAGGAGGGTTGTATGTCATGCCCCATATTATTATTATTAAATATAAATAATAATAATATCAAGAATAAATAATTCTCCCAAAATGGTCAAAATAAATACCTATTGGAATAAATAAGTATATAATAATTATTATAAAGGGGGTCACAATAAGTATTTATTATGGATATTAGAGTAATTAAAGAGAATGGTAAAATAAGTAACTGTAATTAATGGAAAAAACCTAAAGTATAATAAACAATTAAATAATGGACCATAGGGATTGGGTTCTTTACCATGGATGGACTCTATATAAAGAGGTAAAAGGATGAGAAAAGGACATCTCTCTTTGGCACATCTCTCTTTAGCAGAATATCTCTTTGGCTAGTTTATAGAGACAATAAGGCTAAAGAATTGTTGGTTGGGTAGTGAATTGAGGGCTCAGGGGTGACTTGCTACTAAGTATTAGAGTATCAATGTCTATAGTTGGGTGGAGATCCGTCCCCCACTTTGTATTGTGGTTGTCAAGGTATGGCTTTGTTTATGAATTCACTAGGTTGTACGTAAGTTGGGTTCTTCAACATGGGTATGTTCCTCACCCTTGTGAGTTAATTAAAATTTCATTAGGGTTTTCTTAATTACAAATTATTGGTTATTTAATTGGATAATTTATGGATTTATCTTTGTTAAAATTCTAGGACATTACAGATTGAGATAGATGTTTCAGATTATGGTATTGATGCAGTCCTCACTCGACATGGGAATCTGGTGGCCTATCACAATGAAACACTATCTGATGGTGTTCACAAATACCCCACCTATGACAAAGAGATGTACTCCATTGTGTAGGCATGTAGACAGTGGAAGAATTACATTATGGGGAATGAAATGATCATCCACATTAATCGCAGGCCTCTACAATTCATCCAAACACAAGGAAAGTTACAAAATGACCACCATCAAAAGTGGTCCACATACCTACAGAAATTCCACTTGAACATCAAGTACAAGCAGGGCAGCACCAACCATGTCACAAACTACCTCAGTCGAAACCCCGATTGCGACACTAACCACAGTTCTTAACTCCTATGGGCATGAGTTGTTTGGGTGGCCACAATTATACAATAGTGACTCTGACTTTGCTACTACTTATCATACATTGAGCACAAGAAAACCATTTCCAGACTTTCACCTCTAGGATGGAATGTTATGCCATCTGATTCATCTATGTATTCATTCAAGAGAGCATGCAAAATGGATTTGGGAAGCTCATTACAGTCGAGCATCAGGACACTTTGGTGTGGAAAAAATAGTGCCAGTACAGTAAAGGCATTTTTATTGGTTGAATCTTCGACAATATGTCTACAAGTACATCAGATCCTGTGCCATTTCCAATCCTTCAGTCAAGAAAAATGGGATATACACCCCTCTACCTACTCCAAATAGGCCTTGGGAGTCCATATCCATGGATTACATGTTTTTTTTCCTTCAACCAAGCATGGGAATGACTATGTCTTCGTGGTCATTGATTGATTCTCTAAGATGGCAGTTTTGTCACCCTGCAAGAAGAGCATCACAACCAAGGCCACCTCTAAGCTCTTATTTGAATGTGTTTGGGTTCATTTTGGGATCCCACGGACCATTATTTCAGATCGAGATAGTAGGTTCCTAAGTACTTTTTGTTCCAACCTATGGTCGATGATGGACACCAAGTTGACCAAATCAACTTCCTTCCACCCACAGAGTGATGGAAAAACAGAGGTAGTTAACATGATTATTACCATATATTGAGAATGTACAAATCCAAACATCCACGCACAAGGGATGAGAGCCTTATTTGTTTTCAACATAGATACAACGGATCCCTCTACAACTCTACTGGCCACAACCCTTTTCAAGTGTGCTTGGGGTTCCATCCATTGACCCCCATTGACGTAGATTTTCCCATTACAACTACATAGGAAGAGTCCTCCCATGCTCAGACCAAGGTTAATTGAGAAACCAAATTCATTGAGTGAATCCAGCACATCCAACAACAATTTCATGATATTTTGTAGAAATTCAATGCTAAGTACAAGCAACACCACTATTAGCATCGGGTACCACACAAGTTTCAGGTGGGAGATAAAGTATGGTTGTGTTTGTAGAAAGAGCACCTCACAAGACCCCATCAAAATCTCCACCCACTCCAATACGAGAATTACACCATCAAAAAGGTTGTGGGTGAGAATTCTTTTGAATTAAGTATTCCCCATTTCCTTGGCTTGCACCCGGTATTTAATGTGGAACTGCTTCGACCATATTTTCCACCTCTCCTGGACACTTTGAACACAACCAAGAACTTGGCCCCTACAAAACTGAATCCTAACTGCATTGAATAGGTGACAGTTGATTGGATCATGGACACCAAGATGTAGGGAACCCTCCAACAGAACTTCCAACTCTATCAGATCATCAAAGAAAGGTAGCTTCTTCACCTGGGCAAGTGGCTCTCCAGGAATTAGATTCAGCAGAAGCTTCCCCATTTGATGGAGGAACTTGATGTAATGGGGACCATTGCTTCCTAAGGAGGGAGGATTGATATAGGTGGATAATGTTGTCCAGCCACATGTGCCACTAATGTAAAATGGCTCCACATCTTGGCAGTTTCTTTACGGTTTTTGGGTCCTGAACTTTTGGGGCCGTTTTGAGGCCCTAAACGACGTTTTTTGGTGCAGCGACACCTAGCATGTAGGACAAAGAAAATTCTAGGCCGAATGAAATGTGTACTCCTCTTCTATAATTTTTCAACATGGTACCGAGCACCCTAAACGAATATTGTATGCAAAAGTTGTGCCCTCAATAATTTGATGTATCAACTAACCACATCGAGGCCTACAAACCTTTTGGTGTTTCATCTTTTGGGGTTAGGGTTTCGTATGTTTAGTGTTTTCTCATTGGTGCTTTATATTAAAAGGAATTTGTGGCCTCTTTGTAATCATATTCTTGCGAATGAGTATAGCTCACACATCTCACTCTTTAGGGATAAGCTACCACTAGTCTAGATAGCTTGTTTGCTTTGCATTTTATAGTCTTTTGTATTCTAGATAGTCATTAATAGAATCCGAGTTAATTGTATTACTATGTTTCTTGAAATATCTATGTGTGTTTCCTTATTATATCTATACCTTCATGTCATTCTCAATATAATCCGCATCAGCGTATATAGGAAGCAGAATCATGTAAGATTCTCCTCTAGTGCTACAAGGGTAGAGGGAATACTGCAGTTGGTGTACAGTGATGTGTTTGGACCTATGTCGGTTCCATCACTGGGAAAATACCTGTACTATGTCTCATTTATAAATGAATTCTCAAGGAACACATGGATTTATTTCCTCGGGAAGAAATCTGAAGTCTTTGACAAATTCAAAGAGTTTAAGGCTCTTGTGGAGAATCAGACAAAGAAAATAATTTAGGTGTTGAGGATGGATAATGGTGGAGAATTTTGCGGAAATTAATTTGAGTAATTATGTAAGAAGTGTAGTATATCAAGGAAGAATACTACTCCATACACACCTTAGCAAAATGGAGTTGCAGAAAGGATGAACAAAAAGTTGATGGAAAAAGCAAGGAGCATGCTCAGTGGTGTTGGGTTAGGAAAGGAATTATGGGCTAAGGCAGTGCATACTATATGTTACCCAGTCAATCGATCACCCTCATCAGCATTCGATGAAAATACTCCACATGAGGTATGTGTTGAGGAAAAGATATGAATTATCTTACTCAAGCATTTTCGAAGCTTGCCTGGCTAAGACAAGATAGTCGGGAATATCACCCTATGTTTTATAGCCTCAAAATATATTTTCACAATCTACAAGTATTAATTACAAGGGTTTAGTCTTATTTTTTATGAAAAGATTGTTGAAAAATAACATAAAAAATTTATATAAGTTTCTGAAAAATCTACAGATTACAAAAAGTAAATGTGGAGATCAAAAAAGAAAAAGTAACCTTGTCAAAGGTACACACAAATGAGAAAGAATAGAAATATGCTTTATTTCATTCCAAGAAATCAAAAGTGTTTTTCTCTTTACAAAACCCCTATGAGGGCATGGACCAAAGTCTAATTTAGAGATCCCCAATGAAAACCATACAAAAGGACTCTGACAAGAACTAAAAAATGAACTTTATAATCTGGATCAGCTTGCCACAGACTACTGCCAATTTGACTTTGAAAAATATCATTTATTAGCTATGAAACTCAATACATAAACAGACAAGTATACGCAGACTATCAAGGATGGATCAACACCTCTAAAACAAGCATCTGAATGATTTGGTTCAATTTTGAACCTTGTTGTCTACAATAGGACCCTGCTGTCAAAAAGATTATTAGGCTTTGAATGAACTCAAGAATGAACGAAAACTGAAACTATCTCATGAAATCAAAAGAGAAAACCTTATTCTTGCTTTCTCCTTCTATTCTCCTCATGCTTCTTCTTCTCATTTAGCTTTTATGTCTTCCAAATAAGTTGAAGTAGTTCAACCACTTTATTTATTTAAGTTAGTTTGACTTAACTAATTTAGTTTAGGAGAAACAATAATAATAATAGTTAAGGGTCTTTATTTAATAATAACTAGGTAGGTGGGACTCCTTGTGACTCCCTTCTTTTATTCTTTTAAAATTTTAAAATAAAACACAATTGGATAATCATTTAAACACATGCCACCTTGTAACTCCCTTAAACACCTTCAAAATTTGAATATTTAAATATCAGAAATAATTCAAATTATATCCAAAAATATGTGAATATCCACATTATCCCAAAAACTAGCTTGTTGTCCAAAACTTTCTACAGGACAATGTCTTCATCAACTCAATCATAAAACACATAAATTAAAAGCCATATTTGTCACTCTGAGAGGAAATCTTTATTTTATCACTGTTGTCCCCCTTTGATTTCCCAGAAGTAACCTTTGGTTGATTTGAAACTTGAGGTTGTATCTCACTAATAAAATGGTAACAATCATTCTTCAGATGCATACGGAAGGATACTGATTTGAAGAGTCATTTGAAGGAGATGAAGCGGAGGCAACATCTTTGCATTTATCTTACACATGGGGGACATCAGTTTTAATCCTTTTACTATCATGAGAGGATTGAACAGGTGAATGCATAGGGGAAATCTAAACATTAGGATTTACAGGTGGTGGAGGAGGTAATGACAAATTGGGCTAGCCACGATGGTGAGAGACAGTAGTGTTGAAAATATATTGCCATCCATCATTTGCAGGGACTTCTGGTTTCATGGACACATGAGGAGGCACAGGAATACCAGGGATGTTTTGAGACTGGAAGGCAAGTCTCTCTGGTCGAGGTTGTACTATCCCTTTCCCAATCCAGTTAAAGAACCCATCTTGTAATAGTTGGTTCAATTCCTGAGGATCATCATCAAAATGAATGGAGAATCTAGGCCCTCTGTTCCAGTTTCCTCTTCCTCTATTATTTCTACCATGGTTTCCCCTACTGAAGAAACTCATCATGTATGTAGGAATTCATCAGTAACTAAGCCCTTAATAGACCATACATGACATTCTGATTGCATGAAACAAAATTTGGCTCAGAAATTGACATGAGATGCATGCAAATCCATCCATAAAAAATTATTTAATAATCTCTTAAGTGAGCAGGGGGTGACAGGGTTCATGGGACATATGAAGGGAGTGTAATGAGAGAAAGGTGGTATAATGAGGGGGAATAAACACACGAATATTTCTCAAAAAATGATTAAATAATTTAACTGTGTAATAAAATACCAAAAATATCAGTTGCCAACTATTGTTGTGTTATTTCTTTGTCATTGTTACACTAAGTTTTTAAATTTATTTTACATAGTAGGGCTTGTTAAAATCAAATTGGGATTATGAGGGGGATATAATGAGCGAAAAAGTGGTAGCATGACAAGGATGTAATATGGATATTGTTCATATAAAAATAAATCAAATCAAACAATTAAACATAAATCTTTTCAGACCTCCATAATTCAATCAACATTCACTTTTCAAAACCATCATTTAAACTATCACTTCTTTTACAGATCACTTGTTGGCTTCCAAAAAAATAATTCATATGCCCATACATAATCAATTATAGAAGCCTTTACATCTATATAATATTTATATAGCAGTCTTATCAAATAGTCTTGCAATCGATATGTTGAACATAATAATTCGTTGAGCCACGACCATCTATATTACATTGCTAAAACTATTTTTTCTTTCTTTTAAAAACTAATAAGAATATGCACAATATTAACCATGATTTTCCCATTATTCACACATTGTTCAATGCAACCAAACTGGGCGTTTAAACTCATAATCAGGCCCTAATCCATTTACACACAGTGCTCCATTTAAAAAAATAATCAACATAGGAACCGATTAGAATAGCATTCAACAAATAACATGCAACTTTGAGTCTGAGCTTCTCATAAATTATCATGTACAAACTTCTTTTTTAAATTTCCCAATCAAGAAACATAACCAAATCATGCCCAATAGACCAAGCAACACAGTTCTTATTTACCCTTGACTGGATTGAACGATATCAAGATTGTATTAGGGTTTAACATAGCAAATGGGAGTAAGAATAGATGGTTCAATCAAAGGAATAAGTACTCGAAGACGTAGATAGTTCGTTCCCTTTTAAGATTTACCACATAAATATAATCTTTAACAATATTCTTGACAGTGAGGGTTATCAACTGACGGTCATCCACCTTCAACAGAGAACGAGAGGAAGCAAACTTTTAAAATCATTGTAAAAATAATGCCCAAACACAACCCGTGGCCAACCAAAAGCATATATAAAGCTTCCATTAAAGTTTTGGGTGATGTTAAACCCGATTGTGCAATGTTTTTCATGCAACAACAATAATGAGGACAATTCCATGATAACTAATAGCTCGGGACTTGCCCAATACAAGTCAAGAACTTTAAATAGTTCAAATTGCAACCCAGAGGAAAAAACCAAACACGGAGACGAAAATGGAGTGGTAAAACTTAACACAAAGGTTGGTTGTAATACTTATGTGAAAAGATTATATCTTGTCAAATCAAAACCATAAATTTCCACAGAGAACCAGACCCAAAAACTCAAGCCGACCGAGCATGCCTCTCTTTCTATTTATCCAATAAACTCACGCATAGATTACACATAGCAAAGTATATTCATTCCTCTTTTCCAAAATTCCAACCATTATAATATTCACCAGAAGAACCCATAAGCACAACACCAATACACAGTCCAAAAAGCTTAAGAAAAACATAGACCTCAAGCAACTCTTAGCCAAAAATTGATTCATAAATTAGAGTAACCATCATGGATGGAAGAATAAGGAACCATACCTAGAAAAGCTTGCTTGAGGGAGAGAGTTAGACTGTATCCTCCTTCACAACCAAAAATCGTGGAGCATCAAAAACCACTAGAGCCCAAAAACAAAATGCAAGTATGGCTCGAGTGGCGGGCCTCGAGGGTTGTTTGAGTGACATGCAGTAAATGAACATCGCTTCCTTCCCCAGCCTCATTCAAATCAACGTACAATTCATCCAATTCACCATAACTCTAAGAATTAATCAACCACATATTTCATTGCCATATCACAAATTGCATAGCACGCCACCCTAAGTATTGTCAAACTCTTTTAAAAATAACCATTTTCTATAATGTTACCCCATATGCTTCACCCATCTCATTTAACAAAGTGCATAAGTCTAGAAGCAAGTATTTATGCACCCTCCTTTTGTCACAATTACATATAACTTTAGGGCTTGTACATTATCTTTTAATTCGAAAAAAAAAACTCACATATCATCCCTTATTACAAAACTGATAATGATCCTTTCATCCATAGGGCAGCCTTGGTATAATTTGTGAATGGTCATAAAAACCATCAGTGCCATGCAATAATCAACCACCAGCTTATGTCACCAAAAAATTTTACACCATAATTTGAAGCATTGAACTATAGAAGACAGTGTTACTACCATAACAATATCCAACAAAATATAAGCGCAACATATTCATCATAGTGCCACCATCTACAAGGGGGTCTCACCTACTAGTTTATTATTAATATAAATAGTTAATAGAGCTTGGCCATCATTTGTGAGCATATTATTCATCGTTGCGTTTTTAAGCATCAACAAACTGGCAACTCCATGTGGAAATATGTTTCCAACAGATTAAGAATTCAAAATGTTTGGTTTCATAGACCAGGTGAAACATTAGATCAAGGAAATATACATCATAATGATTATGCAACAGGGGGGAGGGGTGAGCGGTTTAAGGGAAAAATATTTGGGATTTTGGGAATAACTCATGGAAAGTGTTATGTATGAGGATTTTATCCCTGTTTGCATAACATTCGATTAATCATAGTGAAATTATTCTTTGATTCAAGGAGAAAAAATTTATGGTGTGGTCTTTTTTTATTCTCAGGAAGAGGGAAAAAAAGGAAAGCAAAAAATATGGATGAAAAACCAATTATCTTATCTAACAACAGTATTGGAAGAAGATAGAAATTTCAATGATGTCTTTAAGGAGGGACACCATGATAGCTGTGTAACTTGATTGTTATTGATTAACAATACTTGCAGAACAGCATCGTTGTGGCAAAACTGGTCCAGAATTTTATTTCTAGCAAGAAAAGAAGTTTATAAAAACAACAGAAAGAAATAAACAACAAATCAAAATCAAAGCAATGAAACAAAACTATAGTACATGAGTAATTCCATATAGCAGTTAAACTTTCAAGTTGGTTCCACATAGTGCTTCAAGTGGGAACTATTGGTGCTATCGGAAAACAACCACTCTTCCAAGTCTTTTAGAATATAAGAATTGGCGCCCAGGACAAAAGTGATTTTAAAAGGACCTAGCCATAACTTTTGAAACTTTGAATACCTTCCTCTATCAACATGAGCTGAATCCCACAGCAATACCTTCTCATTGACCTCAAATCTAACAACTTTTTCACTTTTATTGAAATATTTCTTCACAGTTTGTTGTCTTTTCTTTATGTTCTCCAAGGAAAACATCATTTATTCTTCTAAATCTAACAGTGCATTTATCCTTTGAGGGATATTATAATAATTCAATTCTTCAATCTATAGCATCAGTCGTAAAGAATAAAGTTCCAAATCGGTAGGCAGAATGGCTTCTTGACCATAAACAAGTTGAAAGGGGGTGCAACCTGTTCTCACCTTGGTGGTAGTGAGATCTGCCCAAAGGGCGTAAGTGAGGAGGGTGTTCCATTGACGAGGCTTATATTATATGAGCCTCTTGATAATTCTAACCATATTTTTTTTAGTAGACTCGGCTTGCCCATTTCCTTGAGGGTAATACGTTGATGAGGTAAAATGTTTAACTCCCATTTTAGCTAGAAACTAAGTCATCTTAGCATAAATAAAATTAGGACTGTTGTCTATAATAATATCTAAAGGAAGACTAAATATGGAAAAGATATTAGTTTCAAGGAAATAAATAACCTGCTCATCCTGTGAATGCTTAAGTGGGACAACTTCAGTCCATTTCGTAAAATAGTTTGTGGTTGTCAAGAAAAAAATTTGCCCCACTGAAGATGGAGGATTAATAGGATTGATAAAGTCCAGACCCCATTTTGAAAAATTAAAGTAAGGGAGGACAGGCTATAGAGGCATGGAAGAACTACATTCTTTCCCAGCGAACTTCTGGAACTTGTCACCAGATCTTGAAAAATTATAAGAATCATGAAAAATTGAAGGCCAATAATACCCTTTTCTGATGTTTTTAAACGTACTAGTTTTAGCATAAAAGTGGCCACCCACATGAATTACAGAATCTGAAGATCCATGGGTTTATTGTAACAATTTATTTGCTTCCTTATTATTTACACAGTGAATTAACATACCATTAGTAGATCTCCTAAACAAGAAGTCTCCTAAAATGACATATCTGGAAGATTCAAGACGGAGCCTTCTCCTTTGATGAGTATCTAAATTATCTGGACACCTCTGATTTTGCAAGTAATACACCAGATCTTTGTACCAGGGATGTTCATCTACAGGAAGGATTTGATTGTCAATGTAAAATAGTGTTGACAGAGAGCTATATTTTTCATCCATTTCTTCACTTGCTTCAGCATGTTGAGCTAAGTGAAGGGCTAAGTCACGTTCCTTAATGGTTTTTTAATTCATGATGGTTAAATCATGCTACTAGATCTTGGCAAGCCAATGTGAAAGCTTCCCTGAAAGATAAGTCTATGAGAGCAAAAACTTGACAACAGGTAAAGGGACTTTTACCAGTGTGTGCTTACCTAAGATAAAGTGGTGAAATTTATCAACAGCATTAACAAGAGAGAAAGCATGTTTTTCAATATATGAATATTTGAATTCATCATCTGATAAGCCTTGAATCATGTAAGTTACTGGTTTTTCGTTATTCTGGTCATCACATTGCATGAGGATAGAAGAGACTACTTCCTTTGTGGAATTAGTGTTTATAATAAACTCTTTCTCAAAATCTGGCTTCACCAAAACCGGTGCATAATTGATTGCCTTATTAATCTTTACGAAATCATTTTCATCATCATTCATCCAAGAAAAGGAATGATACTAATTAAGAATATTTTGAATTGGTTTGAACATTACAGCAAAATCAAGAACAAACCTACGGACAAAGTTGATGATGCCCATAAAGGTTTGAACCTCCTTTTTGGAAGTAGGAGCAGGAAGATTTAGGATAGCAACAATCCTTTTGGGATCTATGTGTATTCCTTAATCAGAGACAATATGCCCAAGGATATTTCCCTAGGTCACACCGAAAATAGACTTAGAAGGATTTAAAGAAATGTTGAATTTCCTACATCACATGAGAACCTTCCTAAGATGACCAAAATGATCCAATTGATTCTTTTAATATACAGTCAAATCATCAAGATAAATCTAAATAATCTTACCGATCAGATCGTTAAAAGTTCTCTACATAGCTCTTTGGAAAGTGTCACCTGCATTAGATAAGCCAAAAGTCATGTGTTCATAAGAAAATGTGCCCCAACATGTAATAAAAGTGTTTTTGTATTTATCTGTCCTTTTTATCTTGATCTTATTAGAAACAAAAAAACTATCAAGTAAGGACATCATTTGTGACCCTACAACTTGATGCAAAATCATTTCCATATTAGGGAGAGGAAAATGGTATTTTACGCTCACTCTATTCAATGCATGAAAATCAACGCAAAATTGAATCTGACCAGTTGTTTTCCGAATGGGAACCAAATTGGAAACCCACTGAGAATACTTAACAGCGAAATTTATTCCAGCCTTCAAGAGTTTTTTCAACTCCTTCTGAATAGTTGCTTCAAGTGCAGGGTTAATGGGTCTTTGTTTTTGCCTAACTGGTTTTATTCCCTCCTTGATAGGGATGGCATGTTGTATAAAATCAGGATCAAAACCACGAAGATCCTCATAAGACCAAGTAAAAACATCTTTAAATTCATGAAGTAACTCAGTGAACTTCAATTTTTCTTCATCAATACATTGGGCACCTATCTTAACATTCTTTGGACAATCAGGTGTCCCAATGTTCAAGGAAATGGTTTCACCCACTTTCCTTTTCGACTCCTCTTATTTATGCTTTTCTTTGTTTCCTACATCACTCAATGAAAATGAAATTTCTAGAGGAGTCAAGCCCTTCGTAATTTTGTTGTTTTCCATGGATATAATCTCCCTAGGCTTATATGGTTCATTTTGGATGAAAGCATAGATGCTTTCATCACTAGGGAAGACCTATCAAGACTCTACATTGCCAGGGATATGTGGATGATATAAGGATTTAAAGTGCAATCAGGTATTTGTGGCAGAAGTTGTCGAGTAGGAGAGGCTGCAAAAACAGCTAACATATCAACCATTAAATTCAGTTCCCTTTTAACATGAGTGATGTTAAATGATAGTAAGTTCAAGATAAGTGCCCAAATAGTTTGGGTGTAGCATTCCATTAACTTGTTGCTAGGAGAATATATTTTACATACAAGGTTTACAACAAGTTCATAATCCCCAAAAATTGTAAGGTGACCACAACCTAAATTATAGGCATTTTCAATGCCTAGCAGTAATGATTCAAATCAAGTGACGTTGTTTGTACAAGTAAATTCTAACCTATAGGAAAAGTTTTGAATTTTACCTACATGAGAGTACAATATAATGCCAGCTCCATTACCTTTGTTGGAGCATGAACCATCAAAGTGCATATGCCACATCCCATCCTCCAGGTCGATTTGTTTGAGGGTAGTGTTATCATCGTTTGCAAAGATGGAATATACTCTTATGTCCTCCTCGACATAATTTACATCAGCTTGTGGGATGCTTTCTATATATGGTGAAATTATTCCCTCCCTTAGGACTATTATGTTCTTCACATTCCGAGGAATGGATAAGTGTGTCTCGTCGAGTGAGAGGTATCCACCTGTCAAATATTACCAATATCTTCCTAAGATGATTGAATAATTACTCACTGGCATGTCAATTACCTTAATATTAAGGGTTGTCCTTATTTCAGGATGCGTGCACAAAACCAAAGTCACGTCTTTGATTTCACCAATGGTCGATTGTTGTAAACTATTATAAGAGAGCATGCTTCTGGCATTTTCATTTGTACAAGACAAGCCTAGCTCTTCCATAATAATTTTTGACATTACGCTTGGGCCCGAATCGTCATCAATCAGACAATAATGGGCTATTTTGTCCATAATATTTACAAAAATCAAAAAATGGGGAATTTTTTACTGGGTGTCTAAAATTATTTACACCTAATTTATTTACACTTGAGTCCTCTTCAATTACTTCTTCAGGGAGATTGGCTATAGTGGAAGTTTTTCCTTCCATGAAATTTTTCATATGCTTTTGTTGCTCAGGGACGGCAACCATGTCCAGAAGAGTAGCATCAGCCTTGATATTAGACAATTGATTGAGAATGTTGTATTTGGAAGAGGGAAGAGGGGAGGGAGTTCCTTGACTATCAATAGTTTAAGTAACTTGTACAGTAGCGGCTAGTGAAGTTGAGCTTGGGCTAGAAGAAGTACGAGGGGGATCATATTTTCCTTTTGAAGCATAGGATTTATTCCTAGTGTTTATGATCATGACATCCTCTGGTTCAAATAAATCTAGAACAACAATGGTAGTTTCGGGCCTTTTGCCAAATATTTTATCTTTAGCACTCTTCTTTACCTCACAAGTACCTTCCTCATGATGTTCCTCGCAAAAGTTACACCAACTGTGAGGCATGATTGCTTTGGGTTGAAATTTATTTTCATTAGGATCCATAAAGGGTGGTGAATAAGAAGATGAGGCCCCAGGAGTAAGTGAAGGGACATTTCCCTTTCACTCATACACTATCATTCGGTTATTCATATCTTGTACAAGCTATAAGAGGGTGAACATGTCCGTTTTTTTAATTGAGTCTCCTTTGGGAAGACATGTTCTTTCAAGTTGTTCTTCATACTCTAGACAAGTATGCAGAGAAAAACCAATATTGTCAATAGTTTTTTCTTCAAGCCTATGATGGTAGGGGGAAGGTAGAGCATTATAGTAATGCATAAAAGTGGCTTGGTTTTGAGGGAGAATAAGCTTAGGAATTTTGTTATATAACTTGGTAAAACGTAAATTGAAAGACTTGATAGTCTCACTGTCCTTGTACGCAATGTTATTGTATTCCTGTAATTGTTCGGCTAGGCTCTTATACTTCCTATAAGTATATTTGAACCAGTAAACTAACTCTTCCCAAGTGGAAAGAATCTTGGGAGGGAGATCAAAGAAATTTTCCATTGCTTTCCCTTCAAGGGAATTAACAAATAATCACATACAAGTATCATTGCCATTAGCTCCTATATTGTGACAGGCATTAGAGAATGCCACCAAGTGTTCATTCCTAGTGATTTTGTTATTTCCTGAAAACCTAGGGAGATTCTCTTTGAATTTTGGAAGTGGACGAATAACAGGTGTTAGCTTCAAAGGAGAGGATACATGCCACAGGGTAGTAGTAGCATCTTCTTCGAATTGAAAGAGTCCATACTTCTTTATGACCTTGGTGGGGTTGGTAGTAGATTGGATCGGGACTTGATGGCTATACAAGCTACCAATCACTGACGAGGTTGAATATTGAGATGAAGAAGCACCTCCAGTGCCATCAGAGCCACTCACAAATGCCATTTTTTGAATGATGGGTAAGGGAGAGAAAGATGAACTAGCTGAATCAGACAAAGTTCTCCTTAGAATAGCTTTTTGGGTTGAAAAAACAACGTTTCTTCTTCCTTTTTCAGTGATAGGGTTGATCTCAGGTGATAAACCTCTTCTTCTCCTAGAGATGCGAGGGTTTAAGGACATGAAAATAAGATCAAAACTTTAGGAAAAAGAAAGCTATGGTTGATTCCTAGGCTTTCTTTGCCTGGCCTCCTAGCATTCTCGGACACTTATGTCTTGTTCAATTACTGCCCACGAGCGTTCAAGCTCAGACCATGTGTTAGTGGTTTCTAAGACGATATTGAATAAGGTCAAAGCAATGTTGGTCTAGTATTTAAGACCGGGCTCAATATTGGGCTGCCTTGTAACAGGTACTATCATGAAGGAAATAAAACAGTCAAAGAATCGAAAGCGGAAATATAAAATTTTCAATGATAATCACGCATACAATCAACCAAAGAGATATGGAAGATCTCCCCAGTATGGTCTCCAAATAAATGTTGAGGAAAAGATATGAATTATCTTACTCAAGCATTTTCGAATCTTGCCTGGCTAAGAAAAGATAGTCGAGAATATCACCCTATGTTTTATAGCCTCAAAATATATTTTCCCAATCCACAAGTATTAATTACAAGGGTTTAGGCTGTTTTTTTATGAAAAGAATGTTGCAAAATAACATAAAATTTGTATATAAGTTTCTGAAAAATCTACAGATTACAGAAAGTAAATGTGGAGATCAAAAAAGCAAAAGTAACCAAGTCACAGGTAAACACAAATGAAAAAGAATAGCAATATATTTTATTTCATTCCAAGAATTCAAAAGTGTTTTTCTCTTTACAAAACCCATGTGAGGGCATGGATCAAAGTCTAATTTACAAATCCCCGATTAAAACCATAAAAAAGGACTCTGACAAGAATTAAAAAAATGAACTTTATAAACTGGATCAGCTTTCCACATACTACTGCCAATTTGAATCTGCAAAATATCATTTATCAGCTATGAAACTTAATCCATAAACAGAAAAGTATACACAGACTATCAAGGATGGATCAACAACTCTAAAACAAGCATTTGAATGATTTGGTTCAGTTCTGAACCTTGTTGTCTACAATAGTACCTTGTTGTCAAAAACAAAATTAGGCTTTGAATGAACTCAAGAATGAATGAAAACTGAAACTATCTCATGAAATCAAAAGAGCAAACCTTAGTCTTTCTTTCTCCTTCTATTCTCCTCATGCTTCTTCTTCTCATTTAGCAGTTATGCCTTCCAAATAAGTTGAAGTAGTTCAACTACTTTCTTTAGTTAAGTTAGTTTGACTTAACTAATTTAGTTTAGGAGAAATAATAATAATAATAATAATAATAATAGTTAAGGGTATTTATTTAATAATAACTAGGTAGGTAGGACCCCTTGTGACTCCCTTCTTTTATTCTTTTCAAATTATAAAATAAAACACAATTGGATAATCATTTAAACACATGCCACCTTGTAACTCCCTTAAAGACCTTCAAAACTTGAATATTTAAATATCATAAATAATTCAAATCATATCCAAAAATATGTGAATATCCACATTATCCCAAAAAATAGTTTGTTGTCCAAAACTTTATGCAGAACATTGTCGTCATCAACTCAAGCATAAAACACATAAATTAAGAGACATATTTGCCACTCTGAGAGGCAATCTTTTTTTATCACTGTTGTCCCCATTTGACTTCCCGGAAGTATCCTTTGGTTGATTTGAAACTTGAGGCTATATCTCACTAATAACATGGGAACAATCATCCTTCATATGCATACAGGAGGATACTGATTTTGAAGAGTCATTTGAAGGAGAGGAAGGGGAGTAAGCAGCTTTGCCTTTATCTTGCATATGGGGGACATCAGTTTTAAGCCTTTTACTAGCATGAGAGGATTGAACAGGTGAATGCACAGGAGAAATATGAACATTAATATTTACAATTGGTGGAGGAGGTAATGACAAATTGGACCAACCACGATGGTGAGAGATAGTCGGGTTGACAATCTCTTTCCATCCATCATTTGCAGGGACTTTTGATTGCATGGACACATGAGGAGGCACAGGAATACCAGGGATGTTTTGAGGCTGGAAGGGAGGTCTCTCTGGTTGAGGTTGTACTATCCCTTGCCCAATCCAGTTAAAGAACCCATCTTGGAACATTCGGTTCAATTCCTGGGGATCCACATCAAAATGAATGGAGAGTATAGACCTTCTAGGCCCTTTGTTCCAGTTTCCTCTTCCTCTATTATTTCTTCCATGGCTTCCCCTACTGAATAAACTCATCCTGTATCTAGAAATCCATCAGTAACTAATCCCTTAATATACCATACATGACATTTTGCTTGCATGAAACAAAATTTGGCTCAGAAATTGACATGAGATGCATGCAAATCCATCCATAAAAGATAATTTAATAATCGCTTAAATGAGTACGGGGTGACAGGGTTCATGGGACATATGAAGGGAGTGTAATGAGCGAAAGGTGGTATAATGAGGGGGAATAAACACACGAAAACTACTCATCAATTCATTAAATAATTTAACAGTGTAATAAAATACCAAAAATATCAATTGCCAACTATCTATGTGTTATTTCTTTGTCGTTGTTACATGGATTTTTTAAATTTATTTTACAGAACAGGGCTTGATAAAATGAAATTGGGATTATGAGGGGGATATAATGAGCGAAAAAGTGATAGAATGGCAGGGATGTAATATGGATACTATTCATATAAAAATAAATCAAATCAAACAATTAAACATAAATCTATTCAGACCTCCATAATTCAATCGACATTCACTTTTCAAAACCACCATTTAAATTGTCACTTCTTTTACAAATCGTTTGTTGGCTTCCAAAAAAAAAAAAATCATATGCCCAGACATAATCAATTATAGCAACCTTTGCATCTATATAATATTTATATAGTAGTCCTATCAAACAGTCTTGCAATCGATATCTTGAACATAATAATTCATTGAGCCACAACCATCTATATTCCAATGCCAAATCTCTTTTTTCTTTCTTTTAAAAACTATTAAGAATATGCATAGTATTAACCATGATTTGTCCATTATTTACACAGTGTTCAACACAACCAAATTGGGCGTTTAAACTCATAATCGGGCCCCAATCCATTTACACACAGTGCTCCATTTAAAAAAAAACAACAACATAAGAACCGATTTGAATAGCATTCAACAAATAACATGCAACTCTGAGTCCGAGCTTCTCATAAATTATCATGTACAGACTTCTTTTTAAAATTTGCCAATCCAGAAACATAACCAAATCATGCCCAATAGCCCAAGAAACACAATGTTTATTTACCCTTGACTAGATTGAACGATATCAAGATCATATTAGGGTTTAACATAGAAAATGGGAGTAAGAACAGATGGTTCAATCAAAGGAATAAGTACTCGAAGATGCAGACAACTCATGCCCTTTTCAGATTTACCACAGACATATAACCTTTAACAATATTCTTGACAATTAGGGTTATCAACTGACATTCAACCACCTTCAACAGAGAATGTGAGGAAGAGAACATTTAAAAGAACTGTAAAAAGAATGCCCAAACACAACCTATGGCCAACCAAAATCATATATAAAGCTTCCATTAAAGTTTTGGGTTATGTTAAACCCGACTGTGAAATGCTTTTCATGCAACAGTGATAATGAGGACAATGCCATGATAACTAATAGCTCAGGACTTGGCCAAAACAAGGAGAGAACTTTAAACAGTTCACATTGAAACCCAGAGGAAAAAACAATACACAGAGACGAAAATGGAGTGGTAAAACTTAACACAAAGGTTGGTTGTAATACTTATGCGCAAAGCTCAGAACTTTCCAAATCAAAACCACAAATTTCCATAGAGAACCAGACCCAAAAACTCAAGTTGATCAAGCATGCCTCTCTTGTTATTTATCCAATAAACCCACGCACAGATTACACACATCAAAGCATATCCATTCCTCTTTTCCAAAATTCCAATCGTCAGAATATTGACCAGAAGAACCCATAAGCACAACACCAATACATAGTCCAAAAATCTTAAGAAAAACACAGACCTCAAGCAATTCTAAGACAAAAATTGATTCATAATGTAGAGTAACCATTTTGGATGGAAGAATAAGGAACCATACCTGGAAAATCTTTCTCTAGGGAGAGAGTTAGATTGTATCCTCCTTCAAAACCAAAAATCACAGAGCATCAACAACCACCAGAGCCCAAAAACAAAATGCAAGTATGGATAGGGTGGCAGGCCTCGAGGGTTGTTTGAGTGACGTGAAGTAAATGCACGTCACTTCCTTCCCCAGCCTCATTCAATTCAACATACAAGCCAACCAATTCACCATAACTCTAAGAATTAATCAACCACATATTTCATTGCCATATCACAAATTTCATAGCATGCCACCCTAAGTATTTTCAAACTCTTTTAAAAATAACCATGTGCTATAATGTTACCCCGTATGCTTCACCCATAACATTTAACAAAGCACATAAGTCTAGAAGCAAGGGTTTATGCACCCTCCTTTTGTCACAATTACATATAACATTAGGGCTTGTACATAATCTTTTAATTTGGAAAAAAAAATACCATATCATCCCTTATTAAGATCATAAGTAAAACAACTAATCCATGTTTAATTGCAATGTAAAACAAAAATAATAGTGATCCTTTCATCCATAGGGAAACCTTGGTATAATTTGCGAATGGTCATAAAAACCATCAGCGCCATGCAATAATCAACCACCAGCTTATGTCACCAAAACATTTTAAACCATAATTTGAAGCATTGAATTGTAGAAGAATGTGTTGGTACCATAACAATATAAACACATCATATTCATCATAGCGCCATCGTCTACAAGGGGGTCCCACCTACTAGTTTATTGTTAATATAAATAGTTAATAGAGCTTGGAAATCATTTGCGAGCATAGTATTCATCGTTGTGTTTTTAAGCGTCAACAATATGGACTAGTAAGAAACTCTCTCTTATAGATCTCGGGGTATTTAGTTGTGACGTGTATGTTCACGTTCCAAAGGAAAATAGGGGTGGGCGAGATAAAAAGTCTGAAAAGTGTATATTTATTGGTTATAAAGATTATATGAAATGTTATAATCTTTGGAACCCATAAAATAAGAAGGTAGTGTATAGTCGAGATGTGGTATTTAGATAAATCAAATATGTTAAATAAGAAGTCCTACCCAGGGAGGAAGAACCATAGAAAATAGAGTTTGAATTGAAGGGTAATGAATCAGACTCTACAGAAGAACAGGAATAAGAAGAAGAAGAGTCTCATACTCTAGTATTGAGGAGATTGGTTTCGGAAATAAGTCGACCATAAAGGTATATTCCATTTGATTTCTTTTCAAATTTTACCTTGTTTATTATTGATTATTATCCTAGAACTGTTAGGGAGGCAGTGACTCATAGGATGGAAAACTCTGGAAAAAGGCCATTGTTGAAGAAATGGAAGCCTTGGACGAGAATGAGGCTTGGGATCTAGTGTATTTTCTGAATGGAAGAAATCCCATTGGAAAAAAATGGGTGTTTAAGAAGAAGTTGAATGCAGAAGGAAAAGTGGAGAAATACAAAGCTTGGTTAGTAGCAAAAGGTTATTCCCAAGTAGAGGGAATTGACTTTGGTGAAATTTTTTCTCATGTTTCCAAGTTAAACTCTATTAGATTTATTTTATTAGTTGTTTTTGTGTTTGATTTTTAAGTAGAATAGATGGATGAGAAGACAGTATTCCTACATGGGTATCTGGAAGAAGAAATCTACATGAAGCATCCAGAAGGATTTTCTAAGAAGGGAAAGAAAGAGATGGTATGTAGGCTAAAAAAAGTCCCTGTATGGCTTAAAGCAATCACTAAGGATGTGGTATCAAAAATTTGATACTTTTATGTTGGGACTTGGCTTCATAAGGAGCAAAGATGATCACTGTATGTATTTAAAATTAGTTGGTGATCATCTTATTTATTTGTTCTTGTATGTGGATGACATGTTTTTGATAGGAAACAAAAAGGAGATTATCCAGGGTGTGAAAACTCATTTGTCTTCTAAATCTGACATAAAGGATCTTGGTGCTGCAAATTTTATTTTGGGCATAGAAATCAAATGAGATTGGGAAAACAAGAAACTTTGATTAAATCAAAGGAAATATGTCAAGACAATATTACAAAGGTTTAATATGCAGGAATGTAAGTCGGTCGTGGTTCACATTCATGTAGGTGTAAAGTTATTTTCATATCAGTGTCCCAAGGCATAGGAAGAGGAAGAGGATATGTCTCGTGTTCGGTATGCTAGTGTGGTTGGTAGTTTGAGGTATGCAATGGTCTGTACTAGACCATACATTACACATGTAGTGGGATTTTTGAATAGGTATATGTCAAAACCAGGGAATGAGCATTGGACAACAGTAAAAAGGGTTTTCAAGTATTTGTGTGGCACTACTACTTATTGATTGTGCTACCAAGGAAGACTAGGATTGGATAGAGTGTTGGACATACATGGCTTTGTTGATGCAGAATGAGCTGGAGATCTGGATCGCAAAAGATATATAAGTGGGTATGTGTTTAACCTGTTTGGAGGAGAAATCAGTTGGATGAGAAAAATATAGTCTGTAGTGGCACTCTCAACTACATAATCTGAATGCATGGTAGAGACTCATGCAAGTAAGGAAGCAATATGGTTATAGAGATTATTTTCAGGTATTGGGTTTGTACAGCAACCTGTAAGGATAGATTGATAGTTAGAGTGCAATATTCCTACCGAAAAACTTGGCTTATCATTCAAAGACAAAGCATATTGTTGTTTAGTATCACTTTGTGAGAGACATGGTCGAAAACAAGAAGGTGTTGCTAATGAAGGTGGACACTTTCAAGAATGTTGCATATTCATTGGCAAATTATGTGAGCACCGAGAAGTTTTCTGAATGTAGATAAACAATGGGAAGTGTTTCCCTAGATTATTGATTGCGTAATCATGTGACCCCTTTTATGCAAAGAAAACAACAAGTGGGAGAATGTTGGGTATGTGTTATATTGTTTTCATGACCAAAACTAGTGTTTGTTTTGTACCAGGCACACGGCGGGGGTCACAGGAGGGCGTTATCCACCCCCCTGTCTGGGGGGTCACAGGGAGGCAGAGCCCCCGAAAAAAAATTGTGGTTTTGCATCTGTTTTTAGCGGTTTTTTGACACATGGTTTTCAATGATGGTTTTGTAATTCTGATTAATGAATTAGGGTTGTTGACTAATCTAATTCAATGGATTAGGGGTTTTGGATGTTGAGATATCCTATATATATTGTATTGTAAACAATAAATATATATGATGAATAAAGAATTAGAGGTGCGGCTCTACACAGGTTGTTGGTTTTCCTAGTTTCGTTTTCCAAGGTAAAACCTTTGTGTAATGGGTGTGTGTTCCATTGTATATTTTATATTTTTATTAAGAATCCATTTGAAGTAATTAATTGTACAAGGTTAAAATCTACAAAATATGGCAATGAACATTCTAAGAAACAAAATTTCAACAATGCAAATTTAGGATAGATAGTTAGTATTTAGGGCATAAATTTATCTTACAATATCAAAATGGCATGATTCAAGTTGGGTTGTAAACTAGATTCATAGGATAATATACCCTAGAAATATGTTTTAAATATCTATCCATTTGATTGACCAAAAAGTAATTGTCCCAACTTTGTTCTTGGTGAGGTTGGTGATCCCAAATGCCACAAGGGTCTAATTAACAATTTATTTCTTACAAATGATGATTTGGGCTTGTGTGAAGTTTTTAGGTGTATTATTTTAAATTTAATGCATACATGTACCAAAAATTACAAATACCCAGCTCCTAAATTGTGTGATGTGACCTTCATAAGATCCTCTATCAAATGCAAAAATACCTAAAGCAAGAATGGAATCAAACATCTAGTTCAAAATGTCACATGGTGGTAATGGTATCCTAACATAACCATCATGGGAACTCGAGAAATTCCACGAAGTGTCACATTATATATAAGGATGATATAATTATATCCTAACATAACCATTGTGGGGACCATGGAGTGTCTCTTTTTTCGTGAAACAACTTCCACATTTTGTTCATGAAATTGTGATTCTTGTATGATGATGGCTTGAATAGTTGATCAAGGAATACAACCATCATCAAATCATTGAGTAGTATGAATTTTCCATTATACCTAATATCAAAGGGACTAGGAATAAGGTATAGGTAATCAATGATGAAGAATCAAGGGTTGGAAAAAGGGTCTGAAATGAAAAAGGATCATGGTTTAGTGGAAAGAAAGGGAGGGGGAAAGGATATGATACTACATAAATAAAATAAGGAAGGGAATGACAATATAATAAAGAAGAATATGAAAGAGAAAATAATGAAGGAGGGAATAGGGTAAGAAAATGTAGGAGACTTGAGAGAGGAATAAAGAGTGAGAAAGAAGAAAATCAAAATTAAAGGAAATATGCAGTAGGAAGGAATTGACATGGGTGGACAAAGATGAGAATAAAATGAAGCTAAGAATTCAATCAACCTAATATGCTACATATTACTGATGGAAATAATGAATATTCACCACACACATGTTAATTGATATAGACGCAAGATTGAAGGCTTCTTCATCCCCTTGTCTCCTTCTCCAGTGGAATCCTCATTCACCAATGCTTCCTTCCTCTTACCAAACTTCTTGCAAATAGATTAGTATTGTGGGTGGCTCTTACCACACCACAAAAAAAAAACCTTCTAATTTTAACTCATGCAGTTATATGAACTAAGTTAAATGAAAAACATTATGTATGGGATCTTCCGGAGAATGTAATCGAAAATCATATATGTAAATATCAATACCATGTGCCATTTAAAACCAATACAAGAAACATTATTGTTCCCTTGACATCTCCCCAACAACTGCGCCAAAAATTTATATATGTCTTTTATTTAATGATGAACAATTGTGCATTTAACTTATCAACAAGGGTTTCCAATGCACTTGTAATATGTCATGCATTGTGGGTGTAGGGTACAAATTCTTAGCTTTTATAATTTTGTCTAATATGCTTCTACTTAAAAAGGAAATTGCATCGCCACACTACATGAATTCAAATCCCAATATCTCTTGTCATTGGTGAGCTTCGATAAAGAACTAGTCTATGAACTAGAAATTGCATTACAAGAAATTAAAAGATGTAAAGGAAAT
>ML783427.1:48764-86100 GCA_009831015.1 Picea engelmannii | reverse complement strand
ATACCCCACCTATGACAAAGAGATGTACTCCATTGTGTAGGCATGTAGACAGTGGAAGAATTACATTATGGGGAATGAAATGATCATCCACATTAATCGCAGGCCTCTACAATTCATCCAAACACAAGGAAAGTTACAAAATGACCACCATCAAAAGTGGTCCACATACCTACAGAAATTCCACTTGAACATCAAGTACAAGCAGGGCAGCACCAACCATGTCACAAACTACCTCAGTCGAAACCCCGATTGCGACACTAACCACAGTTCTTAACTCCTATGGGCATGAGTTGTTTGGGTGGCCACAATTATACAATAGTGACTCTGACTTTGCTACTACTTATCATACATTGAGCACAAGAAAACCATTTCCAGACTTTCACCTCTAGGATGGAATGTTATGCCATCTGATTCATCTATGTATTCATTCAAGAGAGCATGCAAAATGGATTTGGGAAGCTCATTACAGTCGAGCATCAGGACACTTTGGTGTGGAAAAAATAGTGCCAGTACAGTAAAGGCATTTTTATTGGTTGAATCTTCGACAATATGTCTACAAGTACATCAGATCCTGTGCCATTTCCAATCCTTCAGTCAAGAAAAATGGGATATACACCCCTCTACCTACTCCAAATAGGCCTTGGGAGTCCATATCCATGGATTACATGTTTTTTTTCCTTCAACCAAGCATGGGAATGACTATGTCTTCGTGGTCATTGATTGATTCTCTAAGATGGCAGTTTTGTCACCCTGCAAGAAGAGCATCACAACCAAGGCCACCTCTAAGCTCTTATTTGAATGTGTTTGGGTTCATTTTGGGATCCCACGGACCATTATTTCAGATCGAGATAGTAGGTTCCTAAGTACTTTTTGTTCCAACCTATGGTCGATGATGGACACCAAGTTGACCAAATCAACTTCCTTCCACCCACAGAGTGATGGAAAAACAGAGGTAGTTAACATGATTATTACCATATATTGAGAATGTACAAATCCAAACATCCACGCACAAGGGATGAGAGCCTTATTTGTTTTCAACATAGATACAACGGATCCCTCTACAACTCTACTGGCCACAACCCTTTTCAAGTGTGCTTGGGGTTCCATCCATTGACCCCCATTGACGTAGATTTTCCCATTACAACTACATAGGAAGAGTCCTCCCATGCTCAGACCAAGGTTAATTGAGAAACCAAATTCATTGAGTGAATCCAGCACATCCAACAACAATTTCATGATATTTTGTAGAAATTCAATGCTAAGTACAAGCAACACCACTATTAGCATCGGGTACCACACAAGTTTCAGGTGGGAGATAAAGTATGGTTGTGTTTGTAGAAAGAGCACCTCACAAGACCCCATCAAAATCTCCACCCACTCCAATACGAGAATTACACCATCAAAAAGGTTGTGGGTGAGAATTCTTTTGAATTAAGTATTCCCCATTTCCTTGGCTTGCACCCGGTATTTAATGTGGAACTGCTTCGACCATATTTTCCACCTCTCCTGGACACTTTGAACACAACCAAGAACTTGGCCCCTACAAAACTGAATCCTAACTGCATTGAATAGGTGACAGTTGATTGGATCATGGACACCAAGATGTAGGGAACCCTCCAACAGAACTTCCAACTCTATCAGATCATCAAAGAAAGGTAGCTTCTTCACCTGGGCAAGTGGCTCTCCAGGAATTAGATTCAGCAGAAGCTTCCCCATTTGATGGAGGAACTTGATGTAATGGGGACCATTGCTTCCTAAGGAGGGAGGATTGATATAGGTGGATAATGTTGTCCAGCCACATGTGCCACTAATGTAAAATGGCTCCACATCTTGGCAGTTTCTTTACGGTTTTTGGGTCCTGAACTTTTGGGGCCGTTTTGAGGCCCTAAACGACGTTTTTTGGTGCAGCGACACCTAGCATGTAGGACAAAGAAAATTCTAGGCCGAATGAAATGTGTACTCCTCTTCTATAATTTTTCAACATGGTACCGAGCACCCTAAACGAATATTGTATGCAAAAGTTGTGCCCTCAATAATTTGATGTATCAACTAACCACATCGAGGCCTACAAACCTTTTGGTGTTTCATCTTTTGGGGTTAGGGTTTCGTATGTTTAGTGTTTTCTCATTGGTGCTTTATATTAAAAGGAATTTGTGGCCTCTTTGTAATCATATTCTTGCGAATGAGTATAGCTCACACATCTCACTCTTTAGGGATAAGCTACCACTAGTCTAGATAGCTTGTTTGCTTTGCATTTTATAGTCTTTTGTATTCTAGATAGTCATTAATAGAATCCGAGTTAATTGTATTACTATGTTTCTTGAAATATCTATGTGTGTTTCCTTATTATATCTATACCTTCATGTCATTCTCAATATAATCCGCATCAGCGTATATAGGAAGCAGAATCATGTAAGATTCTCCTCTAGTGCTACAAGGGTAGAGGGAATACTGCAGTTGGTGTACAGTGATGTGTTTGGACCTATGTCGGTTCCATCACTGGGAAAATACCTGTACTATGTCTCATTTATAAATGAATTCTCAAGGAACACATGGATTTATTTCCTCGGGAAGAAATCTGAAGTCTTTGACAAATTCAAAGAGTTTAAGGCTCTTGTGGAGAATCAGACAAAGAAAATAATTTAGGTGTTGAGGATGGATAATGGTGGAGAATTTTGCGGAAATTAATTTGAGTAATTATGTAAGAAGTGTAGTATATCAAGGAAGAATACTACTCCATACACACCTTAGCAAAATGGAGTTGCAGAAAGGATGAACAAAAAGTTGATGGAAAAAGCAAGGAGCATGCTCAGTGGTGTTGGGTTAGGAAAGGAATTATGGGCTAAGGCAGTGCATACTATATGTTACCCAGTCAATCGATCACCCTCATCAGCATTCGATGAAAATACTCCACATGAGGTATGTGTTGAGGAAAAGATATGAATTATCTTACTCAAGCATTTTCGAAGCTTGCCTGGCTAAGACAAGATAGTCGGGAATATCACCCTATGTTTTATAGCCTCAAAATATATTTTCACAATCTACAAGTATTAATTACAAGGGTTTAGTCTTATTTTTTATGAAAAGATTGTTGAAAAATAACATAAAAAATTTATATAAGTTTCTGAAAAATCTACAGATTACAAAAAGTAAATGTGGAGATCAAAAAAGAAAAAGTAACCTTGTCAAAGGTACACACAAATGAGAAAGAATAGAAATATGCTTTATTTCATTCCAAGAAATCAAAAGTGTTTTTCTCTTTACAAAACCCCTATGAGGGCATGGACCAAAGTCTAATTTAGAGATCCCCAATGAAAACCATACAAAAGGACTCTGACAAGAACTAAAAAATGAACTTTATAATCTGGATCAGCTTGCCACAGACTACTGCCAATTTGACTTTGAAAAATATCATTTATTAGCTATGAAACTCAATACATAAACAGACAAGTATACGCAGACTATCAAGGATGGATCAACACCTCTAAAACAAGCATCTGAATGATTTGGTTCAATTTTGAACCTTGTTGTCTACAATAGGACCCTGCTGTCAAAAAGATTATTAGGCTTTGAATGAACTCAAGAATGAACGAAAACTGAAACTATCTCATGAAATCAAAAGAGAAAACCTTATTCTTGCTTTCTCCTTCTATTCTCCTCATGCTTCTTCTTCTCATTTAGCTTTTATGTCTTCCAAATAAGTTGAAGTAGTTCAACCACTTTATTTATTTAAGTTAGTTTGACTTAACTAATTTAGTTTAGGAGAAACAATAATAATAATAGTTAAGGGTCTTTATTTAATAATAACTAGGTAGGTGGGACTCCTTGTGACTCCCTTCTTTTATTCTTTTAAAATTTTAAAATAAAACACAATTGGATAATCATTTAAACACATGCCACCTTGTAACTCCCTTAAACACCTTCAAAATTTGAATATTTAAATATCAGAAATAATTCAAATTATATCCAAAAATATGTGAATATCCACATTATCCCAAAAACTAGCTTGTTGTCCAAAACTTTCTACAGGACAATGTCTTCATCAACTCAATCATAAAACACATAAATTAAAAGCCATATTTGTCACTCTGAGAGGAAATCTTTATTTTATCACTGTTGTCCCCCTTTGATTTCCCAGAAGTAACCTTTGGTTGATTTGAAACTTGAGGTTGTATCTCACTAATAAAATGGTAACAATCATTCTTCAGATGCATACGGAAGGATACTGATTTGAAGAGTCATTTGAAGGAGATGAAGCGGAGGCAACATCTTTGCATTTATCTTACACATGGGGGACATCAGTTTTAATCCTTTTACTATCATGAGAGGATTGAACAGGTGAATGCATAGGGGAAATCTAAACATTAGGATTTACAGGTGGTGGAGGAGGTAATGACAAATTGGGCTAGCCACGATGGTGAGAGACAGTAGTGTTGAAAATATATTGCCATCCATCATTTGCAGGGACTTCTGGTTTCATGGACACATGAGGAGGCACAGGAATACCAGGGATGTTTTGAGACTGGAAGGCAAGTCTCTCTGGTCGAGGTTGTACTATCCCTTTCCCAATCCAGTTAAAGAACCCATCTTGTAATAGTTGGTTCAATTCCTGAGGATCATCATCAAAATGAATGGAGAATCTAGGCCCTCTGTTCCAGTTTCCTCTTCCTCTATTATTTCTACCATGGTTTCCCCTACTGAAGAAACTCATCATGTATGTAGGAATTCATCAGTAACTAAGCCCTTAATAGACCATACATGACATTCTGATTGCATGAAACAAAATTTGGCTCAGAAATTGACATGAGATGCATGCAAATCCATCCATAAAAAATTATTTAATAATCTCTTAAGTGAGCAGGGGGTGACAGGGTTCATGGGACATATGAAGGGAGTGTAATGAGAGAAAGGTGGTATAATGAGGGGGAATAAACACACGAATATTTCTCAAAAAATGATTAAATAATTTAACTGTGTAATAAAATACCAAAAATATCAGTTGCCAACTATTGTTGTGTTATTTCTTTGTCATTGTTACACTAAGTTTTTAAATTTATTTTACATAGTAGGGCTTGTTAAAATCAAATTGGGATTATGAGGGGGATATAATGAGCGAAAAAGTGGTAGCATGACAAGGATGTAATATGGATATTGTTCATATAAAAATAAATCAAATCAAACAATTAAACATAAATCTTTTCAGACCTCCATAATTCAATCAACATTCACTTTTCAAAACCATCATTTAAACTATCACTTCTTTTACAGATCACTTGTTGGCTTCCAAAAAAATAATTCATATGCCCATACATAATCAATTATAGAAGCCTTTACATCTATATAATATTTATATAGCAGTCTTATCAAATAGTCTTGCAATCGATATGTTGAACATAATAATTCGTTGAGCCACGACCATCTATATTACATTGCTAAAACTATTTTTTCTTTCTTTTAAAAACTAATAAGAATATGCACAATATTAACCATGATTTTCCCATTATTCACACATTGTTCAATGCAACCAAACTGGGCGTTTAAACTCATAATCAGGCCCTAATCCATTTACACACAGTGCTCCATTTAAAAAAATAATCAACATAGGAACCGATTAGAATAGCATTCAACAAATAACATGCAACTTTGAGTCTGAGCTTCTCATAAATTATCATGTACAAACTTCTTTTTTAAATTTCCCAATCAAGAAACATAACCAAATCATGCCCAATAGACCAAGCAACACAGTTCTTATTTACCCTTGACTGGATTGAACGATATCAAGATTGTATTAGGGTTTAACATAGCAAATGGGAGTAAGAATAGATGGTTCAATCAAAGGAATAAGTACTCGAAGACGTAGATAGTTCGTTCCCTTTTAAGATTTACCACATAAATATAATCTTTAACAATATTCTTGACAGTGAGGGTTATCAACTGACGGTCATCCACCTTCAACAGAGAACGAGAGGAAGCAAACTTTTAAAATCATTGTAAAAATAATGCCCAAACACAACCCGTGGCCAACCAAAAGCATATATAAAGCTTCCATTAAAGTTTTGGGTGATGTTAAACCCGATTGTGCAATGTTTTTCATGCAACAACAATAATGAGGACAATTCCATGATAACTAATAGCTCGGGACTTGCCCAATACAAGTCAAGAACTTTAAATAGTTCAAATTGCAACCCAGAGGAAAAAACCAAACACGGAGACGAAAATGGAGTGGTAAAACTTAACACAAAGGTTGGTTGTAATACTTATGTGAAAAGATTATATCTTGTCAAATCAAAACCATAAATTTCCACAGAGAACCAGACCCAAAAACTCAAGCCGACCGAGCATGCCTCTCTTTCTATTTATCCAATAAACTCACGCATAGATTACACATAGCAAAGTATATTCATTCCTCTTTTCCAAAATTCCAACCATTATAATATTCACCAGAAGAACCCATAAGCACAACACCAATACACAGTCCAAAAAGCTTAAGAAAAACATAGACCTCAAGCAACTCTTAGCCAAAAATTGATTCATAAATTAGAGTAACCATCATGGATGGAAGAATAAGGAACCATACCTAGAAAAGCTTGCTTGAGGGAGAGAGTTAGACTGTATCCTCCTTCACAACCAAAAATCGTGGAGCATCAAAAACCACTAGAGCCCAAAAACAAAATGCAAGTATGGCTCGAGTGGCGGGCCTCGAGGGTTGTTTGAGTGACATGCAGTAAATGAACATCGCTTCCTTCCCCAGCCTCATTCAAATCAACGTACAATTCATCCAATTCACCATAACTCTAAGAATTAATCAACCACATATTTCATTGCCATATCACAAATTGCATAGCACGCCACCCTAAGTATTGTCAAACTCTTTTAAAAATAACCATTTTCTATAATGTTACCCCATATGCTTCACCCATCTCATTTAACAAAGTGCATAAGTCTAGAAGCAAGTATTTATGCACCCTCCTTTTGTCACAATTACATATAACTTTAGGGCTTGTACATTATCTTTTAATTCGAAAAAAAAAACTCACATATCATCCCTTATTACAAAACTGATAATGATCCTTTCATCCATAGGGCAGCCTTGGTATAATTTGTGAATGGTCATAAAAACCATCAGTGCCATGCAATAATCAACCACCAGCTTATGTCACCAAAAAATTTTACACCATAATTTGAAGCATTGAACTATAGAAGACAGTGTTACTACCATAACAATATCCAACAAAATATAAGCGCAACATATTCATCATAGTGCCACCATCTACAAGGGGGTCTCACCTACTAGTTTATTATTAATATAAATAGTTAATAGAGCTTGGCCATCATTTGTGAGCATATTATTCATCGTTGCGTTTTTAAGCATCAACAAACTGGCAACTCCATGTGGAAATATGTTTCCAACAGATTAAGAATTCAAAATGTTTGGTTTCATAGACCAGGTGAAACATTAGATCAAGGAAATATACATCATAATGATTATGCAACAGGGGGGAGGGGTGAGCGGTTTAAGGGAAAAATATTTGGGATTTTGGGAATAACTCATGGAAAGTGTTATGTATGAGGATTTTATCCCTGTTTGCATAACATTCGATTAATCATAGTGAAATTATTCTTTGATTCAAGGAGAAAAAATTTATGGTGTGGTCTTTTTTTATTCTCAGGAAGAGGGAAAAAAAGGAAAGCAAAAAATATGGATGAAAAACCAATTATCTTATCTAACAACAGTATTGGAAGAAGATAGAAATTTCAATGATGTCTTTAAGGAGGGACACCATGATAGCTGTGTAACTTGATTGTTATTGATTAACAATACTTGCAGAACAGCATCGTTGTGGCAAAACTGGTCCAGAATTTTATTTCTAGCAAGAAAAGAAGTTTATAAAAACAACAGAAAGAAATAAACAACAAATCAAAATCAAAGCAATGAAACAAAACTATAGTACATGAGTAATTCCATATAGCAGTTAAACTTTCAAGTTGGTTCCACATAGTGCTTCAAGTGGGAACTATTGGTGCTATCGGAAAACAACCACTCTTCCAAGTCTTTTAGAATATAAGAATTGGCGCCCAGGACAAAAGTGATTTTAAAAGGACCTAGCCATAACTTTTGAAACTTTGAATACCTTCCTCTATCAACATGAGCTGAATCCCACAGCAATACCTTCTCATTGACCTCAAATCTAACAACTTTTTCACTTTTATTGAAATATTTCTTCACAGTTTGTTGTCTTTTCTTTATGTTCTCCAAGGAAAACATCATTTATTCTTCTAAATCTAACAGTGCATTTATCCTTTGAGGGATATTATAATAATTCAATTCTTCAATCTATAGCATCAGTCGTAAAGAATAAAGTTCCAAATCGGTAGGCAGAATGGCTTCTTGACCATAAACAAGTTGAAAGGGGGTGCAACCTGTTCTCACCTTGGTGGTAGTGAGATCTGCCCAAAGGGCGTAAGTGAGGAGGGTGTTCCATTGACGAGGCTTATATTATATGAGCCTCTTGATAATTCTAACCATATTTTTTTTAGTAGACTCGGCTTGCCCATTTCCTTGAGGGTAATACGTTGATGAGGTAAAATGTTTAACTCCCATTTTAGCTAGAAACTAAGTCATCTTAGCATAAATAAAATTAGGACTGTTGTCTATAATAATATCTAAAGGAAGACTAAATATGGAAAAGATATTAGTTTCAAGGAAATAAATAACCTGCTCATCCTGTGAATGCTTAAGTGGGACAACTTCAGTCCATTTCGTAAAATAGTTTGTGGTTGTCAAGAAAAAAATTTGCCCCACTGAAGATGGAGGATTAATAGGATTGATAAAGTCCAGACCCCATTTTGAAAAATTAAAGTAAGGGAGGACAGGCTATAGAGGCATGGAAGAACTACATTCTTTCCCAGCGAACTTCTGGAACTTGTCACCAGATCTTGAAAAATTATAAGAATCATGAAAAATTGAAGGCCAATAATACCCTTTTCTGATGTTTTTAAACGTACTAGTTTTAGCATAAAAGTGGCCACCCACATGAATTACAGAATCTGAAGATCCATGGGTTTATTGTAACAATTTATTTGCTTCCTTATTATTTACACAGTGAATTAACATACCATTAGTAGATCTCCTAAACAAGAAGTCTCCTAAAATGACATATCTGGAAGATTCAAGACGGAGCCTTCTCCTTTGATGAGTATCTAAATTATCTGGACACCTCTGATTTTGCAAGTAATACACCAGATCTTTGTACCAGGGATGTTCATCTACAGGAAGGATTTGATTGTCAATGTAAAATAGTGTTGACAGAGAGCTATATTTTTCATCCATTTCTTCACTTGCTTCAGCATGTTGAGCTAAGTGAAGGGCTAAGTCACGTTCCTTAATGGTTTTTTAATTCATGATGGTTAAATCATGCTACTAGATCTTGGCAAGCCAATGTGAAAGCTTCCCTGAAAGATAAGTCTATGAGAGCAAAAACTTGACAACAGGTAAAGGGACTTTTACCAGTGTGTGCTTACCTAAGATAAAGTGGTGAAATTTATCAACAGCATTAACAAGAGAGAAAGCATGTTTTTCAATATATGAATATTTGAATTCATCATCTGATAAGCCTTGAATCATGTAAGTTACTGGTTTTTCGTTATTCTGGTCATCACATTGCATGAGGATAGAAGAGACTACTTCCTTTGTGGAATTAGTGTTTATAATAAACTCTTTCTCAAAATCTGGCTTCACCAAAACCGGTGCATAATTGATTGCCTTATTAATCTTTACGAAATCATTTTCATCATCATTCATCCAAGAAAAGGAATGATACTAATTAAGAATATTTTGAATTGGTTTGAACATTACAGCAAAATCAAGAACAAACCTACGGACAAAGTTGATGATGCCCATAAAGGTTTGAACCTCCTTTTTGGAAGTAGGAGCAGGAAGATTTAGGATAGCAACAATCCTTTTGGGATCTATGTGTATTCCTTAATCAGAGACAATATGCCCAAGGATATTTCCCTAGGTCACACCGAAAATAGACTTAGAAGGATTTAAAGAAATGTTGAATTTCCTACATCACATGAGAACCTTCCTAAGATGACCAAAATGATCCAATTGATTCTTTTAATATACAGTCAAATCATCAAGATAAATCTAAATAATCTTACCGATCAGATCGTTAAAAGTTCTCTACATAGCTCTTTGGAAAGTGTCACCTGCATTAGATAAGCCAAAAGTCATGTGTTCATAAGAAAATGTGCCCCAACATGTAATAAAAGTGTTTTTGTATTTATCTGTCCTTTTTATCTTGATCTTATTAGAAACAAAAAAACTATCAAGTAAGGACATCATTTGTGACCCTACAACTTGATGCAAAATCATTTCCATATTAGGGAGAGGAAAATGGTATTTTACGCTCACTCTATTCAATGCATGAAAATCAACGCAAAATTGAATCTGACCAGTTGTTTTCCGAATGGGAACCAAATTGGAAACCCACTGAGAATACTTAACAGCGAAATTTATTCCAGCCTTCAAGAGTTTTTTCAACTCCTTCTGAATAGTTGCTTCAAGTGCAGGGTTAATGGGTCTTTGTTTTTGCCTAACTGGTTTTATTCCCTCCTTGATAGGGATGGCATGTTGTATAAAATCAGGATCAAAACCACGAAGATCCTCATAAGACCAAGTAAAAACATCTTTAAATTCATGAAGTAACTCAGTGAACTTCAATTTTTCTTCATCAATACATTGGGCACCTATCTTAACATTCTTTGGACAATCAGGTGTCCCAATGTTCAAGGAAATGGTTTCACCCACTTTCCTTTTCGACTCCTCTTATTTATGCTTTTCTTTGTTTCCTACATCACTCAATGAAAATGAAATTTCTAGAGGAGTCAAGCCCTTCGTAATTTTGTTGTTTTCCATGGATATAATCTCCCTAGGCTTATATGGTTCATTTTGGATGAAAGCATAGATGCTTTCATCACTAGGGAAGACCTATCAAGACTCTACATTGCCAGGGATATGTGGATGATATAAGGATTTAAAGTGCAATCAGGTATTTGTGGCAGAAGTTGTCGAGTAGGAGAGGCTGCAAAAACAGCTAACATATCAACCATTAAATTCAGTTCCCTTTTAACATGAGTGATGTTAAATGATAGTAAGTTCAAGATAAGTGCCCAAATAGTTTGGGTGTAGCATTCCATTAACTTGTTGCTAGGAGAATATATTTTACATACAAGGTTTACAACAAGTTCATAATCCCCAAAAATTGTAAGGTGACCACAACCTAAATTATAGGCATTTTCAATGCCTAGCAGTAATGATTCAAATCAAGTGACGTTGTTTGTACAAGTAAATTCTAACCTATAGGAAAAGTTTTGAATTTTACCTACATGAGAGTACAATATAATGCCAGCTCCATTACCTTTGTTGGAGCATGAACCATCAAAGTGCATATGCCACATCCCATCCTCCAGGTCGATTTGTTTGAGGGTAGTGTTATCATCGTTTGCAAAGATGGAATATACTCTTATGTCCTCCTCGACATAATTTACATCAGCTTGTGGGATGCTTTCTATATATGGTGAAATTATTCCCTCCCTTAGGACTATTATGTTCTTCACATTCCGAGGAATGGATAAGTGTGTCTCGTCGAGTGAGAGGTATCCACCTGTCAAATATTACCAATATCTTCCTAAGATGATTGAATAATTACTCACTGGCATGTCAATTACCTTAATATTAAGGGTTGTCCTTATTTCAGGATGCGTGCACAAAACCAAAGTCACGTCTTTGATTTCACCAATGGTCGATTGTTGTAAACTATTATAAGAGAGCATGCTTCTGGCATTTTCATTTGTACAAGACAAGCCTAGCTCTTCCATAATAATTTTTGACATTACGCTTGGGCCCGAATCGTCATCAATCAGACAATAATGGGCTATTTTGTCCATAATATTTACAAAAATCAAAAAATGGGGAATTTTTTACTGGGTGTCTAAAATTATTTACACCTAATTTATTTACACTTGAGTCCTCTTCAATTACTTCTTCAGGGAGATTGGCTATAGTGGAAGTTTTTCCTTCCATGAAATTTTTCATATGCTTTTGTTGCTCAGGGACGGCAACCATGTCCAGAAGAGTAGCATCAGCCTTGATATTAGACAATTGATTGAGAATGTTGTATTTGGAAGAGGGAAGAGGGGAGGGAGTTCCTTGACTATCAATAGTTTAAGTAACTTGTACAGTAGCGGCTAGTGAAGTTGAGCTTGGGCTAGAAGAAGTACGAGGGGGATCATATTTTCCTTTTGAAGCATAGGATTTATTCCTAGTGTTTATGATCATGACATCCTCTGGTTCAAATAAATCTAGAACAACAATGGTAGTTTCGGGCCTTTTGCCAAATATTTTATCTTTAGCACTCTTCTTTACCTCACAAGTACCTTCCTCATGATGTTCCTCGCAAAAGTTACACCAACTGTGAGGCATGATTGCTTTGGGTTGAAATTTATTTTCATTAGGATCCATAAAGGGTGGTGAATAAGAAGATGAGGCCCCAGGAGTAAGTGAAGGGACATTTCCCTTTCACTCATACACTATCATTCGGTTATTCATATCTTGTACAAGCTATAAGAGGGTGAACATGTCCGTTTTTTTAATTGAGTCTCCTTTGGGAAGACATGTTCTTTCAAGTTGTTCTTCATACTCTAGACAAGTATGCAGAGAAAAACCAATATTGTCAATAGTTTTTTCTTCAAGCCTATGATGGTAGGGGGAAGGTAGAGCATTATAGTAATGCATAAAAGTGGCTTGGTTTTGAGGGAGAATAAGCTTAGGAATTTTGTTATATAACTTGGTAAAACGTAAATTGAAAGACTTGATAGTCTCACTGTCCTTGTACGCAATGTTATTGTATTCCTGTAATTGTTCGGCTAGGCTCTTATACTTCCTATAAGTATATTTGAACCAGTAAACTAACTCTTCCCAAGTGGAAAGAATCTTGGGAGGGAGATCAAAGAAATTTTCCATTGCTTTCCCTTCAAGGGAATTAACAAATAATCACATACAAGTATCATTGCCATTAGCTCCTATATTGTGACAGGCATTAGAGAATGCCACCAAGTGTTCATTCCTAGTGATTTTGTTATTTCCTGAAAACCTAGGGAGATTCTCTTTGAATTTTGGAAGTGGACGAATAACAGGTGTTAGCTTCAAAGGAGAGGATACATGCCACAGGGTAGTAGTAGCATCTTCTTCGAATTGAAAGAGTCCATACTTCTTTATGACCTTGGTGGGGTTGGTAGTAGATTGGATCGGGACTTGATGGCTATACAAGCTACCAATCACTGACGAGGTTGAATATTGAGATGAAGAAGCACCTCCAGTGCCATCAGAGCCACTCACAAATGCCATTTTTTGAATGATGGGTAAGGGAGAGAAAGATGAACTAGCTGAATCAGACAAAGTTCTCCTTAGAATAGCTTTTTGGGTTGAAAAAACAACGTTTCTTCTTCCTTTTTCAGTGATAGGGTTGATCTCAGGTGATAAACCTCTTCTTCTCCTAGAGATGCGAGGGTTTAAGGACATGAAAATAAGATCAAAACTTTAGGAAAAAGAAAGCTATGGTTGATTCCTAGGCTTTCTTTGCCTGGCCTCCTAGCATTCTCGGACACTTATGTCTTGTTCAATTACTGCCCACGAGCGTTCAAGCTCAGACCATGTGTTAGTGGTTTCTAAGACGATATTGAATAAGGTCAAAGCAATGTTGGTCTAGTATTTAAGACCGGGCTCAATATTGGGCTGCCTTGTAACAGGTACTATCATGAAGGAAATAAAACAGTCAAAGAATCGAAAGCGGAAATATAAAATTTTCAATGATAATCACGCATACAATCAACCAAAGAGATATGGAAGATCTCCCCAGTATGGTCTCCAAATAAATGTTGAGGAAAAGATATGAATTATCTTACTCAAGCATTTTCGAATCTTGCCTGGCTAAGAAAAGATAGTCGAGAATATCACCCTATGTTTTATAGCCTCAAAATATATTTTCCCAATCCACAAGTATTAATTACAAGGGTTTAGGCTGTTTTTTTATGAAAAGAATGTTGCAAAATAACATAAAATTTGTATATAAGTTTCTGAAAAATCTACAGATTACAGAAAGTAAATGTGGAGATCAAAAAAGCAAAAGTAACCAAGTCACAGGTAAACACAAATGAAAAAGAATAGCAATATATTTTATTTCATTCCAAGAATTCAAAAGTGTTTTTCTCTTTACAAAACCCATGTGAGGGCATGGATCAAAGTCTAATTTACAAATCCCCGATTAAAACCATAAAAAAGGACTCTGACAAGAATTAAAAAAATGAACTTTATAAACTGGATCAGCTTTCCACATACTACTGCCAATTTGAATCTGCAAAATATCATTTATCAGCTATGAAACTTAATCCATAAACAGAAAAGTATACACAGACTATCAAGGATGGATCAACAACTCTAAAACAAGCATTTGAATGATTTGGTTCAGTTCTGAACCTTGTTGTCTACAATAGTACCTTGTTGTCAAAAACAAAATTAGGCTTTGAATGAACTCAAGAATGAATGAAAACTGAAACTATCTCATGAAATCAAAAGAGCAAACCTTAGTCTTTCTTTCTCCTTCTATTCTCCTCATGCTTCTTCTTCTCATTTAGCAGTTATGCCTTCCAAATAAGTTGAAGTAGTTCAACTACTTTCTTTAGTTAAGTTAGTTTGACTTAACTAATTTAGTTTAGGAGAAATAATAATAATAATAATAATAATAATAGTTAAGGGTATTTATTTAATAATAACTAGGTAGGTAGGACCCCTTGTGACTCCCTTCTTTTATTCTTTTCAAATTATAAAATAAAACACAATTGGATAATCATTTAAACACATGCCACCTTGTAACTCCCTTAAAGACCTTCAAAACTTGAATATTTAAATATCATAAATAATTCAAATCATATCCAAAAATATGTGAATATCCACATTATCCCAAAAAATAGTTTGTTGTCCAAAACTTTATGCAGAACATTGTCGTCATCAACTCAAGCATAAAACACATAAATTAAGAGACATATTTGCCACTCTGAGAGGCAATCTTTTTTTATCACTGTTGTCCCCATTTGACTTCCCGGAAGTATCCTTTGGTTGATTTGAAACTTGAGGCTATATCTCACTAATAACATGGGAACAATCATCCTTCATATGCATACAGGAGGATACTGATTTTGAAGAGTCATTTGAAGGAGAGGAAGGGGAGTAAGCAGCTTTGCCTTTATCTTGCATATGGGGGACATCAGTTTTAAGCCTTTTACTAGCATGAGAGGATTGAACAGGTGAATGCACAGGAGAAATATGAACATTAATATTTACAATTGGTGGAGGAGGTAATGACAAATTGGACCAACCACGATGGTGAGAGATAGTCGGGTTGACAATCTCTTTCCATCCATCATTTGCAGGGACTTTTGATTGCATGGACACATGAGGAGGCACAGGAATACCAGGGATGTTTTGAGGCTGGAAGGGAGGTCTCTCTGGTTGAGGTTGTACTATCCCTTGCCCAATCCAGTTAAAGAACCCATCTTGGAACATTCGGTTCAATTCCTGGGGATCCACATCAAAATGAATGGAGAGTATAGACCTTCTAGGCCCTTTGTTCCAGTTTCCTCTTCCTCTATTATTTCTTCCATGGCTTCCCCTACTGAATAAACTCATCCTGTATCTAGAAATCCATCAGTAACTAATCCCTTAATATACCATACATGACATTTTGCTTGCATGAAACAAAATTTGGCTCAGAAATTGACATGAGATGCATGCAAATCCATCCATAAAAGATAATTTAATAATCGCTTAAATGAGTACGGGGTGACAGGGTTCATGGGACATATGAAGGGAGTGTAATGAGCGAAAGGTGGTATAATGAGGGGGAATAAACACACGAAAACTACTCATCAATTCATTAAATAATTTAACAGTGTAATAAAATACCAAAAATATCAATTGCCAACTATCTATGTGTTATTTCTTTGTCGTTGTTACATGGATTTTTTAAATTTATTTTACAGAACAGGGCTTGATAAAATGAAATTGGGATTATGAGGGGGATATAATGAGCGAAAAAGTGATAGAATGGCAGGGATGTAATATGGATACTATTCATATAAAAATAAATCAAATCAAACAATTAAACATAAATCTATTCAGACCTCCATAATTCAATCGACATTCACTTTTCAAAACCACCATTTAAATTGTCACTTCTTTTACAAATCGTTTGTTGGCTTCCAAAAAAAAAAAAATCATATGCCCAGACATAATCAATTATAGCAACCTTTGCATCTATATAATATTTATATAGTAGTCCTATCAAACAGTCTTGCAATCGATATCTTGAACATAATAATTCATTGAGCCACAACCATCTATATTCCAATGCCAAATCTCTTTTTTCTTTCTTTTAAAAACTATTAAGAATATGCATAGTATTAACCATGATTTGTCCATTATTTACACAGTGTTCAACACAACCAAATTGGGCGTTTAAACTCATAATCGGGCCCCAATCCATTTACACACAGTGCTCCATTTAAAAAAAAACAACAACATAAGAACCGATTTGAATAGCATTCAACAAATAACATGCAACTCTGAGTCCGAGCTTCTCATAAATTATCATGTACAGACTTCTTTTTAAAATTTGCCAATCCAGAAACATAACCAAATCATGCCCAATAGCCCAAGAAACACAATGTTTATTTACCCTTGACTAGATTGAACGATATCAAGATCATATTAGGGTTTAACATAGAAAATGGGAGTAAGAACAGATGGTTCAATCAAAGGAATAAGTACTCGAAGATGCAGACAACTCATGCCCTTTTCAGATTTACCACAGACATATAACCTTTAACAATATTCTTGACAATTAGGGTTATCAACTGACATTCAACCACCTTCAACAGAGAATGTGAGGAAGAGAACATTTAAAAGAACTGTAAAAAGAATGCCCAAACACAACCTATGGCCAACCAAAATCATATATAAAGCTTCCATTAAAGTTTTGGGTTATGTTAAACCCGACTGTGAAATGCTTTTCATGCAACAGTGATAATGAGGACAATGCCATGATAACTAATAGCTCAGGACTTGGCCAAAACAAGGAGAGAACTTTAAACAGTTCACATTGAAACCCAGAGGAAAAAACAATACACAGAGACGAAAATGGAGTGGTAAAACTTAACACAAAGGTTGGTTGTAATACTTATGCGCAAAGCTCAGAACTTTCCAAATCAAAACCACAAATTTCCATAGAGAACCAGACCCAAAAACTCAAGTTGATCAAGCATGCCTCTCTTGTTATTTATCCAATAAACCCACGCACAGATTACACACATCAAAGCATATCCATTCCTCTTTTCCAAAATTCCAATCGTCAGAATATTGACCAGAAGAACCCATAAGCACAACACCAATACATAGTCCAAAAATCTTAAGAAAAACACAGACCTCAAGCAATTCTAAGACAAAAATTGATTCATAATGTAGAGTAACCATTTTGGATGGAAGAATAAGGAACCATACCTGGAAAATCTTTCTCTAGGGAGAGAGTTAGATTGTATCCTCCTTCAAAACCAAAAATCACAGAGCATCAACAACCACCAGAGCCCAAAAACAAAATGCAAGTATGGATAGGGTGGCAGGCCTCGAGGGTTGTTTGAGTGACGTGAAGTAAATGCACGTCACTTCCTTCCCCAGCCTCATTCAATTCAACATACAAGCCAACCAATTCACCATAACTCTAAGAATTAATCAACCACATATTTCATTGCCATATCACAAATTTCATAGCATGCCACCCTAAGTATTTTCAAACTCTTTTAAAAATAACCATGTGCTATAATGTTACCCCGTATGCTTCACCCATAACATTTAACAAAGCACATAAGTCTAGAAGCAAGGGTTTATGCACCCTCCTTTTGTCACAATTACATATAACATTAGGGCTTGTACATAATCTTTTAATTTGGAAAAAAAAATACCATATCATCCCTTATTAAGATCATAAGTAAAACAACTAATCCATGTTTAATTGCAATGTAAAACAAAAATAATAGTGATCCTTTCATCCATAGGGAAACCTTGGTATAATTTGCGAATGGTCATAAAAACCATCAGCGCCATGCAATAATCAACCACCAGCTTATGTCACCAAAACATTTTAAACCATAATTTGAAGCATTGAATTGTAGAAGAATGTGTTGGTACCATAACAATATAAACACATCATATTCATCATAGCGCCATCGTCTACAAGGGGGTCCCACCTACTAGTTTATTGTTAATATAAATAGTTAATAGAGCTTGGAAATCATTTGCGAGCATAGTATTCATCGTTGTGTTTTTAAGCGTCAACAATATGGACTAGTAAGAAACTCTCTCTTATAGATCTCGGGGTATTTAGTTGTGACGTGTATGTTCACGTTCCAAAGGAAAATAGGGGTGGGCGAGATAAAAAGTCTGAAAAGTGTATATTTATTGGTTATAAAGATTATATGAAATGTTATAATCTTTGGAACCCATAAAATAAGAAGGTAGTGTATAGTCGAGATGTGGTATTTAGATAAATCAAATATGTTAAATAAGAAGTCCTACCCAGGGAGGAAGAACCATAGAAAATAGAGTTTGAATTGAAGGGTAATGAATCAGACTCTACAGAAGAACAGGAATAAGAAGAAGAAGAGTCTCATACTCTAGTATTGAGGAGATTGGTTTCGGAAATAAGTCGACCATAAAGGTATATTCCATTTGATTTCTTTTCAAATTTTACCTTGTTTATTATTGATTATTATCCTAGAACTGTTAGGGAGGCAGTGACTCATAGGATGGAAAACTCTGGAAAAAGGCCATTGTTGAAGAAATGGAAGCCTTGGACGAGAATGAGGCTTGGGATCTAGTGTATTTTCTGAATGGAAGAAATCCCATTGGAAAAAAATGGGTGTTTAAGAAGAAGTTGAATGCAGAAGGAAAAGTGGAGAAATACAAAGCTTGGTTAGTAGCAAAAGGTTATTCCCAAGTAGAGGGAATTGACTTTGGTGAAATTTTTTCTCATGTTTCCAAGTTAAACTCTATTAGATTTATTTTATTAGTTGTTTTTGTGTTTGATTTTTAAGTAGAATAGATGGATGAGAAGACAGTATTCCTACATGGGTATCTGGAAGAAGAAATCTACATGAAGCATCCAGAAGGATTTTCTAAGAAGGGAAAGAAAGAGATGGTATGTAGGCTAAAAAAAGTCCCTGTATGGCTTAAAGCAATCACTAAGGATGTGGTATCAAAAATTTGATACTTTTATGTTGGGACTTGGCTTCATAAGGAGCAAAGATGATCACTGTATGTATTTAAAATTAGTTGGTGATCATCTTATTTATTTGTTCTTGTATGTGGATGACATGTTTTTGATAGGAAACAAAAAGGAGATTATCCAGGGTGTGAAAACTCATTTGTCTTCTAAATCTGACATAAAGGATCTTGGTGCTGCAAATTTTATTTTGGGCATAGAAATCAAATGAGATTGGGAAAACAAGAAACTTTGATTAAATCAAAGGAAATATGTCAAGACAATATTACAAAGGTTTAATATGCAGGAATGTAAGTCGGTCGTGGTTCACATTCATGTAGGTGTAAAGTTATTTTCATATCAGTGTCCCAAGGCATAGGAAGAGGAAGAGGATATGTCTCGTGTTCGGTATGCTAGTGTGGTTGGTAGTTTGAGGTATGCAATGGTCTGTACTAGACCATACATTACACATGTAGTGGGATTTTTGAATAGGTATATGTCAAAACCAGGGAATGAGCATTGGACAACAGTAAAAAGGGTTTTCAAGTATTTGTGTGGCACTACTACTTATTGATTGTGCTACCAAGGAAGACTAGGATTGGATAGAGTGTTGGACATACATGGCTTTGTTGATGCAGAATGAGCTGGAGATCTGGATCGCAAAAGATATATAAGTGGGTATGTGTTTAACCTGTTTGGAGGAGAAATCAGTTGGATGAGAAAAATATAGTCTGTAGTGGCACTCTCAACTACATAATCTGAATGCATGGTAGAGACTCATGCAAGTAAGGAAGCAATATGGTTATAGAGATTATTTTCAGGTATTGGGTTTGTACAGCAACCTGTAAGGATAGATTGATAGTTAGAGTGCAATATTCCTACCGAAAAACTTGGCTTATCATTCAAAGACAAAGCATATTGTTGTTTAGTATCACTTTGTGAGAGACATGGTCGAAAACAAGAAGGTGTTGCTAATGAAGGTGGACACTTTCAAGAATGTTGCATATTCATTGGCAAATTATGTGAGCACCGAGAAGTTTTCTGAATGTAGATAAACAATGGGAAGTGTTTCCCTAGATTATTGATTGCGTAATCATGTGACCCCTTTTATGCAAAGAAAACAACAAGTGGGAGAATGTTGGGTATGTGTTATATTGTTTTCATGACCAAAACTAGTGTTTGTTTTGTACCAGGCACACGGCGGGGGTCACAGGAGGGCGTTATCCACCCCCCTGTCTGGGGGGTCACAGGGAGGCAGAGCCCCCGAAAAAAAATTGTGGTTTTGCATCTGTTTTTAGCGGTTTTTTGACACATGGTTTTCAATGATGGTTTTGTAATTCTGATTAATGAATTAGGGTTGTTGACTAATCTAATTCAATGGATTAGGGGTTTTGGATGTTGAGATATCCTATATATATTGTATTGTAAACAATAAATATATATGATGAATAAAGAATTAGAGGTGCGGCTCTACACAGGTTGTTGGTTTTCCTAGTTTCGTTTTCCAAGGTAAAACCTTTGTGTAATGGGTGTGTGTTCCATTGTATATTTTATATTTTTATTAAGAATCCATTTGAAGTAATTAATTGTACAAGGTTAAAATCTACAAAATATGGCAATGAACATTCTAAGAAACAAAATTTCAACAATGCAAATTTAGGATAGATAGTTAGTATTTAGGGCATAAATTTATCTTACAATATCAAAATGGCATGATTCAAGTTGGGTTGTAAACTAGATTCATAGGATAATATACCCTAGAAATATGTTTTAAATATCTATCCATTTGATTGACCAAAAAGTAATTGTCCCAACTTTGTTCTTGGTGAGGTTGGTGATCCCAAATGCCACAAGGGTCTAATTAACAATTTATTTCTTACAAATGATGATTTGGGCTTGTGTGAAGTTTTTAGGTGTATTATTTTAAATTTAATGCATACATGTACCAAAAATTACAAATACCCAGCTCCTAAATTGTGTGATGTGACCTTCATAAGATCCTCTATCAAATGCAAAAATACCTAAAGCAAGAATGGAATCAAACATCTAGTTCAAAATGTCACATGGTGGTAATGGTATCCTAACATAACCATCATGGGAACTCGAGAAATTCCACGAAGTGTCACATTATATATAAGGATGATATAATTATATCCTAACATAACCATTGTGGGGACCATGGAGTGTCTCTTTTTTCGTGAAACAACTTCCACATTTTGTTCATGAAATTGTGATTCTTGTATGATGATGGCTTGAATAGTTGATCAAGGAATACAACCATCATCAAATCATTGAGTAGTATGAATTTTCCATTATACCTAATATCAAAGGGACTAGGAATAAGGTATAGGTAATCAATGATGAAGAATCAAGGGTTGGAAAAAGGGTCTGAAATGAAAAAGGATCATGGTTTAGTGGAAAGAAAGGGAGGGGGAAAGGATATGATACTACATAAATAAAATAAGGAAGGGAATGACAATATAATAAAGAAGAATATGAAAGAGAAAATAATGAAGGAGGGAATAGGGTAAGAAAATGTAGGAGACTTGAGAGAGGAATAAAGAGTGAGAAAGAAGAAAATCAAAATTAAAGGAAATATGCAGTAGGAAGGAATTGACATGGGTGGACAAAGATGAGAATAAAATGAAGCTAAGAATTCAATCAACCTAATATGCTACATATTACTGATGGAAATAATGAATATTCACCACACACATGTTAATTGATATAGACGCAAGATTGAAGGCTTCTTCATCCCCTTGTCTCCTTCTCCAGTGGAATCCTCATTCACCAATGCTTCCTTCCTCTTACCAAACTTCTTGCAAATAGATTAGTATTGTGGGTGGCTCTTACCACACCACAAAAAAAAAACCTTCTAATTTTAACTCATGCAGTTATATGAACTAAGTTAAATGAAAAACATTATGTATGGGATCTTCCGGAGAATGTAATCGAAAATCATATATGTAAATATCAATACCATGTGCCATTTAAAACCAATACAAGAAACATTATTGTTCCCTTGACATCTCCCCAACAACTGCGCCAAAAATTTATATATGTCTTTTATTTAATGATGAACAATTGTGCATTTAACTTATCAACAAGGGTTTCCAATGCACTTGTAATATGTCATGCATTGTGGGTGTAGGGTACAAATTCTTAGCTTTTATAATTTTGTCTAATATGCTTCTACTTAAAAAGGAAATTGCATCGCCACACTACATGAATTCAAATCCCAATATCTCTTGTCATTGGTGAGCTTCGATAAAGAACTAGTCTATGAACTAGAAATTGCATTACAAGAAATTAAAAGATGTAAAGGAAATCGAGCTATGGAAATGAATAAAAATACACACAAAAGGAAATGAAAACTACTGGGAATAAACAATCATACACACTAAAGGAAATGAAATCTATTGAATTTCATAATTGCATGTTCTCATGGAATGAGCTCTGCCTCCTAAGAAAAGGGCAGTGAACTAAGTTGCAATAGCATAGATTGATTAGTTCACACACTATGGAAAACTATGAAACTACGATATATATTGAACAGTGAACTCAAGAGAATTTTATTCTACACCATCATATCTCGTACTATGCTCTAAGATTCACCCTCGAAAGCAAGGATACCCTTGCGTGTGTGTGAGAGAGAGCATAGAAAATGCTCATCCAAATATAAGGGAGACAGGGTTCCATGATTCAGGGTCTACAGTTTTGGTTGTAACAGACTTTGGAGTGTTGCAATCAATGGTTGGACGTAGGCTTCCAATACACAAACACAAAATAAATTATTTCCTTGTTGATATGTATCGTCGATGCTCATAGATGCATGGTTCATCATTGCAGGAGAGGTTTGTTGTCGATGTTGGAGTATATTGGTCACTTGAACAGAACAACTATGTGTCGTTGTGGTGGTGGAATCTTTTAAATACATGTGAAAATACCTTTGGATGAAAATAGTATTTTGTTATGGTTGGAGATGCTCTCTCCAAACAAGTGGAGGATAGCCACAAAAATTGGTATCTCCTCTCAACATGTTCCTCGTCCAAAACCCTCTTGGTACCATGTGGAATATGTTTCAAAGGATATGCAAGTGGTAGGGACGAATTAGTTACGATTTAGCTATAATTAATTTTGGAAAAACAAATTTGGAGGTGTGGGCATGTGGAAATTCACCCCCAGTTATGCAAAATGAATATTTGATCACTTATTAACTTCCCCAAATCGTTGTAATGCTAAATTTGTGATATCTTTAATCGAACCACCCCCAAAATAACTACTTGATTGTGGTTTTCCCCATTTAGATATGTGGCCTACAATAACATAACCAATTGATAAAGTTTAAGATGGAAAGAGAGAAATATATTTAATTATTCTTCAAACCAAGTAATTATTTGATGTCCATTAATTGTTGGCTAGGATATGCGTTCTATGGTAACATCACCATTTTTGTAGCAATTTCTTTGATTCATGAGAACCTTGTAGTTGTAGTTTATGGTTATGCAACAACTATCACATCGTATTAATAATAACTTGGATCCATAGCATGTGAACCTTTAAAGCAATAACCCCTAACAACTTTTTCACACATGAGCCATGACTTCAAAAGTAAATATAAAATACACTTTGTTTCCCTAATGTCAATCATAATTAAATGAACTACTAATAAACACAATTGAAAACAATTTAAGCCTAAATCTCATGCATGAGCATTAAAATGGGATAATATAGGGTTACACATAAATGGAAAAGGATTAAAAATAAGGAAAAAAAGATGTCAAAAGATGGTAATTTGGTGACTCGTCAACATGACAACTCCAATATTATTGTTGGTGAGGTAAATAACAAGTCTTGATTGTACACATTTTCTAAGTTTATTGCTAAATATGATTTTTCATTACAACTAACTCATGCCAATGATGATAGTAGACTCTGATACAAGAGATTTGGTCATCTAAATTTCAGGTACATGCAACAACTCATCAAACAGGAAATGGTCATAGGCTTTCCCAATATACATTTTTTTGAACGAGTTTGTCAAAGATGTGGTCTTGGAAAACATCCTCAAGAAAAAATTGAGAAAGGGAAGGCTTGGAGGGCCTCCTCTCCCTTGGAGCTTGTCTACAGTGACGTCATGGGTCATTTTCCTCATCCTTCCATCAACAAGGTGAGGTACGTGCTAACATTCATTGATGATTAGTCAAGGCACACTTGGGTATATTTTCTCAAATTTTTCAAAGCGCATGAAGAGACACAGTCCGGGAAGATGATCAAGATCCTTCACACAGATAATGGGGGGTAGTATGTAAACAAGTATGTACAACATATTGTTATAGAAAATTTTGCCTCACCATTGCTATCTTGCACAGAGGGCCTTTTTCTATTTCCCTATGCAGACTTATCATCCCTTTTTGATGAATCCAGAGCTAAAAATATACATTTTTCCACATATACGCTCCCTATCAGTTATACAAGATGCATATACACTTGCTTCTCCACTACAACTCGCGTATATCAGGATTTGTGCCAGAAAATACAAAATGAGGTCAGGTTTCCATGTCACAACATAAGATCTATGATCCTTGGCCTTCCATATACTGGAAACGTTCCAACTCGGCCCTTCAGTTGCATTCTGAAGGCTATAAGAGCACAATTTTGAGCTATGGAAAAGGAGGAGAAAGCATTCAACTTTGAGAGCAAAGTTACTATGGAGAAATTACTTCATATTGACTCTGCATCCCCTTGTCCCTCAAGTCTGAACACAATGTTCATCCCCCAATCTCTTTCCCTATTGTTGAGAGGACCTCATTGCCTCTTTCCTATGAGCTTGCCTTTGGTGGAGGATTGAAGTGGTGGAGACCCAGTTGGAAGGAACTTGGTTTCTTGGTTTCAAACCATGTCGACATGGAAGTCTGTAATGTTGTCACTTTTGCTGATCAATTATTAATAGAAATACTCCTTTCTCGTCCTATTGGTATCTTGCAAATATATGATTATTATCCATGGGCGTGTTTGTAATGTTTATTAATGGATTATGCTATCTGATGTGCTAACCCCTTTTATATTATCACTATGTACTTGCTCTGCTCGTTTGTCGAAAACTTCTTGCAGGTATAAAGCCTTGGGTCAAAGTGCTCAATGGTGGAACATCATCAAACGTTGGATCGAGGTAGGCCTCTTCCTTGTATTGCACATTAGTTTATATAGCATATGTTGGAATTGAGTTGATTTCTGCAGTCATACATGTCTATTGTGGTTTACCCTTAGCCATAGAGAGTTTTTCCCTCGTAACAGAAATGGTGACTCCACTGGGGAGAGATCTTCCTTCTAAGGGTTGAAGTACTTTGTATTCTTACATTGCTCTTTTTCCTTTGTATTTCTTGTCGTATCACTGCTTGACAAATTCTGTTCACTCTGAGTCTGAGTTTTTAGCCTGTTTCCCTTGCTTGGCCTTGTTTTAAAGCATATACGCCCATTTTTCCTTGACAATCGTGTATACATGCTTGTTGTCTCACTGCAAGAAGCGTATATATGTTTTGTTCTCCTTAACAGTCATGTACACCACTTCCCCTTGCTTGTTTGCTTGGTTTAGTGACTGTTGGCTGAGATAATCTCAATAGTGCCTATTGAGATTATCTGGGATGACAAGAAACCTGTTTGGAGTTGAATTTTTGGGCGAACTCTTTCTCTTTGTTTTCCATTTTTTATTTGTCCTTGTTATCTGGGTTGTTTGCTTGGATGATTGGTATTCTGCTCGAGTTATTGCTTTTATACACAGTAGAATTTATATATCAGGTTGCTCATCAGTCCATGCATTTTCTTTTTAGTATATTGAAAATACAAAAAAATAGGCATTTTGCATTGGTTGGCATTTCCATCTTGGAATCTTTATCATTATCTTAGCACATTTATTGAAAGGTTGCATTTTAATTCTGAATTGCAGAATTGAAATTGAAGATTGCATTGTTCTTATTTAGCATATCATTCATTGAAAAGTTAAAGATAGACTTTGCATTATATCAGTGTTTATTTTCTTGCAGAGTCATAACACCATGAGTTTCACTTCCATACCTTTTTGAGTAACCACGACCAATAAAATTTACACTTTAAACTAAAATTGATTAGTCACGATTTTATTTTTTAGGGTGCACAAACTAGCCTAGGATTTAGTGACTTGGAATAGGATCTTGTGAGTAAACTTTTCCAAGGCAATTAAATCAACATATGTGTCTGAGAAAGGGAGTTGAGAATTCCATTGTATAATTGGTAATATCAGGAGGCTCCGCTCACACCGGAGTTAATCACGAGGTTGCGCAAAGTTAGTTGAAGGGATAACCCCTGGATACTCACCTAGCGTCAGAGATATTTCTGTGGATTTATTCGTATTTGGGGATCTTGCTAGTACCCATACCTTTGTGAGAGGCGGTGCTTTCAAGGTTTTGGGCTTTGCTACCCTGCCCATAAGGTGATCCAGACTTACGATTGCTCGCATGTGCATCACTTATACAGTGGTTTATTAGTTGCTTGACTTAGGTATCTCATAGGTTACTTGCAGGGGTTATTCAGCTTGTATCCTGAGTCAGATAGGGGTCAGACTCCCAATCCTACTATAGTTAATGGCACCCCTTCAACACCTGCATTCGCTATAGTTGTAGTGCCAGAGTCTTATACCGGTACTATGGCTCGGCCTATAGTTAATGCTTCCTCTCTTGCATCAAACCCTTTTGGGGGTTTCGATCACTCGTCGAGTTACAATGTTCAGACCATCCCTATGGCTTCTAGTCCATTTTATTATGGTATGCCTAACTTCACTTCACAGTTTTCGACTGCCATCCCAGCTGTTGGCCCTAACACTAGCTTCGGAATTGGGAGCACTACACCTCCTTACACTCCTTTCCCATTTGGTGGTTCTCATATACCACAAGAGAATCCTAATGTGGGAAATGTCCCTATTCTTAACCCCAAGTCTAACCCTTCTACGACTGGATGGAACAACCCAGCTGGCAGACAAGTTTCACCCTATATCCCTATCCCCTCGGTCCCAATTCCGACCAATACTTTTGGCATGACGAATCCTTTTCAATCCTCCAGGTTCCCACCTGGAGGAGGTCAGTATTACATTTTGGGCACTCCCCAACCTGGATCTAATCCAGTTGGGGGAAACCCTCATCTTGGATCTAATCCAACTGGGGGAACTTTCATCACCCTTATTAGAACATTCATGTTGGAATGATGCCTAATCCATCTTTTACGAATCATCCCGGAGGAGGGTCTTTTAATCCCGGACAAGTTTTGGTCCTTACCATAATCCTGGATGGAATGCAGTTCCTAACACACAATCTTTCGCAGGAGGATGGGGCCAGGTGTCACAACCTCGTATTCCCTTTCTAGCCACACTTAATTCGCCATATTTGTCTAAACTAATGAATGACCTAGTGAGTCATGATCCCACATGGCCCCCTATCCCTACCAAACTTCTGTCAAACATTCCAAAGTTTGAGGGTAAGAATGGCGAGAACCCTGGTGACCATGTCACTACTTTTCACCTTTGGTGCTCATCGAATTATTTGAATCATGATTCTATTAGATTACGATTGTTTCAGTGCATGGAGTCACGCCGCAATGGTACATTGAGATACCTAGGGGGACATATGGATCTTTTCATCAGTTGGTGCTAGGCTTTCTCAACCACTTTCAACTTCCCATTCGTTATGATGTTGGCCTTGAAATTTTGTCGACTTTACATCAGGGTACCAACACTCACATCTCAGACCATATCTAGGAATGGCGTAGGTGAAGGCGGTTGGTTAAGACTCCTATACCCCCGACCTTTCTTCTAGAATGGTTCCTGAAGTCTTTACACGCTCCTATTTCAAAGGACGTTGCTACTTCTGGGGTCTTCAGCGAGGAAGAAGCTATATTTAGAGCCTAGCAACTTGATTTTATATATGCTTAGTTTGGGATGTTATACCACCTTCTTCTAGATGCCCCGCGAACAAATCACGATCCTAGACAAACTCTCAGACCTCATGTCGATGGCATTGTAGGGTCCGCCAATGTAAAATCCACAGACTCGGCAATGAAGTCTGTTGGAGGGCCAGCCTCATTTGGATCCTCCAAACCCACCCTATCGATGGATGTACATTCCTTGCAATCATCGAAGAACCCAAATGGTGACCAACAACCAGATGGGAATAAAAGGAAAGGTCGAAATAACCGTAAGGGTGGGAAGAATAATAATAAACCCAAGGACAAATATAATAATGGGAAATATAATGATAACGATGGAGAGAGAAAGAAAGAGAAACATAAAGTGAAGTTTCCTTGTAAAATTTGTACCGATGACCACCTTACACACTTACGCCCCAAATTTGCGAAGGCTGCGAGGATTTTAAATCTATCGCCCACCATGTTGACGAACCCATTCCCACACAATCATCACTTAGCCTCAAGCTCTTCAAATGCTAGAAATGCGTCTGGTGGAAGTCAAAACCCACCGTCGCAAGATGGCGATCGTGTTTGCATCAATATGGTCGACGCGAAAATCGATATAGACACCCTCTCTCGAGATTATAGCTCTTCAAAAGCTAGTACCAGCCTAGAATCTCCTCCTCCACCCCCGGAGATGAACTTACAGATCGAGAAACCAGAGCCACTGCCTCATATTCTGAAAGGAGTACTCAAGCGCTCTACCCACAACGCTAATGCTAGAGTCGTCCAGAACTACTCTATTGTTGAGGATCTAGGCCAAACCCCTTGTGCGATGTCGTCTTTGGAGGTACTCCAGATGTGTCCATCATAGAGGAATGCTTTACTCCCTGCCTTAGGAGATCTAGAACCTTGTGACTCGAAAGTTATCAATTATTATGTCACGGACGTGAATCCTCGCTTACCCTACCATGTGGATTTTCAAATCCACGTGGAGTATTCCAAGTATACTATCAAATGAGCGGTCATTGATGAAGGTGATGCCACTTGCATGATGTCCCTAGTCTATTGGAAAGCTATCGGTTCTCTGACCCTTTCCAAGTCATCAAACATGTTGACTACATTTGATGGTCATTTCTTCCACCCTCATGGTATTCTCCCCACCTTTCTGGTCCAGTTAGGTGGGAAGACGGTAGAGGTGGAAGTAGAGGTAGTTGATGCACCTCTCGATTATAACTTGTTACTAGGTCACAATTGGACCTATGTTATGGTCGTTTTCGTATCGTTTGTTTTCTGTGTACTTTGTTTTCCTCATCAGGGGGATATCGTGACGATCGACCAGTTATCCTTTGCGTACTCTAGTCCTAATGCATCTGTTAGACCGTCGATCCCTGTGATCGACAATTCTCAGCCGGCAAGTGAGAATATCGGTGTCGGAATGTATTCTTCCCTCATGGGTACTTTCGACTTCTCGGCATCGATCCATCACGTTTACGCCATGTCTAGTAGACCTGCTTCAACTGGAAGGTCCATACCTTTCCGCACTTCCTATTTTAGTGATCCATGGACCCTACCTTCTCCAACTTCATCGGGTGAAGGACAGTTGCACGCTGGCATAGCTATGCCACTATCGGCAGCAGAGATTGTGTATCAATCCATTCTTGACTCCTCTATCGATCCTGATCCTGTTACCTCATAGACGGACGAGGAGGATCTCGTTCTTAGGTCTATATGGGCCACCTTGTTGTCTTGTTCACATGATTTCTTAGATGAGACTTTGCCTTCAGACAAAGCCATCCTCGAAGCCATGAATGTTTCCGAGAGACCTTGGGATGACATGCATCATCGATCTTATTTTCTCCCAAGTCTTGAAAGAATCGAGCAAGATAATTTTCGATCTACCTTGAGTGAGATAGTCGGTCACGTCGTAGTTCCACTTGATATGCACAGCATTTATGTCAAAGGAAATATGGCGAGTATTTCTCCTACCGTCCCGATCGATATCTCTCGTACCCCTGGCAAGATTGAGAACATAAATATAGGTGTGGATTGTTCGCCAGAAGAGATTTTGATCTATACCAACCTCTTCAAATAATTTCGATATGTATTCGCTTAGTCATATGAAGAGATGCCAGGGATCGACCCTCATATTTTCAAACATGAGATTAGGACTTATCTGGATGTTAAACCTATTCGACAACATCTTAGAGTTGTTAATCCTAGGAAGGCCCCCACTATTAAGGAAAAGGTGGAGAAGCTAATGTTGGTTTCATTTACCCAGTTCCCTTGACCAAATGGGTATCCAACCCCGTTCCTGTGAATAAAAAGAAAGGAACCATCCGTGTGTGTATGGACTTTTGCGACCTGAACAAGGCTTGTCCTAAAGATAACTTCCCCACACCGTTCATTGATCAGATTCTCGATGAGTGTGCGGGAAGCAAAATATTTTCCTTTATGGATGGATTTTCAGGATATAACCAAATCCAGATCAAACATGAGGAACAACACAAGACGAAATTTATATGTCCTTGGGGTACTTTTTCATACCGGAAAATGCCTTTCAGCCTGAAAAACACCAGAGTGACCTTCCAACGCGCCATGAATTTTGCTTTTCACGATCTCAAGCACATAGTCAAAGATTAGCTCGATGATCTTACTTCTCACTCTCGCAAGAGAGTGGATCATGTTACACACCTTCGGCTAGTTTTTGAAAGATGTCGTTACTATGGAATCCGGTTAAACCCTCACAAATTCATCTTTTGTGTTAAGTCTGGTCATCTCTTAGGATTCCTAGTTTCCGACACTAGGATCATAGTAGATCCTCTTAAGGTTGAAGCAATACTTCAATTGCCTCCCCCGCGCACAATTAGACAACTTCAAGGTTTACAGGGGAAAGCTAACTTTCTGCCTTGGTTTATAGTGAATTATGCCAATATTTCTAAGGGTTTCATGCACCTATTGAATAAAGACACTCCTTTTATCTGGGATGAGTGAGCCTAGGAGTCTTTCGACGCTTTAAAGAAAGCCTTAATATCAGCCCCTCTGCTGAAATCCCCTGATTACAGTAGAGATTACTTGTTGTATATTTTCGCAACTGAAGAGACGATTGGTATGGTTCTATTTTAGGAGGATGATGAGCTCCATGATCACATCATCTACTATCTTAGTCAGACCTGAGCGTAATTACTCTCACGTTGAAAAGCTATCTTTGGTTGTCGTTCACGCAGTTCAACGTTTACAACACTATATATTGCTTTGCAAGACTACTATGGTTGCCGATGTCAATCCATTTCAATACATCCTCACTAGACGTATCATAGGCGGGAAATATAATAAATGGATTGTCATATTGCAATAATTTGAACTCGACTTTGCTTCGGCCAAGTCCAAAAAATCACTAGTTTTTGCAGAGTTAATATCCGATCTTCCACGATTATATGAGGATGTTATCCATGTTTATTTATTTGCAGATGAACACATTTTCCTTTTCTTGTCGTCTGACCCCTGGTATGGAGACATTGTTTTATATCTTCAAACCTTGAAGTTTGCTCAGAATCTCTCGCGAGATGATTGATGGTATGTTAGATACCAAGCCAAAAAGTATACCATCGTCGGTGACACTTTGTATCGTCAAGGAATAGATAGTATCTTACATCGTTGCTTAACTCACAAGGAAGTTGATTCAGTCCTAAATGATTTCCACAAAGGGGCTTGTGGTGGTCATCTATCTGGGCTTGTGACAGTCCAAAAAATCCTACGAGTGGGTTACTTCTAGCCCACCATCTTTAAATATTGCATTGAAGTGGTTAAGAAGTGTCACCCCTTCCAGGTGTTCACTCGAAAAATGCGCTCGCACCCAGCCCCCCTTCACCCAATCATTATCGTCGGTCCCTTCACCAAGTGGGGGGTGGATTTCATCAATTGCAACCCAACTTCGGTTGGGGGGAATCAACACATTATCATTCCTGTCAACTACTTTACTAAGTGGGTCGAAGCCATGCCTACCATAAAATCCGATGGGAAGACTGCATCCTTCTTCGTGTTCAACCAAATTATCGCCCAGTTCAGTATCCCGAGTGATATTGTCACCGATCATGGCAATCACTTTTAGAACGAAACGATGGTAGAACTAGCATCCAAGATGGGGTTTAGACATGGTCACTCATATCCTTATTACCCCCAGGAAAATGGGAAAGTAGAGGCCGTTAACAACTCTCTCAAGACCATTTTGCAAAAAACTGTCAGCCGGAGTAATTCTGATTGGCACATCATGCTATATACCGCGCTTTGGGCATACCGAACCTCGGTCAATACTGCCACCGATTTTTCCCCTTTTCAATTAGTACACGGTGTGGAGTTGATACTTCCTGTTGAATGTGAAATCCCTTCTCTCAAATTGGCAGTTGATCTCCTACCTGACACTTCATATTTAGAGCGATGTCTCATGCATCTAGAGATTCTTGACTAGCAGCGTCGAAACGCCTTTACGGTTATCGAAGCAAACAAGAAACGTGTCAAGGTTCAGTACGAGAAGTCTGTCTATCCCTAGTTGTATGTTGAGGGTGACTTGGTCCTCTTGTATGACCAAGCCAAAGAACCGCTAGGGGCAAGCAAGTTTAAACCCATGTGGCACGGTCCTTATATCGTGCAACATGTTCTAGGAAAAGGAGCCTACGAGTTGGAATATTATGAAGGGAATAAATTGGTCAAGCCTAGAAATGGGCTCTACTTGAAAAGGTATTACGCTTGAGCCCTAGGCTTAGGCGAAACCCTTTGTATACTAATGTAAATTTGGTGTATATACATTTGTTTTCACCTTTTCTTTTTGTCTTTGGCTTGCTTATTGAGTTTTCCCTTTTGGTTGGTAGATGTCAACGGAGTCTTCGGTCTACCTATGATTCACAGATGGAGCCAGTCGTCATACATGGAACTTGGCTTACACTGCTTGGGTGATTTACTCACCCAAGGGTCTGTTGGTGTCTTCGGGTGGCATATGCCTAGGGCCATCCACAAACAATGTGGCCGAATATAGCGTCGTCATAGAACTTTTGCGTGATGCCATCTCACATGGTATTCACTCTCTAGATGTTTGCTTGGATTCTCAATTAGTAGTATGTTATTTGAATGGTTGCTACCATGTGTGTGATCCTATGTTACTCCCTCTATTCCTCTGGGTACATCTTTTAGAACGACAATTTGATTTTATTACATATTTTCACATCCCTAGAAGTTCTAATCATGTATATGATGCCTACGCTAATTATGTTTTAGATTGGCATTTGTCACATTAATAAAGTAAATAAAACCATTAAATCAATGTACACATTGTAAGATATGAGTAAAGTCGAAGATCCCTCTTTATGTATTTCAAAAATATATGGTGTTTATATTACAAAATTGGGGCTAAAACCCTAAAAATACATATACAGCTAATATATGCATCCCATGACATATACACATGTAGCGCTGAATGCTTATCATGATCGAAAACCATGATGTTTGCGAGACGCCAGAAGAGTCGTACCCATGATCTAGGTACACCAACAACCTACCGCTGCATGGCTTTAGGTAGATCCTCTACCTGAACCATAGGAATCCTTTGTGTCAGACGAGACAGGTTGCCCTGCATGTTTTGTAGGACTCTCTCTTCTTCTCCTCCCACTGCCTCATCTCCCCGATGCCTCCGTCTATGTCATAAGAATCCCTCCGGTCATTGCAGACCCACATCTACAATTACAAGTATCTAGTTAATATTCAAACACCATCCAAAAATATTTTTGTTTCCTTAAATACAAAAAATGAAATATGTAAAAACTTTTTACCTATGGTGCCATAAGAAGCCCCTAGTAGAAGCGGCATATCTGGGTCTCCTCTTAAATCGATCCCCACATAGGGATAGTCATCCAGAGCAATGATTTGTCTTCGCCACCAGAAGAAAAAAATCATCATTGTAGGGTGTCGACACCCTACCTCCTCCCTATCGTTTCATGACTTCAATCCACCGCACCATAGCTGGATCACGTGGTCCCCTAGGAAGGATCTCCACTCTAGGTCCCAGACCTGGGACCCACTCGAAAAAGAAGCTGCCAAGGATAGAGGCAAACCAAAATTTTTGCTTACCCCCTTGCTTGCACTCTGTCAACTGACCTTTCATATTGGTCAGCAGTGAGGTACACCAATCATAGACAGTGGGCCTTGCACACTCTAATGCATAAAACATAAGTGGTCTCGATGCTCGATGCTTGATGCAGTGAGGCCGATCCTATGATCCTGGTAAGCACGAGCACAGTAATCTTCAGGCTGAGGTTACCTATAGCCCGAATGGGGATTTGACTTCCCACCATGGGATTCCCTGCAACACAATGGGCCTCGATGTACTCCTCTACCTTCATCCCACTCTGTGGCCCCTGCGACTTGAGGTCCACAACATCTCCTCGGCGTGAAAGTCTGTTCAAGAAGTAGATGTCCTCTACTTCGATCCTTAATGGTTGTCCATCAAGGATAAATCTCTCGCTATCAGGATCCCAATAGCCCACCAGCATCTCCAACAACCTCACTTGGGCCCTCATTCCTTTGAGAGCCCAAAACTTGTACAAACCACATATTTTTAGAGTTGCTTGAGCCACTGGATATTGATCCATTGTTGCATCTACCTCCTCATGCTCTCGCTCTCTCCATTCCAACACCATCCTGGAAAAAACAAATCATTTTTGAGTTAGAAACCCTTCTTTTTTTCCATTTGTGTATGTATACATAGTTTATCCACAAACAGTTGCGGGTAGGGCCTGATATACGCCCCATGTGGTTCACACAGGGGCGTATATCTAGTCGTATACACAACCTATTGAGAGAAACCCGCGTATACCAAAAACTCCAAATTGCGCCCTCAAAAACTAACAAAATAGAACTTAATTCAAAAATGTAAACCATTGAATTTGAAGAGGATGAGATGAAGAGTTATGTGATTTTGTTGCCTATTGCTCCCACAATCGTCGTTTGAATCCTAGAGTTTTTTTTAGTCCAAATTGCACTATTTGGGTAAAAATGAAAATGATACAGTAATTTTTTATTTTATTACTATTTATAAGCTATTTTTACCCACTTGATATAGTTTTACACTATTGTTTCACCTAATGGACTAATTCAAGAATGGTTTTAAGCTGGTTTTTGCAACTTTGACTCAATTTTCTTGTGGATTTCAACGTCATAGTTAATTGTTCGTCTCCTCGGGCAGGTATATTCATAACCTATCATATTTGATAGGTATCTACTCCATCAGGCATTTTTTCATTATCCTTCGACTACCGCTTTTACGCCTTAGGTACGAACCCATTTATTGCGACACATAACCCCCCATCTGTTATTAATAGCATCGTTAATCAATGGTAGAGACTTACCAAACATGGGTAAGCTAGTTAGAACCTCTTTGTCATTTGGTGCCCATGCCGAGTTTTTCCTTAGGACCGGGAGTCCATTATAATTCAATACATGATTGTATGATGACCCTCATTTCTCATTCATTCACATGCGGCCTTATTACCCACAGACTCCCAAAAACGAGTCTCAATTAAGCTCTTTTTCAACTCGTCCAAAAACTGAAAAGATCGTCGAGTGATTTGTCCTTTTCATGCTCATTAAAGTTGGATTTGAAAGTTCATGAGTCTTATTTAAGCTCTTTTCCGACTCGCTACCAAAAATTGAAAATATTGTCGAGTGAACTTATCTTTTTCGCACTCATAAATTGGATTTGAAAAGATGTCTATTTGGCACAAGTTTACCCCTTTTTCACACCAATTAGACTAAAAGATATAAAAAAGGACATTTTTTGGCGTTAAGTTGTGATTGCATCTCATGCCCTCACTTGCAGTATTGAGCTTTTAGCCGGTTCTCGCTTTGCGTTATAAACCGTTGCCCAAGCAGTTTGCATCCTCAACCAAGCAGAGCCTTGTTTATATCCTTCGCAATTTGACACCCTATACCCTGGAGGGAACATCACCTCGAGTGTCCATCTCTCGTATGCATTTCCTTGCATTAAGCATAGGTACATTCCACTGTTGGAACTAGTTTTGCTTACTTGCGACACTCGTTCCCTCCTCTGTATCATAGAATTCATTTGTTATGAAAAAAAAAAGACGGGCATGAAGGGAGTACTATATTGTAATTGGCAACAGTCGTGTCACCTTTGAACAGAGCACAAAGTTATTGAGTCCTTGTGTCATCATAATTTTGGGTTTAGCATGTCCTTAGGAAGCTAATATCACTACAGAATTTTTCTCTACCGACTGGTTACTCTTCTAGTCCCTATAGAGAACGTTATTGATGCCTCCTGCATCTAATTGTCACATCATTGAGTCCATGTTGTCGGATTCCACCATCTGTCTCATGCTCTTGTTCAAAGGAAGTCTATCAACTTGTGTCGGCCACTACTCAGAAATATTGACTTTGCATGTTGGCCATACCCTCAGTTTGTCTCAGAATCACATGATACTTTGGTCTTATCATGCACCCCGGCCCTACTTTCATCATTGGTAGGTCACCTTGAACCCAGCAATCAACATTTCATCATTAGTCGTTGACTGCGTGGTTTCCCTTGTGTTCAATGGCAGGACATCTATTGACACTTTGGGATTCATGCAATGTCTTGGATGCCATTAGCCTTATTGGTGGTTTCCTCGCCTTTGTCAGCATTTTTTTCATCATTGGCTGCTATTCAGAGGGTCCTTTTCGTGTATCGCTTTCATTTGGCACATGCGAAAGACACCCAGGGTCGTTGGTTCATGAACATGGTCTTCGTTAAATCTCCACCAAATCATGAAGCTCCTACTTTGTTCCTCGTGTTGACTGATGAGAGATGCCTCAATGCTATTAAAATATTGTGTAACTGCAAAGAATATTCTTATCCCCTTTTGTGGATAAAGATAAAATATATTTATTATTGATTAGATCAATCCCCTTTTGTGGATTTATCATGTCGGGTATTGTAAATGACCAAATCCCCTTTTGTGGATTGGTCAAACCCTAATTGTAATAGG
>ML783427.1:17706-34583 GCA_009831015.1 Picea engelmannii | reverse complement strand
TCTTGTACTTGAACATTTAAGTGGGGTAAAAGGAGGTTGCCCCCTCGAAGAGGCTTATTATCTGAAATTATCTCTTTTTCAAGGCGTTGAGTACTTTTCCTGAGGTTTTTATATGCTATATTGATGTTTGGTTCTTAACACCAGACAATATCTAGTATTTATATAGGAGCAGGAGGCTCCTAAAGATGCAGAACAGAAATGTTCAAGATGAAGAAAAAGATGAATACTCAGACAGAGTTGATGAGATGCAGGTAGCTACATGTTGCTCCAGTACCGTTCTTATAGATGCAGAGGGAGCAGTTTGATCCAGTATGAAGTCAGAAAGAAATGTTCGAACTCAAGAAGGCACCCAGGATATTATAGAAGAAAACTTCAAGGATGATGATTAGAAGCTATTAGCTTGGTGCAAGATGGAGCCATGTCTCTGAGTTCGAAATGAAGGATCATGATTTGATGCAGTTAGAAAAGCAGATGGATGGTGCCCAGATATTTTGATCAAGATGAAAGCTATCCAATAGATGGATGGTGCCCAACAGATGGGTAGCATGGTCTTATACCACGGAAATATTTTGAACCACAAGAGATTCTTTTTTATCCCATAGCTAGACCTTCGTAGAGAAGAAGAAAGAGAAGAGACCTTCGTAGAGAAGGAATGAGCAATCCCACAGGTAGGCCTTCGTAGAAAAGGAAGAGAACTTCATAGAGAAGGGGAATGAGAAATTTACCAAGATTGGCCTCTGTCCAAGTGTTGAATTTTGGATACTCTAGGGACATGCTAGAATACCCTCATAGAGAGGGGTGTGACCACCCTCGTAGAGAGGAATGTGGATGTTTCTCCAAGGGGCATTGGGCAGATACTCTCCTCTAGCCAAGGATTGAGTAGCCTGGAACACAAACCTTAACAATGTGGAATGGTTAGTTGGCTATTGAGGTTTGTGTTGTGATCCTACGCGGATCATGGAAAGGGAGTCTAGTCTTGCCCAGGCTAGTAACGAACCTCCTCATTACGACACCAAGCCTCTCATAACAAGTGCAATTTTTTATTTTTATTTTGGTGTGTGCATGTGTACGAGGGAAATAAAGACATTATACTCTACGTCGCGACATGATGACGAATAAGGCGCAAGCAACTCACGCAACAACAACATGACGACCAACATAGAATCACATCAATCACCTGGAAGCACTATACGACATTCAACCAACATAAATAAGAATGAATACTCGTCCCTCCTACCATGCAATGGTTAGGACCTCCAGGACACATAAGCAACGCTCAAGCCCAGGTTCCCATCGATTTTGACCATTTGAGGTCTCAGGGCTGGCGACTGTTCTGATGAACAAGGAGGGGTCTACATCCCGCCCGACACAAGAAGACCCCAACTAAGTCAACAATGAGTGTAAATGAGTATAAAGTCATCTCATAAAGAATCATAAATCAAGAGCGGTAATACATTTTAATCTCATGTAGCTTAACTATATATCTTTTTTTTAAGGAAATCTTCTAGGGGTATGTGAAGAGAAGCTATGATTATATGTTCATTATGAGAACCCATAAGAAACTCCATCTTCTTAAGAAATACATGAACTTTAACAACACTTTTACATTATGCATCCATTATATGAAACTAATAAAATCAATCATAATAGCAATAATGAGAAATCACATGTTGACATAGATATAAGAGGTATGTATATTAATGCAAGATATAAAGTGTTATCAAACTTTACATTGTAATAGTCTATTACTAAGGCCACCATTCTCTTTTTGAAACTTCAATAATACCCTTAAGAGATAGTTGTTAATAGCATTCAATTCATATAATCCTCAATATTCAAATCACATAACCTCTTCTATATTTTTCACCTTTAAGTAAGTATTCTAATAAAGAAGGAATCGTCAAACATAAACACCCATATTATTGTTAACCTAAATCCTAAGATTACTACTCTCAACTCTTTAAAAACCTTCATCAAGGCTGCTGACAAGGATTTACAACCTGATGGTAAGTCAATTCCAATGGTCACCAATTACAATTTTATACTAGTATAAATTCAACAAATTTAAATTGCAATTAAGTCACCCATGTTAATGTAATTGAACATTAAGAACTATCTAAAATAAGGATTAACAAAATATATACATACTACTAATTTCATTATAACAATATATTCAACACTATTAGCAACATTAGTTTACAATGCGCTAACTTACCATATTAGCCACATTAAAGCAAACATGCTGACTATTACACTTGTTGTCCGAATAAGCCCAGCAGTAAAGATAGAAAATAAGAAGTTTTAAGGCTGAAGGCGTAACATATGGTATGGCTATATAAGAACATATATGGCTGCCTGTGTTATGGCAACCGTAAGGAGATCTTTGTACTCTAATTTAATTACACAAAATTAGTGATCCGAGCATATCCTACAATTGCATGTTGAATGGATGGTCGACTGCATCGCTAGCGTACACAATGTTGGGTTCCAACCATCAGTTCGCGGTGATTCACTCTTAAATTTTATATTTGGTTTGCTGAGTTAACATCTGAAATTCAGAGTTTATCCATCTGCATAAAAAATTTAGAAGAAATTCCCCCTTTGTGAGTGGTGAATAATTTGATTAAGGGTTACCATGCACTGAGGCAGTTGGCAGAGGGCATTAAAGATCTTAATAGAAAACAAGGTCAATTGGTAATCGTTCCAAGAAGGGTGGGGACTGACTGCTGGGTAGAAACGCCTGAGATTTGTTGTCACAGAAAACCTAATCTTGAATGTTATTGAGGCCACGGTGTCTGATGAATTAGTTGTTACACCACCCAACTCCTGACCGCTCTGAAGCGCACGTACCTCAATCGCTGGCAGATAAAGCTGAAGGGAGAGACTCAGAAGGTCACGGATTGAGCAAGGCATCTCGATATGGCCGAAAGGGTGAGTGTATTTCTGGTGGCATAAACATCATACGATCGGACTGGATTTTCTATCTATAAGGTTCGTTGTATCCAGGATACCGTTGTACAATTATAATAAAAGGGGTTGTCAAGTAAAATAAAAACTTTGAAAACGATGGTAAGTGAAGCTATCCCAACAGTAATAAGTTCGTTGTCAAGATATTCCAGCGCTAAACCTAGACCACCTAATGATAACAGTTGTATTACTAAGGTATAGCTCATAGCGATGATTATCAGTAGCAGATACTACATATTGAATCGCTCCAGCTGGTGGCAAAGCTAAGGGCTGCAAGGCTAAACCACATTAAAAGGCTACCTGGTTAAAATGCATCCAGACTATAACAATCAATTTTTGAACGTAAATTCACTCTTCCATCCAATCAATATATAGATCCGTCAGCCTGTAAAAGTTCGTTGACCTTAAGTTCAGAACGTTAAAGAAACGCAGTCAAAATGTTGTGTACATTCATTGACCTGTAAAAATTCATTGATAGTCTAATCTCATTGACCGATATAAATTCATTGAGAGTGTAATTTCATTTGATAGCATAATTTCTTTGGATAGTATAATCCTTTGACAGTATAAAACGCTAACCTGTATAATTTCATTGCCCAAAATGTTAAAGGAACGCAGTAAAAACGTAGGGACTTCACCACAATCCCAAAAACGTGGACAGTAAGGGATTCCAATACAAAACACAAACTAGAATACTTGTAGGCAATCAATCGAGTGGGCGAGGGCTCAAGGTAATGCAACATAGTGCAGGTTCATCCAACAATATATAAAACACAGAGATAAACTTATCCGATGATTATAAAACACAGAATAAGGAACTTCGCCATCAATCAATTTCAAGGTTATTTAAATGCATCAAGGAGCAAGGCAAACCATTCATCCAAGGACAACAACAGAGGTAGACGGATGAGTTCATCCTTTGCTTCACCATCCTCGCACAGAAAAGAAGGGCGTTGAGATCCATAGGTCTTTTAATGCTAAGGCGACGACCGTAGATCAAGCTCCTGGCCGACTACTCAAGTGAGGACTGGCGTGCTAGGGACGAAGGAAAACACTCGCAAGGGTCACAGTCAAACACCACAAGGAGGTCACGACATGCGGGAAGACGAAGGTCACGGAAATCAATCAACCAATCATTCATCCAGGCTATAAAAATTTCAATCATGAAACTAGACAAACAGTTTACCTTTCTAATACACATGCATATATAAAACATACATTCTACAACATTCTATCATTCAACTGAAAAAGCGTACTGTTGCCCATTCACCTGCTCTGAGTGACGTCCGCAAGCTCCATGCAACTCCCGCTCGCCGACCATCGAGACTACACCGGTACCTCCCAGCCAATGCTAGGGGTACTCTTCTTCCCCCTTAGCCCCCCGAGCCGCAAAGGGGCCACACACACTATCCATAGGTTTCGTCTAGCTCCCATATCGTCTCGTAAGGCCGAGCTACCACTCCTCTCCGAGCTGGGTATCCCAACTCCCCACAAGTAAATCAGTCAAGTCAATATTTCTACAGCGTAACATTACGCAAACAGAAGATGATCTTTCTCCTTCTCCATCCTTCGTTATATAGAATTTCCCACTTCCTCTCTTTCCTCGAATCTCATGTAATTAAAGTTTTTAAAAACAAAATCCTAAAAATTCTTCTTCGTACAAGTGTCACCCATCCCCTACATTCCTCCATTAATTAATTTCTTTAATTAAGTAATTATCTTTATTTCCCTCACACACCAAGAGTTACTCCTAGAATCACTCCTAGGTGTCCCTAGATTCCCTTACAGGTTTTAAAGGCTTTCCCTATTATGAAATTGCTAATTCGGTTTAAAATTAGAAAGCTCTTAAATGTGGATTCCTTACTAAGTTGACTTCCCGCTTTTTCCCTTAAGTTCCCCTTTTTCCTTTTTATGTTACCTCCTTTCCCTAGTTTCCTATTTTTTTATTTTCCCTCTTTCCCCTTCTACTTAGAGCTCAAAAAGGTAGGTGTGGAATATAACCCCTTTTCCTTTTTATCATTAATTTAGTATCTTTTAAATTATCAAATGATAAAATAATTAATTCCCTCTTTACTTTTTATATCCACAGATTTTATTTCTTATGAATAATTTAATTTCTTACTCCCTTCATGTTACAAAATTTTAAGAAGACCATAATTATTACTTAAGTGGTTTTTATTTTAAATTTTATTATTTTATTTCATTTTATCCATTTTTTTTATTTTTATTTTTTAATTATTATTTTTATTTTTTAAGGTAGACAAAATTTTACCCCTAGCGAAATTTTAGACTTAGGACTTAGATTTTGTACTGGGCGACATTTAATTAGGGAAATTGTTTTAAAATTTCTTAACTTGTTATTTATCTTAGGGCCATCTAGGTTCATCCCTCTATCATCATCAATGTGACGTGCCCTTCAAGACGCACTAGGTGTTCCAAGGGTGTCATTCGCCTCATTTGTTCCCTTACGCGACGTGCCCTTCAGGACGCACTACGTGCTCCAACGGTGCCACACACCTCTTGACTGATTGGTAGACATCAATAACCCATGGAGTCAACACTCCGCCAGGTGAACTTGTGGGAGACTAAGGGCTTCTAAGGAATAAGGCCCCCGCATTATTGCGCGCCCCTTAGAATCATCGTGAGCGACTGTCGCAGTCTGCCTTCTCGAACTAGGTAATCGTTAACCTATAGTTCGAGCCATGGCGGGAGTGCTAGTAGGATATGGCAGGGTTGTTGTCCACACCTCTCCCTCAACATCTCTGGTAGTCGTGTCCGACCCCTTTACTCCATATGTGAGTCTGGTCGGCAAGTTATCGTCAGCCTCCATCATCAACAAATCATGTCGGAACATATCCATATCATATCACCCAGTCAGATGCACTAATATCATAGTAAAACAATCAAACCCCAAATGGCACACTCCCTGAATCGATCCAGAGTCCAAGGGGTTCCATCGATGCCTCTGCATCCTCAAGTTCCAAAACCCTGCACACCCAGTAAAACCGAGTCAATAGCACTTGTCTATGTCAAGGAAGTAAAAAAACATGTCATCAACCCATAACACATCATAATCAGAATCAAAAGTTTTAATAGCTTAAAATCCAGATCACTTGCGAGCAACTTTCCTCAAAGAATAAGTTTTCTCAGTGCGCCAGAGTACATACACCCCCTCTTAGTCTAAACTTCGTCCCAAAGTTTCACAGTATATATGCCGAAATAAAGTGTATCGCAGTATCATATGTCTATGTATCAAACAAAAATGGAAATTGTTGGTGCATATCATATGCGTCCTCCCAGGTCGTCGAGTGCAGACTATAATTGTCCCACTGGACCTTGAACTGATCTACCATTCGACGTCGTAGCTGTCGAATGCGATGATCCAATATGCGGACCGGCTCAGCCGTGAGCGCCCCCTCATCCGATACCTGCAAGGAACGCATGTCAATAACATGTGTAGGATCACTAATATAATGTCTCAAAACAGATACATGAAAAACATCAAGAATACGCCTCAAGGAATCAGGCAAGGCTAGTCGATAGGCCACGGGCCCCTTTCTCTCCACAATCTTGAAAGGTCCCATGAACCTAGGAGAGAGTTTAGCTCCCTTCCCAAACTTGATTGAAATCTTATGCGGTTTAACCCGCAAGAAGACTCGATCGCCAACCTCGTAGCTACGATCGACACAGTGCGCATCGACATAACTCTTTTGTCGATCCTGCGCTTCCTTAATCCTTTGTCTTATTGTTTGCATTTTCTCTTCCATTTCTTGGATCACTTCTGTTCCACCAAGACCCTATCCTCAATTCGATCCCAACTCAAGGGCATCCGACACGGTCGCCTGTAAAGAAACTCAAAAGGTGTCATCTTAATGGTGCTCTGGTAACTGTTGTTGTAAGCAAACTCCACTAGTGGCAAGAATGCTTCCCATTGCTTTTGTTGGTCCATCACGTACATGCGCAACATGTCCTCCAAGGTTTGGTTCATTCGTTCGATCTGCCCGTCAGTATCCGGGTGATATGCAGTACTAAAGTTAAGTTGGGTTCCCAAGACCTCTTAGAAAATCGTCCAAAATCATCCAGTAAACACCGATCCTCGATCGGATATAATCCTCTTAGGCATGCCATGCAGCCTCACAATCTCACTGATGAAAACTCTAGCTATGTTAGGTGTCTGATACGTTGTACGCACAGGAATAAAGTGATCACTCTTCATCAGAGTGTCTACTACTACGAAAATTGAGTCATGTCTCCTTGCCATCTATAGCAATCCAACAATAAAATCCATCAAAATAACCTCCCATTTCGATTCTGGAATGGCATGTGGTTGTAGTAATCCTGTTGGGTGTCTATGTTTATCCTTTACCTGCTGACATTCTAGACATCTAGCCACATAGTTGACTATGTCGGCCTTCATTCCCTTCCAGAAGAATAATGGTTTAAGGTTTGCCCTCATCTTCATGACTCCCGGATGAGCCATGTAAACTGCTCTATGATCCTCGCTCAGGATCCACATCCTCAACTCGTCATTTGGTGGTACGTAAATCTGACCTTTAAAACTCAATAAACCATCGCTATCAAATGAAAATCCCTCAAATCATGGTACCATCATTGTGTTTTGTCCGATAAAACCCTCGACCTCCTTGTACCATTCATCGTCAGGCTGTAAAGTTAGAATCTTTTCACGTAGATTCGTCTGAAGAGGCAACACCGAAAATATGCGTGGTCTCCGACTCAATGCATCTGCCACTCGGTTCACTATTCCTTTTATGTAAGTAATCTTGAAGTCGTATTCGTTAAGAAATTCCGACCAACGTCGTTGTCGCACGTTCAGGTCACTTTGCGTAAATAAGTGTCGTAGTCCACTATGGTCAGTCTTTAGTTCAAATTTCTGTCCAACAAGGTAGTGTCTCCAAACCTTCAAGGCATATATGATGGCTAATAACTCCAAATCGTGCGTTGTGTAGTTCTCCTCATGCCTTCTCAGTTTCCTCCAAATGTAAGCAATCACTCATCCGTCTTGCATCAAGACTCTGCCTAAGCCTTCCTTGGATGCGTCAGTGCATACCAAGAAGTCTGCATCCATGTCTAGGACTTTTAGTATCGGTGCGGTTGTCAACAATTCCTTGAGCCTCCGAAACGCTTCCGCGCATTTCTCGATCCAAACAAACTTCTTGTTTTTCTTCTACAATTCCGTGATCGGATTTGCTATCTTCGAAAACCCCTCGACGAACCGTCGATAGTATCCTACCAAACCCATGAAGCTATGCACTTCTGAGACATTGGTAGGCACAGGCCATTCCATAATAGCCTCGACCTTGGCTGGATCCACGGCGATGCCTTTGCCAGAGATGACATGCCCTAAGTAGTGAATCTTTGATTGATAAAATGAGCATTTTGACAACTTCCCATACAATTTTTTCTCTTGCAAACACTGTAGTGCCAAGTGCAAGTGTTCGTCATGCTCCTCCATCGTACGAGAGTAAAACAAAATATCGTCAATGAACACTTGGATGAACTTGTCCAAGTACTTGCGGAACACCCCATTCATCAAACTCATAAATACCCCTGGGGCGTTTGTCAATCCAAATGGTAAAATTGTAAACTCATAATGTCCAAACCTTGTCTTAAAGGTTGTCTTAGGGACATCATCCTCCTTGATCCATAACTAGTGATACCCTGATCACAAATCGATCTTGGAGAACACCATCGCACCTTTCATTTGATCGAACAGATCATCAATTCTCGGTAATGGATATTGATTCTTGATCGTAGCCTTGTTCAGTTGACGGTAGTCAATGCAAAGCCTCCACGATCCATCCTTATTTCGTATGAAAATAACAGGTGCAACACAGTGCAGGTTCATCCAACAATATATAAAACACAGAGATAAACTTATCCGACGATTATAAAACATAGAATAAGGAACTTCGCCATCAATCAATTTCAAGGTTATTTAAATGCATCAAGGAGCAAGGCAAACCATTCAGCCAAGGACAACAACAGAGGTAGACAGATGAGTTCATCCTTTGCTTCACCATCCTCTCACAGAAAAGCAGGGCGTTGAGATCCATAGGTCTTTTAACGCTAAGGCGGTGACCGTAGATCAAGCTCCTGGCTGACTACTCAAGTGAGGACTAGAATGCTAGGGACGAAGGAAAACACTCGCAAGGGTCACAGTCAAACACCACAAGGCGGTCACGACATGCGGGAAGACGAAGGTCACGGAAATCAATCAACCAATCATTCAGTCGGGCTATAAAAATTTCAGTCATGAAACTAGACAAACAGTTTACCTTCCCAATACACATGCAGATATAAAACATACATTCTACAACATTCTATCATTCAACCGAAAAAGCGTATCGTTGCCCTTTCGCTCGCTCCGAGTGACATCCGCGCGCTCCATGCAACTCTCTCTCGCCAACCATCGAGACTACACTGGTACCTCCCAGCCAATGCTAGGGGTACTCTTCTTCCCCCTTATCCCCCCGAGCCGCAAAGGGGCCACACACACTATCCAGAGGTTTCATCTAGCTCCCATCTCGCCTCGCAAGGATGAGCTACCACTCCTCTCCGAGCTGGGTATCCCAAATCCCCACAAGTAAATCAGTCAAGTCAATATTTCTACAGCGTAACATTACGCAAACAGAAGATGATCTTTCTCCTTCTCCATCCTTCGTTATATAGAATTTCCCACTTCCTCTCTTTCCTCCAATCTCATGTAATTAAAGTTTTTAAAAATAAAATCCTAAAAATTCTTCTTCGTACAAGTGTCACCCATCCCCTACATTCCTCCATTAATTAATTTCTTTAATTAAGTAATTATCTTTATTTCCCTCACCCACCAAGAGTTACTCCTAGAATCACTCCTAGGTGTCCCTAGATTCCCTTACAGGTTTTAAAGGCTTTCCCTATTATGAAATTGCTAATTCAGTTTAAAATTAGAAAGCTCTTAAATGTGGATTCCTTACTAAGTTGACTTCCCGCTTTTTCCCTTAAGTTCCCCTTTTTCCTTTTTATGTTACCTCCTTTCCCTAGTTTCCTATTTTTTTATTTTCCCTCTTTCCMCTTTTACTTAGARCTCAAAAAGGCAGGTGTGGAATATAACCCCTTTTCCCTTTTATCATTAATTTAGTATCTTTTAAATTATCAAATGATAAAATAATTAATTCCCTCTTTACTTTTTATATCCACAGATTTTATTTCTTATGAATAATTTAATTTCTTACTCCCTTCATGTTACAAAATTTTAAGAAGACCATAATTATTACTTAAGTGGTTTTTATTTTAAATTTTATTATTTTATTTCATTTTATCTTTGTTTTTTTTGTTTTTTTAAGGTAGACAAAATTTTACCCCTAGCGAAATTTTAGACTTAGAACTAAGATTTTGTATTGGGCGACATTTAATTAGGGAAATTGTTTTAAAATTTCTTAACATGTTATTTATATTAGGGCCATCTAGGTTCATCCCTCTATCATCATCAATGCGACGTGCCCTTCAGGACACACTAGGTGCTCCAAGGGTGCCACTCGCCTCATCTGTTCCCTTGCACAACGTGCCCTTCAATACACACTATGTGCTCCAAGGGTGCCACTCGCCTCTTGACTGATTGGTAGACATCAATAACCCCTAGAGTCAACACTCCGCCAGGTGAACTTGTGGGAAACTAAGGGCTTCTAAGGAATAAGGCCCCCGCCTTATTGCGCGCCCCTTAGAATCATCATGAGCGACTGTCACAGTCTGCCCTCTCGAACTAGGTAATTTTTAACCTACAGTTCGAGCCATGGTGGGAGTGCTAGTAGGATGTGGAAGGGTTGTTGTCCACACCTCTCCCTCAACATCTATGGTAGTTGTGTGCGACCCCTTTACTCCATATGTGAGTCTGGTCGGCAAGCTATCGTCAGCTTGCAGCATCAACAAATCATGTCAGAACATATACATATCATATCACCCAGTCAGATGCACTAATATCATAGTAAAAAAATCAAACCCCAAATGGCACACTCCCTGACTCAATCCGGAGTCCAAGGGGTTCCATCGATGCCTCTGCATCCTCAAGGTCCAAAACCCTGCACACCCAGTAAAACCGAGTCAATAGCACATGTCTATGTCAAGGTAGTAAAACAACATGTCATCAACCCATAATGCATCATAATCAGAATCAAAAGTTTTAATAGATTAAAATCTGGATCACTTGTGAGCAAGTGTCCTCAAAGAATAAGTTTGCTCAGTGCGCCAGAGCGGGATGTTACAGTTTTTTATCCCATAGCTAGACCTTCGTAGAGAAGGAGAAAGAGAAGAGACCTTCGTAGAGAAGGAATGAGAAATCCCACAGGTAGAACTTCGTAGAGAAGGAATGAGCAATCCCACAGGTAGACCTTCATAGAGAAGGAAGAGACCTTCGTAGAGAAGGGGAATGAGAAATTTACCAAGATTTGCCTATGTCCAAGTGTTGAGTTTTAGATACTCTAGGGACATGATAGAATACCCTCGTAAAGAGGGGTGTTACCACCCTCGTAGAGAGGAATGTGGATGTTTCTCCAAGGGGCAGCAGGCAGATACTCTCCTCTAGCCAAGGATTGAGTAGCCTGGAACACAAAGCTTGACCATGTAGAATGGTTAGTTGGCTATTGAGGTTTGTGTTGTGATCCTACGCAGATCATGGAATGGGAGTCTAGTCTTGCCCAGGCTAGCATCTTAGCTTCTCTAGTTCATGTGGGATGACTAGGAGTGAAGCTATGGTAGTATTCCTCCCCAATGGATGGGTTAGATAGATGACTACAAGAGAAGGGAGAACATAAAAGGAATGAAAAAACTCATAGGACATCTTCTGTGTGAAGATAAGAAAGAAGTATCTTATGCGTGAAGATGAAAGAAAGAAAGAGTATCTTCTGCACGAAGATAAAGAGAACAAAACTTCTGATGATTTATAGATATGCCAGTCAATGATCATGATGCCAAATGACCAAGCGGATGCCTTTGGTTATCCAGTTGATGATGTTGCCTAGTTGATGATGTTATCCAGTTGATGAAGTTTTGTTGGGTTTTCTTCCCCTAGAGGGTTTCCCAGGATAAATGCTTGTGTACACTTGTGATTGTGTTTCTCTCAGTGATCCTATCTATGCTATTGTTATCTAGTAAATTGAAAGTAACCTAATAATAGTAGAAACTTTAACAAATGCTCTCCTTTCAGCAGGTCTCTTTCCATCGACTTCAGCTCATTTATTCTGCATATGGGACCTAGAGTTTTATGAGTACCTTGATGCTTGCATTCATTAGTGGTAGGCTCTCTTGCCATTGACAGATGGTAATACATCAATGTCTCCTGATCAATGGATTTCTCAAGTGTTCGACATCGACTCATTTTTCACACTTGTAGGAATGTACTCGGGGCCTTGATACCTACTTTCATTATTGGTAGGCTATCTCGTGTTTGTTAACGGTATACCTCAATGACCGGTAATCAAACGATGTCTCATCGTGTTCAACCTCAACTCCTTTATTCACATGATGTAGACTTGCACCTTTGGCAGATAGTGTAGAAGAATTGAAGACATCACTATGTGGCTGCAGCTTTACTGAGTTGTTGCTTCCCATTCATTGGACCAATACCTATTTGACTTTAGTGATCATGGGAGATCAGATTGTACTTCATGGTATACAGATATCTTCAAATTGATTTTGAGACTGGTTTCACTGGGCCTTGTTCGTGACTATGACAGATTTTGGCATGTAACCGCATTTGTATTTGCCTATTCATGGCCATGAACACTTGTTTGGTATATTTTCCACATGGATCTGCATTGTATTCTTGGAAGCCATGTATGTAAAGTCATTACATAATGTAATGAGCAATTGAGTCTGTCCAGTTGGTTCTCTACCACTCCACTTCTGGGTTATTTATAATGTATTTTGGCCATCACAGATACTCCTCTAACCTCACACATTAGGGGGAATTTGTTATAGCAAGATTTGTCTCACCATTGTTATCTTGCACAAAAGGCCTTTTTCCATTTCCCTATGCAGACTTATCATCCCTTTTGATGAATCCAAAGCTAAAAATATACATTTTTCCACATATACGCTCTGTATCAGTTATACAAGATGCGTATACACTTGCTGCTCCACTACAGCTCGTGTATATCGGGATTTGTGCCAGAAAATAAAAAATGAGGTCGGTTTTCCATGTCACGACAGAAGATCTCTGATCCTTGGCCTTCCATATACTGGAAATTTTCTGACTCAACGCTTCAGTTGCATTCTGAAGGCTATAAGAGCACAATTTCGAGCTATGGAAAACGAGGAGAAAGCATTCAACTTTTAGAGCAAAGTTACTATGGAGAAATTACTTCATATTGAGTTTGCATCCCTTTGTCCCTCAAGTCCAAACACAGTGTTCAGCCCCCAAGCTCTTTCCCTATTGTTGAGAGGACATCATTGCCTCTTTCCTATGAGCTTGCCTTTGGTGGAGGATTGAAGTGGTGGAGACCCAGTTGGAAGAAACTTGGTTTCTTGGTTTCGAACCGTGCCGACATGGAAGTCTGTAATGTTGTCACTTATGTTGATCAATTATTAATAGAAATATTCCTTTCTCATCCTATTGGTATCTTGCAAATATATGATTATTATCCATGGGTGTGTTTGTAATGTTTATTAATGGATTATGTTATATGATGTGCTAACCCCTTTTATATTATCATTATGTACTTTCTCTACTCGTTTGTCGAAAACTTCTTACAGGTATAAAGCTTTGGGTCAAAGTGCTCAACTATGGAACATCATCAAATGTTGGATCGAGGTAGGCCTCTTCCTTGTATTGCACATTAGTTTATATAGCATATGTTGGAATTGAGTTGATTTTTGCAGTCATACATGTCTGTTGTGGTTTACCCTTGGCCATAGAGAGTTTTTCCCTCATAACACATATTTTTTATGAGGTAGGTATATAGTTACAACATACAATTCCATACATTCCATAGCAGAATGGGGTAGCTAAGAGGAAGAACTGATCTCTCAAAAAGATGGTCAGTTGCATGTTGCATGCAAGGTCCCTTCCCTCCAATATTTGGGATCAATCACTTAACTATGATAATTACATACAGAACATATCTCCTCACAAATCTATGAAGGATAGGACACCTTTTTTAGGCCTAAAGTGACATCAAATAGGAAGTCACCCACTTCCAAATATTTGGATCATATTCATGAGCCCGCGTACCCTCTGAAAAGAGGAAGGAATTAGATCCTTAAAGAACAGCATGCATCTTCATTGGATATATCGAAGGTGTGAAGGGTTACAGGTTGATAGATCCCTCGATGTACAAGCTCGTCATTAAGAGGAGTGTCCAGTTTGAGGAAATTCACATGCATGCATATCGGGAGCCACATGCAGAGACTTTTAAGCCTCCTCATGTACCAAACATTCAAGATGATGCATCTTCCCATTCAGATATGATTTCTAAATCAGATTCAAAATATCTTTAGCATGCATATGATGATCCACATCATATGCCCAAAAGGGCTCGGTCCACCTCAGAGACAACATGTGACCTTGTCGATAATCCTGCAGATCTGAGGAGGACGATATCCTAGTTTGAGGATCCACCACATGCACTTACAACTACAAAATAGTAATTCCCATGCATTGCTACATGGTTATAGATTCATACCCTCAAACCTATGAAGGGGTTGAAGGGAATCCCTTCTGGGAAACAAATAATGACCAAGGAGTATAAATCCCTCATCAAGAACAAGACCTTGGACTTGGTTTCACTTCCATCAAATCGGAATCTTGTCAGATGAAAATGGGTCTACAGGACCAAGAAGTAAGCAGACGAACTAGTGAGAAGGTACAAGGCAATATTGGTTTCCAAAGGATTTTAGCAATTCCATAGGATTGATTATGATGATACATTTTCTCTAGTATCAAAGATGGACTTTGTTTGATTGGCCCTCGCCATTGAAACAGTCAAGGGATGGGAAGTTCACCAAATGGACATGAATAATGTCTTTCTTCACGGGGATCTCTAAGAATAGATATACATGGAGTATCCTCAAGGGTACATACAAAAGTCATCTCTAGTATGTTGATTGAAAAAGTCACTATGTGGCCTCAAGCAGACTCCTAGAGCATGTTATGATAAAATGGACTCTTATTTACTCTCTCACTCCTTCATTATATGTAAATAAAATCCCAATGTTTATATGTTGAGGACTTATGACTCTCTATTGATCTTAGTGCTATATGTAGACATGACCTCTTGATCACAAGTAGTTCGGCATCAGCATTTGATGTGGTCAAAGAAATTTTTCTTGACAGGTTCTTTATGACCGACATGAGTCCACTATGCGTTTTCCTTGGTATTGAGATCAATCAGGATGCTTTAGGAATCAATTCGTCTTAGACAAAGTATTCCAAGGATCTCTTGGTCCAGTTCAACATGATCGATTGTAAACTAGCAGCCACTCCTTTTCTTATCAAGGGTCAAGCTCGAGGATGGATGGGATACGCCATTGGTGGATTGAACCAAGTACAAAAAGATAGTGGGGATCCTTATTTACCTCACTCACTCTCGTCCATATATATTGTATGTAGTGGATGCATTTTCCAAGTATATGTAGGAGTCACATGAGCTACACTGGAAAGATTCCAAGTGCATCCTCTGATATGTACAAGGTACTACCATTCATGGAATTCATTATGCAACAAGTTGTACATTGTACCTAATTGTATTTACATATTCAAATTGGTCTAGAGATAGCACAGATCGCAATTCCACTTCCAGGTGCATGCTTGGTTTGGGATCCAGTACCATCTATTGGTCGAGTAAAAAGAAGTCAGTGATTGATTTAATGTCAATATAGGTCGAGTCCAAAGGAGAGGTCAACATTACCATTCATGTGCTTTGGCTACAATAATTCCTCACTAAGCTTGGTATCCAATTCCACCATCTGACTATCATTTGGTGCGACAATCAGAGAACATTGAAATTATGCAGAGTCCTAGTGCAATGGAAGATAACAAAACACATCAAGATCCACATGCATTACATCAGAGAGTTGGTTCATGACAGGTTCATCACCTTGCAGTATTATCCTTCCTATGAACAGACTGTCGACATCTTCACCAATACTTTCACTGAGCAGAAATTCCACTTTCAGTGTGACCATCTTCGAGTGAAGGACATAGCTTCCTAGAAATTGTCTTTCTTTTTCAGCATTGTACTTTGAGAGGGGGTTCCCATGAGGTTTCACTATTTCCTCTTTTTTATTGTTCATTCATTATATACATTGTAAAATGGGTACCCAATAAGGCTTCTTGTCAAGACCCATTCTCAATTTACTCCCTAGTAGTGTTTAGGGGGGTGTTGGAGATATTGCACACCCACCTAGTATTTGTTTTCCTAGGTTTATTAGTCTATTTTGAGGGCACCCTTGGTTAGATATATTCTCCCCTATATGAGAATATTCTCCCCTAGATGAGGGTGCCACATCCTATTTAGTCATTAATTAGTTTCACTTTAGTTAGACTAGTCGGTAGAGTTTTGCATGGAAACCTCAGTATTATCACCAAGTGTTACATGCTCACCTCGGGATCATCACCATGAGGGGGGACTTACATTGGGATCATCACCAGGAAGGTGCCACACATGTGCATGCATGAGACTCTCCTCACTCCACTTCTTATTATCCAATTAATTCATGACTACATGGCTATTTAACTAAGACTAGGTGGCAATTCACTCCAGAGTTTGTTAGTGTGTGTTCACATCTCTCTAGATCACTACTATGGCGCATTAGTTCATACATGTAGAATATATCATGTGTATTTTTCCATTATCTCATTTGGTTAATGCAATTCTTTATTCTCTCTCTCTCTCTCTCTCTCTCTCTCTCTCTCTCTC
>ML783427.1:0-17656 GCA_009831015.1 Picea engelmannii | reverse complement strand
TCTCTCTCTCTCTCTCTCTCTGAACTTTGCAATCTTTTTGTGAATTGTTTCTAGCTAGATTCTTTGTGCAGGTTTCAACCAAATTTTACACTTAGTTAGTGGGTGCCCTCGAACCTAAGTGTCTCAATGTGACTTTCCCACCAATTCTGGGCATGGACCTCTAAATTTAGTTAGGAAAATGAAGTATTTTTCTTTTCTCCTATGTTGAAATGTTGTGACCATTGTTTCAACTTATTAACATAAATATCACCTTGGTAGGGTTTGATGTCCACTTTAAACATAGATTGAGAAAAAGTGATTGCATTGGAACTTAGTCTCTCTTTCTCTGACTCTTTTTTCAACTCCTTGTATGGGTCTTCATTATCTCTAGATTTCCGATTCGATCCAGATTCTAAGTTAGAGCTACCAAACTCCTTGAAAGTTCCAAACTTGTTCTCTTGAGTTTCCATGAGGATGGCCATGTTGTGAGATATGTGAGTGAATTTTTCTTCCAACTTTGAAAATCCATCCTCTTACTCATCCTGTGGATTTTTATTGTACTAATTCGCCATGGATAGGGTTTCAAGACTTCTTTCTTAGGCCAATTCTTGCATATTGCAACTTCCCAAAAAAAAACCACAGAAATATGCTCTAATACCAATATGATCTATAAACTACTATGGATATTCCACTGGAATAGTTTGTCCCAAAATATCTTAAAATATTCTATAATCTCTTATTATGCAATGTTTTTCTTTAGATTTCCAATTTAACATTACTAGCTTAGAGCACAAAATAATGAAATGAAATAAACTAGGAAATAACACATCATCCACACAATGGACACAATATGTACACTAGGAAAATTGAATATGGGAAAGATAAGATAAGATAATTTAATTAATGTCCTACTAATTACCACAAAAGTAGGTCAAACGGACTATTGAATACAATGATGTCAATACAATGCAGGAGTACCAAAAGGTCTCCTATAAAAGGCGAGATGCAAAAAGTAAAGTGAAATAAGGTAGAGTAGTAGAGAGTGAGATCTACTCTTAAGCATGAAGAACCCTCGGCTCCGAGCTCAAAGACCTCCTTTGATGACAGGAGAAGATCTAAGGATAAATGGAACCATAAGAAAGGAGGTATATCCATCATGGAATGGATCCATGTCTCCTATCATTCGAGGTCAAATGAAGAAAGATGAGTATAGTTGGGTGTCCCAGGGGGGAACTGGTGGAGTGCATGGATCATCCATTACAATTTTGACTGGTAGAGGTAGTGAACCGATGAGATCTGGGGGATCTCATTCATCTCCTAGAAAGAGATATGGTCTGGTCACATCACTGAGATATCATTGGATGAGAGAAGGTCCCACGGGTGCATAATAATATGGAGACCAACATTGGTGTCGAAAAGACCTAGCTAGAAGGTGAGGCCTATTCCTTTCTCTTTTCTTCTCAATTACAAAATGCCAATATAAAGAAAGGGCACTCACTATGGATTTGTAATGGACATTTTGGCTAGTATGGATACTACATGATTTTATAATTGCTATGATCTACTTCAATATCTCACTCCCAAATTCTCTACACAACTATGGAACAATAAATAATACAATAAGAATGGAACCAATTCCTTTCTTAGTGGCCTAGTATTTAACATGGCTTGATATCCAAATAGGGTTAAAGTTAGGGTTTTTGCATGCCTAAACTTTCGATTAGGGTTAAGGTTTTAAACTCTCTCAAATATTCTTGAAATTCCACACATGAATAACTCCACATGTATGAGTAATGTGAACTAACCTAGCATCCACTCAGTATCATGGTGGTCGACAGGATAGGTCAACTTGCGAGAGGCATAACTTTCACATATGAACTCTAATTGAGTTAATCATCATGTCATTGGAAAGCTCTCAATGTGTAGAACAATGTCGAGAGGTTGAGAAAACATTTCACAATAATTTGACCCCAAAAATGATATTTTAATACCTCAAATAGGCTACGAAAGTTTCTAGACACTAAATCACCAAAACAAGACGTACCCCTAAAAAAGGATCTACAAGCCAATAGCTCCATTGTTCTACCCAAATAGATGACAAATTACATAATGATCCATCCTAGATCACACTAATATAGGACCTCATGATAATTAATAAAAAACTAAAACGAATACTACAAATCGTTGCAAACATGATTACTAACCTAACGAGAACTGTGACCTCAAAACAAGAACAGTATCCCCCAAAACACATTGTTTCTGCCAAAAACACCAGAATCAACTCTTAAATTGAAAAATGGTGCTACTAGTAACACATTTTATTTAAGATAGAATTACAACATTTTTCAACCATACCTGTAATATTGCTAACAAAAACCCTAAAATCAACCTTCGACTTGAAAAATGATGCTACAAATAGCACCATTTTTTCAAGGATAAAATTACAACTTGTTTGAAACCATGGCATTAACAATTGGTACCATTGCAACCAAAATCTTAAAATCAACCCCCAAATAAAAAAAAAATGGTGCTAATAATAGCACTTTTCTATGTTTAAAATTATAACATGTTCAAAACCATGACCTAAAATGTCAGTATTGTTACAAGAAAACCATAAAATAAACCTTAAAATGTTCACTCCATTAGGTTTAATTTATCAGTACAAGCTTCATACAATAAATAATGACAAGATAATGTCACCCTATAATTTAAAAATTCCACATTACTTCCAAACACTTTATTTACTTGTTAAACCAAAAATCAATGCAAACTGCAATGAATTAAACTCAAATTTCATAAAAAACTTAGATATGCTAAAGAAATCTTATTATTGTATTCATAATATAAGATAAGAATCAGAAAAATGATATATAACTTCATGGAAAATCATTTGTATGTTCAAAGACTCCTTTAAATTTACCATACAAACATCATATAATAAAAATATACATAAATTATTTGATACAATTATGAAAAATCATTCATGAATTTTGAGACACTACCAATAGCTAAATTATCTTCAGATGAAGATGTAGATGACCCATATTCTTCTCTATCATCAATGAGTGCACCATCTAAGCCTATATGTATGCCCAACTTTAGATGGCATAATCCATATGGATCTATGACTAGCTTCAACGTATTCCCATATTGCAATAATTTATTGTGTCAATAACCTCTTGATGATCTATATATCCCTAGAGTAAAGAGTGTCTTTCTTTTCCAAATGAAAGTCATAAACAAAAAATCCAACACCCTTTAATTTTAATATGTCAATGAGGCAAAAAATTATATTTTAAGTCTTGACATGTTCTTTTTCTCTTTCTACTAATGTGTTTCTCAACTACCATCTCTGACTTATACACACCATTAAATGGGTGTGTGTACGTGTTGCATACTAATGTACTTCAATTGCTATAACTTTTTTATTTTGTTTAATGACCTTAATAATTTTTGCAATCCAAAATGGATAACCACGTGGATCTTCAGTGGCTAAAATTGTAACCATGCAACCCTCCTTAACATCTACCATCGATCCCTTGTAAATTTCTTCCATGGATTCACATTGTGCATGTGATATTCTAGACCCATTATACATTTATCTTGTCTATGGTTATGAGGACTCAATAACACCTTGAGATTCATGTTGTTCAACTACATTTATTTCCTCATGTTCATTTGGAGTACATTGTGTCTAACTAAATAGAGTCTTTCGAAATATATCTCCATTTTTTTAATTTTTTAATTATGTCACTTTGATCATTGAAAAAATACTCCCACCAAACAAAATCAACAACATCAAAGTACTCATATGTATCTTTAATAAAAAAAAATTGTTTCCTCCAATCATTCAAAATAATGTACATATATATAGTGTCTCTATGCATTATTGATTTTATTAGTTGATTGCAATAAAAATAACTTAAATGCATACATTTGATGATCTGGGATGGACTTTAGAAATGAAAAACTTGATGAAGGCCCACATTTTGCACTAGTTGTGTACCACTTGCCCCATATAAGAGTTTTCCCATCAATATTTTTTATGCAAAATTGATGTTGGAAGCTAATATCATTAAGTTGTCCAATGCACTTTTCTTCACCATGAAATCCTTGAATAAATCTTCACATGTCAACAATTTGTTCCAATGTGTGAAAAATAGGCTCTAGATAGTATATTTTCTTAATAGTTTCAATTAATGTTAGCGAGCTCTCAACATTATTCATTCTCAATGTAACTACAAAATGACTAAGCATTTGATCAATATGGTTGTGTGTTCCCAACAAGAAGGAAACCAACTTTTACCTTTTGAAAAATTTTCAATTCAACAACTATGATTAGATATCCAAACACAACTTGATTTTTGTTTTCAAAGCTAGTGTTGTTCAATTGTAGATACATAACTTGAGGGAAAATACCAAACTAGTGAGTAAGCACATGATAAATCAAAGTGTTGGTTAGATTTTCATAATTATGAGTATTTGGAGTTGTGAAGTAACCTTTTGGATACATTTGACCATTAAATATCACACAATCAACCTATTGATATTATGGTAGTTGTGGGAGGTATTAAACCTCCACGTGTAACCCTGACAAGACTAGAATATTCTGGGAAGAAAGAAGAAACCCTAAAGCATTGGACATAACCCTAGAAGACAAGTTGGCTAAAGAAAATAATTAATATTGAGTTTTTATCCTCCAAAAAGAGAAGTCGACCCAGACAGCTAAGAAAGAGAAGTATAAATACATGATGTCAGAGCTCATTTGGACACACACAACTCGCAACTGCGGAAATTTAGTAAGTGTGCAAGTTTAGAGAGTAGTTGCAGTTGCATCTACTGCAACTTGTATTTTCAGTTTTAGGATTGGACTTTCTCTTGGTTATGGTTTGGAATTTCTGCTTGGTACGCTAGCTTTGGAGAGTGATACGCTACCTTGGTCGGCTATTGGGTCTAGGGTTTTCTTCCGGAATTATTCTCTCTGTCAAGGTTAAAGTGTTGGAGGGTGGCTTCGGCCTATGGTTGGGTGACAATATTGCTATATTGTCTATGGTGAAATGAGAAAACCTATTTTTCTAACAGGTTATGGGCCCACACTATCTTTTCTAACCACTGGAAGATATATTGGAAGGTGTTTCTCAGTTACAGTTGTAGTTGCAATCAAAGTTTTGATGCAGCAACGAAACCCTAACCCTCTTGTTAAGGAACATTAAGTGAAGAGATTGATCTAATTCCAGGATAGCCTAGTGTGCCCTAGCCTATCTCACCTCCTAATACTCTCAGCAAGTCAAGACGTCAAGTTTGATTTTTTGGTCAAAGTAAAAGGTTGACCAAGTCAAAGAAATCATGACTTACTCTATGAATTCAGAAAACAAGTTAGAAGGGGATTCTAACTTCAGAGCATGGAAGACAAGGATTGACCTCATCCTTGCCAAGAATAAATTGTTGGATATCGTGAAAGGAAATATCATGGAACCACAGTTTGAAGAAGGAAAAGAGAAGGAACCTCAGAATGTTGCAGTTATGGATAAGTTCAAGGACAATGACATCAATTCTATGAGTATCATAGTAGACTCTATATAATACCACTTGATACCCTACATCTCTTGTCTTTATTCATCTAAGAAGATGCAGAATGCCCTAATTAATCTCTTCTCAGTCAGAAACATTGGATAAGCAATGAGTCTGAAGAATGAGCTCTGTGACATGAAAATGAATGATGATGATAGTATAACATCATACTTTGTAATAATCTCTCAGTTAAGAGATCAACTACAAGCTATTGAAGAAATCATTTCAAAAAAGGAACCGGTAAATATAGTACTCAATGGCCTTCCCAAGACATGGGATGCATTTTCCGCAAGCATGAACACAAGAAAGGAGTACCCCACATTTTAAGAACTTTGGAATTGTCGTGCACAAGAATAATCAAGGATTAACGAAAAAGAGAAATCCCAAAATAAATACGAAGATCAAGCCTTCATAGCAAAGTTCAAGAATTTCAGGAATAAAAAGAAGTTTGGATTGAGGAAGAAACCAAATCAAGAAAAGGATATGTCAAAGATACAATGCTTCAAATTTCGAAAATATGGTCACTATAGGAACCACTGTCATGAATTAAAGAAAAGGAAGCAAACAGACAAAGCATCAGTTATCGAAGAAAGGGAACCCTCAAAGAAGGCCAAGCAGGATAAAACAGACTTCTTCTTCTAAGTCAAGGTAACAATATTCTTTAAATTTATTGTACATACCATGTTTACATATTTCATTTAAATATCATGTATATCTATTTCTTAGAAGCTAATATGTTCAAGTGAAACAATACCTATGGAAGAATAAAAAGATAAGGATTGATATCATGATGATTACAAGTCAATCAATACACATGAAAATATGATATACATTGACAATCTTTGGTAATAATTCTTGTGGAAGCTATTATATAAGTAACAACTACCAGATAAGCCGAAATGAGAATCAAACTAGAAGAGACCCAGAAGAAGTAAAAACATAAAGAAGTCAGCAATCAAGAGGAAATTAGAGAAAGACTTGTGATTCTTTGCAAAAGGCAATAAGGACGCAGACGGAAGTGTGGACTCTCTTAGACGAAGGGATTTGATTATAGAATTCCAAAAGAAGAGCATGAATTCATGCATGAAGAAAGGATTATGAGGGAGATAATCCTAAATGATATGATCCATTGAGGATTATGAAGTATCTATCCATGTTCCCATTGAAATTAGTAGCCATGATAAGCAGCATGTGTTCAGTTTGACTCTAGAAGAATTCTTCTTTGAAAATAAGCCTTAAAGTATCATTGGTTGTCCATCTACATCCATGATGCTATGATGAAAGGAAGAAGTTGGAATCTTCAAGTCATGGAATCTATATAAGACTCCATGGACCCAACAGCTAAAGAGAAACATGAGGAAGAACATGAAGATTCCAAGAAAGAAAGAAAATCCAGAACAACCAGTTATTATATCGAGAATCACAAGACTACTAGCTTGGTTTGAACCCACTAGAAGAAATCAAGCAGAAGAAATGTAAGTTATGATGAAGAACGGTATATGTAAGAAATTGTGAAAAAGAGTTATGAATGGAAGCATTGCGAGATTCATAACTAGAGGTTCTTCCAGAAGGAGGAGAAGACTATGATGACAACTTGTTCCTGTAAACCAGATATACCTCTATCTGATATATTATATCTCTTTCGGTATCCATGGATTGAAGTTTACATCAGTTGGATGTAAAAGAATGTTCTTCCCAATAGAGCATTTGAGGAAGAATTTTATGTAGAGCAATCTCAAGGTTTTGAGGTATACCAGAAAGAGACCCATGTATGCAAATGGGAGAAGACCTTGTATACATTCAAGCAACTTGATGTAGAGTATCTCATATACAGCAGAAGCATGGTGAAAACCTTATATGACATAAATAGTGTATCAGAATGGTTACTCAGAAGTCTGTGATGATGGATTGTTAATCCATGGAAAACTCTCATGATGACAGAAGAAGTTCTACTTGGATATGTTTCAGTTTGAAACTTGACACAATGTCATGAGCTAGCAGTAAACAGAAGTGTTGAATTCTACCATAATATATTAGAGCTATGTGAAGCCTCCAGAGAAAACCAATGTTCCATGACAAGACAGAAGTACATTAAGATCAAGCATTATATTGTTTGTGATAAATTCCAAAAGAAAGAAGTGTTTTTCCAGTATATCTCCATCGGCGAGAAAATAAAATATATTTTGATAAAGCCTTTGTTCAAAGATGAAAAGTCTATGTACTTAAGAGACAAGTTGGGGCTTGTGGAGACGACTTCCTTATTGTAAAAGGAAGTGATTACACCCAGGTTGGGAAGGAGAATTGATATGTTATTGATTCATGGATAGTCATTTTCCAATTCAGAAAATAGTCTAGGATGGCCAGTTCCTTTCCAGTTCGGAAAGGGGTTTGAGATTTCTGACAAACAGGCATTTTCTAGTTCGAAAAATGGTCCATATCAAATAGTCATTTTCGTAATGAAAATGGTTCGATAAATTGTTGATGTACCATAGACAATGATTCCCCTTATGGCTAGTGTGGGGGAATGGTCTAGGATAGTCATTCTTCTTTGAAGTCACTCTGGGAAGTGGTCAAGTAGAATGGTTCGCCTCGTCAAGCAGTCATTCTTTCGAAGTTCACAGTTGTGAGAAGTTTCGAAGAATGGTCTGCTTTGGAGGTTGGTGCAGGACAGTCATTTCCTTAGGAAATGGTCTAGACACCTCATTCCCTAGGGAAAATTCATTATCTCCAGGTTGCACTATGATTAGTGTCGGAGGAATGGACTAGTTAGGTGAATGGTCCAGGTTCAGTAATCAGGGAAAGGCATTCCCTAGGGAAGACTCATTCTCTCCAGGTTTCACTATGATTAGTGCCAGAGGAATGGCCCAGTTAGGTGAATGGTCAAGGTTCAGAAATCAGGGACAAGTTTTCCTCTATGATTAAGAACAATAGTCCAGATATCCCATAGTTGATGGTTTACTTTCTGAGGGAATATTCTCTTCCATATCTCACAGATGTGAGTGGAATAATGGATCAGATGACTCATTTTATATCATGATATTGTTTTATGCAAGTTTATATCAGATGATATGATTGTTGTGGTGATTGTATGTCTTTGGACAGTAGTTGTATGCTACTATGGTGGATGTGTTCCATTGGTTGTGATTATGTGTCATTGTTTAGTAGTCATGTGCTACTTGGTGTGGTTTTGTACCACTGGATAGTAGTTGTATACTACAATGAATAGACACAATTGTGCTCTATTGGATGGCATTTTTATAATTTCCATGGAGACTATCACTAGTGTTGGAGATGATTTCTAGCTAGATGGATAGTCAGTGTGTTGGTGGACAGACATTCTCCAGACGGAGAATGATCTAGGCAGGACTGATTACTGGTGGACAGAAATTCTTCCTATGGAAAATGGTCCAGGACAGTCATTCTTATAGGGCGTATGTCCAGATTAGAAGAATAGTCCTTATATCCCATGATGAGGCTTATAGCATCTGATTGGAACAATTATTCTTCTAAGACATATGTCTAGATGAGAAGAATGATTTTTGTATCACTCTGTGGAGTAAGTGACTTATTCAGCATCATGCCTGATTACTCAACTGGAGTATAGCTTCAAGAGATGATGAAGTTGATGATATCAAATGATATTGATAGTGATGATGGTGCTCGTGGTTTGATATTGAGATAGCATGTGTGGATATGATGATGCTACCGGTTGAATGGTATGTTTGTGCTCAAGACCATTACCTTTAGTACCTCCCTATCTAGGAGGGAGTGTTGATATTACGGTAGTTGCAGGAGGTATTAAACCTCCACATGTAACCCTGACAAGACTAGAATATTTCAAGAAGCAAGAAGAAACCCTAAATCATTGGACATAACCCTAGAAGACAAGTCGGCTAAAGAAAATAATTATTATTGAGTTTTTAGCCTCCAGAAAGAGAAGTTGGCCCAGACAGCTAAGAAAGAGAAGGATAAATACAGGATGCCATAGCTCATTTGGACACACACGATTTGCAACTGCAGAAATTTAGTAAGTGCGTAAGTTTAGAGAGTAGTTGCACCTATAGCTACTGCAACTTGTGTTTTCGGTTTTAGGCTTGGACTTTCTCTTGGTTATGGTTTTGATTTTCTTCTTGGTATGCTAGCTCTATAGAGTGGTATGTTGAAATATTGTAACTACAAAGAGTATTCTACTTATTATTGAGTCATTATTAATTAGATCAATCCCCTTTTGTGGATTGATCACGTCGGGCATTGTAAATGACCAAATCCCCTTTCATGGATTGGTCAAACCCTAATTATATTATGCAAATTAAGAAGTCATCCCCATGCCTAATTAAAGTGGTTTTAACCACTAAGAAGAGAATTTGGCCCTGCCCAGTGAAGAGACACCTTTCCAGTGCCTGCCATCTAGTATAAATAAAGGAGGCCAACACCTCATTTGTTCACTCATCAAGTGCGCAAGTTTGGAGAGCTCTAGTTGGGACAAGAAGGAAGAGAGAGGCACATTTATCAGTGTTGGATATTCTCTAGTGTTTTTGTTTATTGTCTTGGCATTGTATTGGCTATCTATATTAAGGAAGTTTTGTTGGGTTTTCTCCCCCATGAGGGTTTCCGAGGATAAATGTTGTGTATCTTGTGATTTTGTTTCTCTCAATGATCCTACCTATGTTATGGTTATCTAGTAAATTTAAAAGTAACCTAATAATATCTCAAAACTTAACATGGTATCATAGCTAAGTTGAAGAGAGCACCTTTGATTAGATAAGCAAAAACGTCATTGTTGTCATACAAGAAAATTAGGGCTTTTTTTTAGAGGAATGTTTGCCTAAAATCCATCTAGAAAAGTGTGCCCTACCCTAGTGAATCTTTTGGCAACTTGAGTGCACCTTTTCAGTGGACAGAGCCTCTGGAAAGTCAACCCCTAGTTTTCACTAGTACCAGAAAACCAAAAAACCAAAAAAACAAGGAAATTAGAACCAGTACCAGAAGTACCAGTCCAAATTTCCGCAGGTCAAGTTTCAAGAAGGAAAACTTGAAATTTTTTAAATCTAACAGCTCTAGCAAAATTGCCTCCTCCCAGTGCATTTAGTCCCTGGATCAGAATTTCAAAATTTGAAGTTTGAAAAATTAGGGTTTCCTCATAAAACCCTAAGTTGCAGTTGCAGTTGCAGTTTTAGAATCAGTTGCAGTATCAATTACAATTGCATTATTAGTTGATGTATCAGTCGCAGTACCATTTGCAGTCACTCTTGAATTTTTTAAAGGGTTGGTAATTATTACCGCTGCTACCAGATGGGACCACTACTATCAGAGGTATGTACTCACATATGTTTAAATTGTTAAGCCTTAAAGAGTATTTGTAGGAGAAGGATCTCTTGACATAGATCTAGAAGGATCCTTGATCTAACACATTTAGAGGAATAATGCAACACAGGTTTTATTATTCTGATATGCATCTATTTGATATGACATTAATTTGATCTAGGTTGCATGTTGAAGCTATGACCATCATACTAACCTTTGGTCAAAATTAAAGTCAAGGTATTAGATTGATTAAAGTTGAGATCATAGAGTTTATTCTCTAACCCAGCTTTCTGTGAAGATACCATATTGTCTTAGTACAAAAGACAGTTTGAAGAAAACACTTGTCATCTTGAGTGAAGGAGACTTGGAAGAAAAGAAACACACTAATTCTTGAGGACAAGACTCCACGTTCCAGGTTTGATTAATTAAGTTGATAAGATTCAAAGTTGCACATCACAAGTTGATAACTACCCCATTACAAGTAAACACTATAGTTGAGGAAGAAGTCTTTGGAAAGTACTATACTTGGTATCATGTGAGCATATTGAGATAAATGCTTAATGTAATCATTTACCAAGACACAACTAACATCTCCTCTAGGAGAAACTTCTTGTGTTGGTTTCAGGTTACCATGGAGGAATGTTTGATCACAACACTAGAAGAGTGTTGATCTCATTTTGTATTGTATCTCTAACCTTTGATCTTTGTTTCAGGCAGGTCACAAGTGATATCCCTAAAGGAGATACTGTGACGATTATCCGTGATATTATTTTATTACTATTATCAAAAGAGTATTATTCTTGCTTGTTGTTTTGTTGACCTTGTTTCAGATCACAGGTGATAACCCTGAGGAAGCTATAGTGAATGTTGCAAAAGGAAACATATTAGATGAGACATCAAGCAGACTACCCAATTCATGTACATGACGGTATACATCCATGTACCAAAGAAGATGAAGAAGAAGTTATTTTTGAGATCCAAAGTATATCATATGGAGATTGATTGTAAGGAGAAGAAGGCTCCAAAGATGACCAAACATTAGAACAAGAACTCATAGAAGACTTGGTCAAAGGATAATGAAGCCACCTTGACGGGAAGCAAAACTCATTTGAAGTCTGACTCAGCCTTTCATATTTAGACTTGGTATTCAACACCAAGTATACCCCATAAGAAATGATGAAGTTCTTGTAGACTCAGAAGAAATCGAGAGTAAGCCTGATCTCAGAAAAGATCATATGAAGAGACATCTTACAGTACTAGGATACATATGTCATGAGAAGACTAGATCGTAGCTTCATAAACTTTTAGGAGACATGAAAGCTCCTGGGAAGATTCCCTTGTTTCAGTGACAGAGAAGGAATCCAGACAGAAAGACTAGGATATGGATTTTTCCATGAGACTAGAAGAGAAGTCGGTATTGACTTCCAAGATTGAACTAATAGATCAATCATGTTGCAGATGTACAAATCCTGATGTATGTCCAAAGAATTCTCTCAGCAAGAGGGAGAATACTATGATGAGACACTTACTCCAATAATTGAAGAAATAGTTCCAGTATTCAGGAAGACAACCAGAACAACCATGATTCATATATAGTATCAAATGTAGGGGGAGCAATCCCTGTATTAAAAAATTGAGTGGAAATTGGTGTAGTACATTAGTTGGGTCATGGAGACATGACTACTATAAAATATAGAGTTACCTCCATGAAAGAAGAATAGCTACCTTCAGTGTCAATTATTGAGCCACTCTCAGTTTCAGATGAAGTTGTTGTCGTGATAGAATAGAGGAGTTACTCATAGATTTCAACAGCCACAGTGAAAATGAAGCAATCACTCTCAGCTTCAGAGCAGATGCAGGTGCAGAGTCCCAGTTCCAAAAGGAATAATTGCAGAAAGAGGAGAGGACATAATATCACGCAGTGAGATAGATAGTGCTTTGCAGAAAGCAAATAGAGCTAGCACATGATTTTGCAGATTGAGTTGCAGCTAAGAAAGAGTACCAGATTGGTACAAAGTGATGTAAAAATTTATTTGAAGTTGAAGATAGAATGACTTAGGTCTGCAGGTTGAAGAAGGATCTATACAGGTTGAAGCAAGCTCCTAGATATTTATATGGCAGAATTGACAGTTTCCTAACGAGCTTGGGCTTTACCAAGAGTAAATTTGATGCTAACCTTTACCTCAAGGTTATGAATGATGAGCCAGTGATGTTGCTACTATATGTATGTGATGTATTATTGACAAAGATGAAGAAAATCTCATCATAGATTTCAGAAGAAGCTCGCTACAGAGTTTGATGAAAGACCTAATGCATTATCTCTTAGGTCTTGAAGTTTGGCAGATCCCAGAGAAGATCGTCCTTAACCAAGGGAAGTGTGCAGTTGAAATAATGAAGAGGTTTGACATGTTGTAATGTAAATCCATGTACACACCCATGGAAATGAATTTGAAGCTCCTGGTAGATGCCTCGTCAGAATTGGTTGGTGTTATTACGTACAGACAGATTATTGGTTCGGTGATGTATCTGACGAATACCAAGAAAAATATATGTTTTTCCTTGTGTTAGTATCTGGTAGAACCCAAACATGTTCACCTTGATGATGAAAAACATGTGATGAGATACCTTAAGGGTACGTTGGATTTTGGTCTCTGTTATACTAGAGATCATGACTTCAAATTGTATGGATATATTGATTCAGATCGAGATGGAAGTGCTTCTGATAGAAAGAGCACTTCAGGATGTTGTTTCAGTCTGGGGTCAGCCATGACTTCATGGTAGAGTAGGGATAAATCTAGCATTGCTCCCAGCACGACAGAAACGGAATACATTGTTGCATGTGCCGCCAGTTGTGAAGCCATATGGATTTGGATGTTGTTGACAGATCTATTTGATCTGGATATGGAAGCTATCGTGATCCTATGTGATAACCAGAGTTGTATAAAGATGATGTGTTCCATGATGAGTCGAAGCACATAGAGATCTGGTATCACTTCATTCATGATATGATGCAGAGAGGATCTATAAAGCTCCATTATGTTGGCATGGATGAGCAGGTTACAAATGTGTTGACCAAGCCTCTGCCTCATGTAAAGTTTGAGCACTTTCGAGACAAGCTTGGTATAGTCCGAAAGGACCTCCCTCTAAAGGGGGAGTAGAGTTGATGCCAGCCTTGTGCTAAAGATTTCCAACTTCGTGTTGATGTTGATGTGATGCCAACCTTGTGCTGAATATTTCCAGCTTCGTGTTGATGTTGATGAGATGTCATCCTCGTGCTAAAGATTTCCAGCTTCATGTTGATGTTGACGAGATGCCATCCTCATGCTAAAGATTTCCAGCTTTGTGTTGATGTTGATGAGATTCCAGATTCGTGATGAATATTTCCATCTTTGTGTTTATGTTGATGAGATGTCAGCTTCATGTTGACGATTTCCAGCTTAGTGCTGATTTTGATGAGATTCCAGCCTCGTGTTGAAGATTTACAGCTTCATTTTGATGTTTATGAGATGTTAGCTTTGTGCTGAAGATTTCCATCTTAATGTTGATGTTGATGAGATGCCAACTTCGTGATGAAGATTTTCAGCTTAGTGTTGATGTTGATGATGCTTCATCCTTTGTGTTGTGATGTTGTTGGTGTTGATGTTGCATCATCCTCATGTTGTTATTGATGATGATGATGTATTAGTGTTATACTAATCCATGTTGATGCAGATGATGATGATGTCATTCCATCTCCTTGTTGTGGATGATGATATTGATGATGAGAAAAAATTTCGATGAATTATAGATATTCCAGTGAGTGTTCCAGATGTTGTTGATGTTGTTGATGTTGTTTCCTTCTCTCTCTCCTGATGATGTTATAGAATACCCTTCTTATTAAGGGGGAGTGTTGAAATATTGTAACTGCAAAGAGTGTTCTATTTATTATTGAGTCATTATTAATTAGATCAATCCCCTTTTGTGGATTGATCATGTCAGGCATTGTAAATTACCAAATCCCCTTTTGTGGATTGGTCAAACCCTAATTATATTATGCAAATTAAGAATTCGGTCCCCAGGCCTAATTAAAGTGGTTTTAACCACTAAGAAGAGAAGTTGTTCCTACCCAGTGAATAGACACCTTTCCAGTGCATGTCAGCTAGTATAAATAAAGGAGGTCAATGCCTCATTTGTTCACTCACTCATTCACTCATCAAGTGCGCAAGTTTGGAGAGATGCAGTTGGGAGAAGAAGTAAGAGAGAGGCGCATTTCTCAGTGTTGGATATTTTGTAGTGTTTTGGTTTATTGTCTTGGCATTGTATTGGCTATCTATATTAAGGAATTTTTGTTGGGTTTTCTCCCCCATGAGGGTTTCCCAGGATAAATTTTTTGTATCTTGTGATTTTTTTTCTCTTAGTGATCCTACCTATGCTATGGTTATCTAATAAATTGAAAAGAAACCTAATAATAGCTCAAAATTTAACATGGTACGCTACCTTGGTTGGTTAGTGGGTCTATGGTTTGCTTCCGAGATTATTCTCTCTGTCAAGGTTAAGGTGCTTAGGGGTGGCATCGACCTATGGTTGGGTGAAAATATTTCTATAGTTTCTATGGTGAAACGAGCACACCTATTTTTCTAACACAACCAAGTGAAATTGAATAACATTTCCATCCTCAAAATTCCTTGGTGCACGAACAAAATATGGAAAAAGTTTATTTTTTTATTCCATTCCATCAATTATCAAACCTAGATATTTATCTGGAGAATCATAATGTTTCTTTTGTTGTTTGTACAAAATTTATCGTTCATTTGATTTTTCAATGTAATTTTCTTGAAGTGCTTTAATAATGGAATCTGCAAATAACATTAAATGAAAATATCGATAAAGATTTTTCATAATTGATAACCATTCAATTATAACAAATAGTTGTAATAGAGACATACATCTTTCTACCTCTTCTAATTTATTCTTTTTTTCCTTAAGATAATTACATGTACTACAAACCCCCATCTTCGACTTCTTAGGAATACAAACATTATTGAATTCTATTTTATATACCTTTGTAAAATATGCATATGAAATAAAACTACCATTTCCTTCAACAACTTCAACATATTCTTTGTATAAGTTGTATATTTCATTCCTTATGAAAAAATATAGAATATGTATCATTTCTCTATCTAGCATTCACTCTCGATGCTTGGAAAAGAATCCATGCATCCATGACATTTCAATGTTTGTCAGTGGCCCATTTTCTCATCCATGAAAACTTACTTTAGAATAAAACATAGGATATTTCTCTAGTCATGTTTGAATTCTTGATAGAGGAACATTACCAACTGAGTGATTTTGTTTGAATGTCTTTATGCGGAATAACACATCTCCATTGTGATAATCATAACTTGTCAATATCTATATCATGCACCCCACCAAATATGAATTTTTCATGCTTTTATTCATTAACAAGTATGACTTCCTTTTCTCCAAGGCATATGTATAGTCCATACCTTTCAAACATTCCTTTTAACAATATTTACTTGAAATCGAAGCACCGATAGAAATTGGATCCATGAGAAATTGTTCATAGACGTTGTATCACTGGAATGCTTTTGATTGATATAAAAAGATATAGTCATGTTCTTGGTCCTAATCACAGATGTAGTGCTTCTTACCATTGTTACCATTGTGTTTATGGGACTATAATCATCCTCTCTCACTGCAATATCCTCATCACTAGGAGGAATATCACCATTTCTATCATTATACTAAACATTGCTAGGAGACTCAATAAGAGAATTCCCACTACCTTGAATTACAACTCGAGAATTCCCACCACCTTGAATTAATTAGAACTGTATCTTCATTATTGGGCCCATCATCATCTACTTTGCTAATCTCATCACTAAGAGGAATATCAAACTCGATAGGACAATGATAACCATTCTCACCAATGTCACCAAATCCACCATGAAACTATTGATTTAGAGGAAAATCATCATCATCATCATCATCATTAGGATCACTATTAGTCCCATTAAATTATCCACTTGGAGGAAAGTCTTCATCATCAACAATATCATCATCAATGCTTTAAAAATTCTCACTTGGAGGAAAATCGTCAACATTATCAATGCCTTTAAATTCACTACTTAGAGGAAAGTCATGGCCTTCATCATCAATATCATCATCCATGCCTTTAAAATCCCCACTTATAGGAAAATCATGACCATCATCATCGGTGCCTTTAAAATCTCCACTTGGAGGAAAATATTCATCATTATTAGTACCAGCATCATTTGGAACATCCTCAGCTTTCTCCTCTACACTAATGCTACCATTGCAATCTCTCTTTATTGGAAGATATTTATTCACACCATCATTACCATCACTTCTATAACAATCCTTGATATTAGGAATATATATGTCATTATCAATATCATTGGTGCTTCCATTAAAGCCATCACTAGGAGGAAAGTTATCATCCCAATCATTTAAATTATCATTTACACCATCACATGGAGATATATTTGATTATTGTTCATATCATTGATGTTATTATTAAACTATTGAGAAGAATTACCCCTTCATCAGTGGTGCCTTAAAATTCCCTAGAATTAGGAAGCTCTTCATCAACATTATCAATTGCATTGTTTATGCTACAATCAAACTACTCACTAGGTAAAAAATATAACTCTTCATTGATATTTGAGGTATTTCCATGATATTTTTCATTACCAAAAAAGGAGGTACATGAACAAGATGTTGATGCTTCATAAACAGAATCTTCTCTATTAAAGGAACCCATGATTTATCACTAAGA
>ML783426.1:691959-737134 GCA_009831015.1 Picea engelmannii | reverse complement strand
AATGGGTACGTGGAGGAGGGGATGAGTGGAGTGAGGTACGTGAGGGGGAAAAGGGTGTAGAGTTTAGGACTTTAGGTTAGTTTTTTGTTTATTTTAATTTTTATTTACTTTTTAATATTTTTATAATATTTTTCATTTTAAAATTTTATTTCTTATTTGTTTTTGTTTTTGTTTTAATTTTGTTATTTTTAATATTATATTTTATTGCTTTTTGTTTTATAATGTTTTTAAATGTTTTTGATTTTTATGCTTTTTTTTATAATGTTTTTTGATATTATTTAATTTTTTGTTTGTTTTTAATTTTAATTACTTTATTTAATTTTTTGTTTTGTTTTTTAAATGTTTTATTAATATTTAAAACTAACCCTAATTATTAACTAAAATGTTAACCTAGATACTAACTTTAATTAATAATTAATTAATTAAAAATTAATTAATGATTAATTAATTAGTCATTATTAATCAATTTAAACATAATCTAACCCTATTACTAATATTTTGTTTATCCTAAGTCCATTTGTGCAGGGATGGAAAGGCGGGATAATGGAGGCTGGCGAAAGGCAAGGGGGAGAGGATGCAGCGGATGAAGGATGCAGAAGGTGATGGAGGACTGAGCGACAAGAGTGGAGGGAGGAAACAGAATCACCTGAGCTATACTTCGTCACCCGGAGAGATGCCAAATAGATACATATTAGTCAGAAGACTGATTCCCATAATTTATGGGGTGATAACAACACGCAATAGGTATTAGTGCATGAATCAAATTTGTGTATGGTGGATATTGGCATGCGACACAAAAGTAGTGCGCACCAGTTATTGGCGCAACAAAGAAGTGATCCACATTGATTATAGGTGTGCATAGCATGCGCTACCTTATGGTGTTGCTACGCATGCTAAATATGGGCGTACAAGCTCAAATTTGTGTTCGTGAAGTCGTTTGGATCGTCTACAATAGAAGAAAACCAACTAATTTCCGTGACATTTCATATTGTTTGAAGGTCATCTTTTTGCAGCATGTTTTTGAGGCCCTTAACAACGTTTTTAGCTAATCAAAAAACACAAGAATAGAGTGTACCAAGGTACACTCTATCTTTGCATCTCAAATGAAAGAGCCCGGAGAGAGATTTCTAATGGTGTAAACCATTTGTCAAAAAGAGCTTTTATGAAGAAGTTACAGGACAAACAATGGAGGGTAAATTTTAACACCCAACTAACTTCAAAGAGCCATAACTTTGTTCTCCGGAATCAGATTGAGGTGCAGGAGTAGTCATTGGAAAGATATTGAACCATAGAAAACATTCCTAGGGATGAATTAAATTTTTGGGCATGTTAAAAATGTTTAATATGGCAAAGAAGGTACCTGTAGCACTCCAGACCAAAAACATGAATTGGACTAGAACTTTAGCAGGTTGTAACTAGCATCCTAGAACCACCCAAAAGGTGAAACTTGGACAGGTTGTCAAAAATATGTATATGAAGAAACTCAATTGAGCTTCTACTAAAAATTCAATGGATTAGTGAAAAAATGCATAATTACAGTGCAAAGTTGCACCAAGTTGAAGAGTGAACAAAAAAATTAACGAGAAATTTTCAAATAATAATAACTTTCTGCTCAATACTAAGAATTGAGCATGGAAGTAGGGGTTGGAAAAGCGTGGGATGGTAGAATATAATTATTCACCCAGAAAATTGATCTGGGCATTCAATTTTCAGAAAATCAGAAGAAATAATTGTGATATATTATTAAACGAGAATGGTTCATATTTTTCATGAAATTGATGAGTCAGTTAACCTGACAAAGTTTTTTTGGCTGTACATTTTGTAAAGTTAACAAAAAATAGATCAGATCTGGATCAACACAGAGTGTAGAAGAATGGAATATTCATAGGGGACTTACATCTAGGAAGATGAGATCAGAGGGATGGATGTCCATTTGGGCATTGAAGTAACAAACTCCAATGGACATGGAGAAGGAAGGGATGAAAACATGAATATGGTAGAGACCATTAAAATTTTGTAGAAGGATGTCCAAAGCCATAAATATGATAATGAAAGGTTTTTGAGATCCAAGGAGCAGTAGGAGGACTTCAACATGAAGTTAATGCAGAGACTGAACAAAGTAGAAAATAAATTGGATAAGGAGAGTGGCTCAAGAAAATCAGGAAGTCACAGGTCTCCTGATGAGAAAAGAAGAACAAGAAGTGTTAACAGACATCACCATCACTCCCTGAGGAATTCCAATAAGAGGGCACACAACAACTCAAGCCCATCCCCTGTCAGAAAGCATAAGAGATCTAGGGTGGATGAGCTATGAGGATAAATGAACAAAATCAAACCTCCTACATTTGATGGTGAGAAAAAGAAGGATGAATATGCAGAGACATGGCTGTTGGGCATGAGAAAATATTTTCAATTGCATAATTATTCATCTCATGCAAAAGGAAGAATTTCCATCTATCAACTCAAGGGAAAGGAATCCATGTGGTGGGATCATCTTGTGCAGGTGCAACACACTAAAGACAAAAATGTTACTTGGAGGAAATTCAAGAAGTATTTTGAAAAGAAATACTTGACTAAGAGATACTATGACAAGAAAGTGAAAGAGTTCTATGAACTCAAGCTTGGGAGTATGACCATAGATGAATATGAAAGAAGGTTTTTAGAGATACTGAAGTATGTTTCTTTCATCAAGGATGAGACAATTAAGATTCATAGGTATTTGAGTGGATTTCCATCATTCATCAGTGACAAAATACAATAGGATGATCCCAAAACATTGGAGGAGACCAGAAGGCGAGCTAAATGCCTATATTATCAACAAAAGCAAGGCCAACTTTCCAAAAATCTTGGGAAGACAAAAATTAACTCAACATGGATCAGAGGAAGAAGGGGACTAAGCCACCATTCTTAAAAAATAATCCTCAGGCACAACTAACCTCTAGAGAACCCAAAATGATTGAAATAGGGGGTCAAAGGCCAAGACAACCACCTATTCAGTGTTGGGCTTGTAAAAGAGATCATATGTTTAGAGATTTTACTCACAAAGGTGAAAAAGTGAGGAATATTCACAATGTACAACAAGATGAAACAATGGAGGACATGGGCATAAATGTACCAAGGATCTATGCATCCCTGGACAATAAGCAAATAGAGTATCAGTCACATATGATTGAAGTGGAAGGTATGATCAACAACCAAACCATTTCTATTTTAATTGATTCAGGTGCTAGTCATAGTTATATAGATCCTAAGATGGTGGAAAGTTTTCATTTTCCAAGAAGTAAGCATGGAAAATATTGGTTGGTGCATCTGGATACCGGAGCCAAAAGAAAAGTTAATGAGATGGTTAAGTCATGTCTTATGGACATGAATGGACCGAACACTGGGGAGGATTTGAACATCTTGCCTTTAGGTTCCTATGACTGTCTAATTGGGATGGATTCGTTGGACCAACATCATGCTATCCTAGACTATCATAACAAGGAATTTACTTGCTTGGATGAGGAAGGGAACCTAAGGAAAGTATAGGGAATTCCCAGGGCTGTGACCATCAGAGAAATTTCATCATTGCAGCTGAAGAAATGTTACAGAAAATGGTGTCAAATATTTGTAGCACATATGGAAGAGACACCTAAATATAAGGTGTCAAATATTGAAGATTATGCAGTCCTAAAAGAGTTTGAAGATGTGTTTAAGTAAATACCAAGATTACCCCTTAAAAGAGACATTGATTTCTCCATAGATTTGATGCCTGGAGAAACTTCAATATCCAAGACTCCATATAGGATGAATACACCAGAATTGAAGGAGTTGCAAATGAAACTTGAAGAGATTTTGAAGAAGGGGTATATACGCCCAAGTGTGTCAACTTGGGGTGCCCCTGTTTTATTTCTGAAGAAAAAGGATGGAACATTGAGACTATGCGTTGAATTTAGGTAGTTGAACAAGGTAACTATGAAGAATAAGTATCCTTTTCCAAGGATTGATGTCCTCTTTGACCAGTTGATGGATGTAAAAATATTCTCCAAGATTGATCTTAGGTCCGGTTATCATCAAGTAAGAATTAAATAACAAGACATCAACAAGAATGATTTAGAACAAGGTATGGTCATTATGGGTTCAAAGTGGTGCCCTTTGGATTATCAAATGCACCAGTTGCCTTCATGTGTTTAATGAATGGTATTTTCAGAGAATAATTAGATAAGTTTGTCATTGTATTTTTAGATGACATTCTTGTATATTCTAATTCATAGGAAGAGCATGAACAACACTTGAGGATGGTATTACAAGTATTAAGGGAGCATCAGTTGTATGCCAAATTGAGCAAGTGCTCATTTTATGAGAAGAAAATTCATTATTTGGGACATATCATTTCATATGATGGGATAGCAGTGGATCCTGAGAAGATAGAAACTATTAGAGGATGGTCAGTGCTAAATAATGTGGCATAGGTCAGATCATTCATGGGGCTTGCAGGCTACTATAGGGTATTTATTGAAGGATTCTCAAAGATTGCACACCCAATCACTTCCTTGCAAAATAAGGGTGTGAAGTTTCAGTGGACATTGGATTGTGAAAAGAGTTTCCAACACTTGAAACAATTATTAACAAGTGATCCAATACTAAAGATTGTAGATCCAAATGAAGACTTCATTGTATGCACATATGCATGTAAAGAAAGACTTGGTGGAGTCCTTAGTCAAAATGGGTTTGTTGTATGTTATGAATCAAGGAAGTTGAAGGAGCATGAAAGACACTATGCCACTCATGATTTGGAGTTGGAATCCATAGTGCAGGCCTTGAGGAAATGGAGACACTACCTCATGGGGAATAGGTTTGAGTTGAGGACAGACCATAATGGTCTGAAATATTTATTTGATCAACCAACTCTAAATGCTAGGCAAAGTAGATGGTTAGAATTTGTCAGTGAATATGACTTTGATATAAATCATATCAAGGGGAAAGAGAACAAAGTGGTTGATGCACTCAGCAGAAGAGTGCATGAATTGCATGCTACAACCATTAGCATGTACCAATCATATTTGAAAGACATAATTTTGGAGGCTGCAAAATTAGATTTGCAATACAAGGAATTAGTGGAAAAATTACAACAAGGTAATCTGCAATAGAAAATTGAAGACTATAAGCTAGAAAATGATGAAATTTTCATATATAGGGGCATAATTTAATTTATGTACCAAATTCCAAGGAATTGAAAAATATGATATGGAGAGAAATGCATAATGTACCTTATGCTAGGCACCCAGGTTATCAAAAAACTATTGCAGCTATCAAGAGACAATATTATTGGCCAGGCATGAAGAAAGAAGTTGTTGATTTTATTGCCAAATGTTTGGAATGTCAAAAGGTAAAGGCTGAGCATAGACACCCAACTAGTTTTCTACAACCATTACCCATTCCCGAGTGGAAATGAGAAGTTGCAACAATGGATTTCATCACAAAACTGCCCAAAACAAACAAGGAACATGATTCTATCATCGTAGTGGTGGATAAGCTTACTAAAGCTGCCCATTTTATTCCAGTTAAGCTCACTCACAAGGAAACCAACATTGATGATGTTTATATGAGAGAAATTGCTTGATTACATGACATACCCAAGACAAGTGTGTCTGAAAGAGACCCAAAATTTACCTCAAATTTTTGGAAGGGATTATTTAATGGATTTGGAACAAATTTGAATTTTAGAATAACTTATCATCCATAATCAGATGGACAAGAAAAGAGGGTGAATCAAGTGATTGAGGATATGTTGAGGATGTATGTGATGGATAAACCATCAAAATGGGAAGACTACCTACACTTAGTAGAGTTTGATTATAACAATGGGTACCAAACATCTCTAAATATGAGCCCATTTGAGACATTTTATGGCAGCAAGTGCAACACACCAGTAAGCTAGGATAACCCAATAGATAGAGCAATTGTTGGGCTAGATTTACTAAGGGAAATAGTGGAGCAAATGTTGAAAATAAAACAAAATTTAAAGACTGCCCAAGGCATGAAGAAAAAATATGTTGATAAGGGTAGAGCTCACATGGAATTTAAAGTGGGAGACCATGTATTCTTGAAAGTGAAAGCCAACAAAAGTTCCATGAAGTTGGGAAATTGTTCAAAGTTGGCATCTCGCTATTGTGGGCCATTTGAAATCCTAGAGAGGATTGGTCTAGTGGCTTATATAATTTCATTTCCTACATCTATGTATGTTCATAATGTATTCCATGTATCATTGCTCAATAAATATATACTTGATGCTAATCATGTTATTGATTGGAATGTGATTCAGGTGGAGGAAGAAGGCACTTTCCAAGTACATCCGATACGCATTATGGACCAGAAAAGCAAAAAGCTCCGGAATCAAGCCATAGGGCTTGTAAAGGTCCAATGGACTTGGTACGGTCTCGAGGATGCTACTTGGGAGCATGAGGATACAATGCGGGCAGAATACTCGCATATTTTTTAGGATTTTTGAAATTTTGGTTGTATATGTGTACATAATGCACTGAGGAAAGTGAATAAATAAGGGGAGGGGATTGCAATACTAGTAGGCCGAACCCAATTGTAAATGTAAATGCAAATGTACTTAAGTTGGTGAGCTGTTTGATATCATTTTTGTATGCACCTTCCATGGTATAGTGCGCACATGTACTATGTAGTAAAATGGTGAAGTGTGCACATTCCAAGATACCGCACACAATAGAATTAAGTGCGCGCGATTTTGAGGCCAGGGAGCCTTTGTGTATATGTTGTGTTTTATAGGTTGGTGAGCCAATTTATTATAAGAAAGAAGGATTATGTGATGATTAGGACGAAGAGCCTAGATGTTAAAGGCCAGTGAGCCTATTTTTGTATATGTCTCATCATTAATATAAAATACATCATTGCGCGTAGACCGACCAAGATAAAAGAGTATGGGGGACTAAACTCCACTAGTTAGGGAAAGGTGGGGCTAAAAGTTAAGGAAAAGGGCTAAGCTAGGGAGCTTAAGACAAAAAGGAATATTATACTAATATTCCTTAAAGTATAAAGTATGGATAATTATTTTATCCTAAGTTCTAAGGATGGGGACAAGTGGGCCAAAGTAGCTCCGAACATGAAAAGTGTCAAGTTGGGAACATGCATACATATAGGTTGGACTTATTTCATTTTCCCATCATTCATTCAATCATTCCATCATCATTTTTCACTCACTGATTGAGTTGTCCTTTGTACCTTTCTATTACTGTCATTGTACCTAAACCTGTATCCATGCCAATACTTGGTTTTTGGTACCTGGTGAGCTTGGGAGATGGACTGAAGAAGTGGGTTGTTAGGCCCGTGGGATACTGAAGAGGTGGATTGTCAGGCTCATGGGATACTGAAGATGCGGGTTGTCAGGCCTATGGACAATTTCTCTCTGGGTGAGAGAATTGTTGGGAATTGATTTCCTAAAGGTGCTAAACTACAACTACGGGGCTCTGAGAATTCCTGTCTGGCCTATTGCTGAAGCCCTGGAAGGGAAGTGGGGAAACCAAGGGACTATTGAGAAGAGAAGGGGAACACTTCTTGGGGTGGGATAGACATGTGGGGAATGAGAGACTGTAGGCTATTAGTTTGAGTTGGCACCTGTGACAGAGTGTTTCCTGTTGTCTGAGATACGTTAGCCGGGTTAAGAATCCCTTTACTTGAGTGGAGTTTAGTCCCAGCTCGGGGGTGACCCACTGCTGAGAGTGATGAGAAATGTGGTCTAAAGCTTGGAGTTTCATGGAAGGTCTGCACGTAGTTGGTGATATTCTTACCAAGACAAGTGTCAATTGTTTGTTAATTTATATGTTGCATTATTATTTATGTGTTATATTTATGGGCATTTCCTGTCTATGTTGCATGTATATGTTTGCTGTTATTTTTGTATGAATCTCTTCATTTACATAATGCATTTTTCTTTTTTAAGTTATATATATAAAGTTCTGCACACGTTTCTGTGTGTATATGATTTAATTTGCATATAGTTCAATTTTTTTTTTTACCTGGCATAGCCTAGTTGGATGTTGGGGATGTTACACCTATGTTCAACACAGTTACAACATGGATCTCCATAGCTCCACCAGCCATAGCCCATTTCAGGTGGGTCTGGGATTCCAACCCTTAGGACCCATTTATGTTGCACTTCCTCTTGCCACAAAGATAGACTCTTCCCATGATCATTCTACGATCGACAAATCCACCAGATTCATTGAGCAGATTCAACACATCTACCAACAGGTCCAAGATATTTCATAGAAATCCAATGCTAAGTACAAGCAATGCCATGATCAACACAAGGTACCACACCAGTTTCAGGTTGGCGAAAAAGTTTGATTACATTTGCAAAAGGAGCATCTCACAAGGCCCCATCGAAAGCTCCATCCACTTCATTATGGGCCTCACACTATCACCAAGGTTGTGGGTGGTAATGATTTTGATCTCAACACTCCATCCTTCCTTGGACTGCACCTAGATTTTAATGTGGACCTCCTTTGACCATATTTTCCACCATTATTGGATACCTCAGAGATAACAGAACAACTGAAACCCATAGAGCTCAACCATGACTGCATGGAACAAACATCGACTGATCAGATAGTGAACACACAGGTCAAGGGAAATCCCCAATAGAGGATCCATCTTTATCGGGTTGTCAAGGCAAGGAAAATCCTACACCAAGGCAAGTGGCTCACCCGGGGCCAAATCCAGCAAAAGTTTCCTCACCTGATGGGGGAAATCAATCCAATGGAGATGATTTCTTCCTAAGGGTGGAGGATTGATCCAGTTGGCTATTGGTGGTCGCCCACCTATTACGACTGGATCCTCTTGTTTGTTTTTAGTCCAACACGTTCTTCTGTACTTCTTTGTAATTGTGGGTTCTATAATTTTGGGGATGTCTGAAGCTCTACACATCTTCCAGGTGGATATTGGTGTCCTCTCACCTAATCCAACTAGCTTATTTTGTATGTTTTCATGTCAACACATGTTGTTGTACTTCTAGGGCCATTTTGGAGGCCTAAACAATGTTGTTTTGGCTCACCACAATCAATCTATAGACATATTCAGAGTTTGATGGTGGAATGTGTAGATCTCTAAAATACCTTTCCAACGAGCTATCATGCGTCTAAAATGAAGGTCATATGAAAAAGTTACGACCTCGTGAAGTTTAGGTACCAACTTACCCATAGGGGCCCACATGACTTTTGGCGTTTCACCTCCTAGGGTTAGGTTTTTGGATTTATAGGGTTTTGGAATTCATGAGTAATATCAAAAAGGCCTCTAGAGACTCATTGTAATTCCTTTTTCTTAGACGGATGCGCGTAGAAGCCACATCTCTTCTCAGAGATAACTACCACCATTCGAGCAAGTGTTTCAATTCTGCAGTTTTACAGTTTCAACCTATTTCATTATTCAACAGAACATATTGTTCACTGGATATCTGTGTTATTCTTCATATTTCTATGTTTATTGTATTTAGTCTATTAATCAATTTGTTCCACTCCTAAATCCAGATCATATCTCTTTCCAAGTTATTTTATCTGAGTTGTAGACACAAAGTATACCTTGGTACACTTTTTTCACATGGGTTTTGATTGGATAAAAACGTCGTTTAGAGCCTCAAAAATTCCTCGCAAGTTAATTACCTTCTAAAACCACAAACAAATTCACATAAAACTGACCATTTACTACTGTAATGACTCTTTAAATCTAAATCGTTGATCTCAAATAAAGAGAAACAACAACTGTTGATATAAATCTATCGACCATCAATGATCGATACTTTCCTTTGGATGCACACAACTCCTTCCCTAATCTTTTGACGCGACCATCGACCATCGAACCAACTCCCCAATGACCGATTTACACACAACTCTAAATATGCCAATTCAACCATCGACCGTTGACGATATTCGTTGGCAAATGGAAATCCTCACTGATTCATTCGATGCCCAACCATCAAGCCATCGACGATCGATGATCCCCGACGTCTGTCGACAACACTTACCCAAATCAACCGACCTGACCATTGGTCATCGACCACTTCTAGGATGATGTGGAAACTGTTGATATGGCATGACATGTGGATACTAATGTGGCATGACATGCCATCCTGAGGTGTCAACTTGGGTGATGTGACATGACACATGGATGTTGTTGTTTCATGACACGTGGATGATGATGTCATCATCCTCTTACCTTCATCAAACATCAACCGATTCTCTTGGATGACTCAAACACTTTGTCGAATTAGTTGACGCCCAACCATCGATGTGTCGGTCTTCAAAGAATTCTCTTGCTTGATTCAAAATACTTCACCAAATTCGACCGACCTCCAACCATCGTACCATCAGCCATCGACGAATTTTGTTGGCGATTGAAAATACTTTGCAGTATTATTCTGATTCCAACCTTCATCCATCAACGATACTCTTTGTATGCATGAAACTATCATTAAATCTTGTCAATCCCCGACCATCAACCATTGGAAAGATTCGTTGGTCAAATTTGACACTTCAAAAATTTGGCCAAAATCTGTCGATCCTTGACCATGGGTCGTCATCATTAAGGGATTTACTTTGGCTGAAATCAACTCTTTTCAAAACTCGTCGATTCAACCGTGGACCATTAGCGATTTCATCTAGCGAACTCCAAACCCTCTACAAATATCACCGATCTGACCATCGACTATCAATGAAATATTTCAATGAACTCCAACACTTAGAAAATTTTGATCATAGTCTAGGTGTATCTAGACCGTCGACCTGCTCCATTTCAAAAACCCCTAAAATGAATCCTAGTCATTGATAAGATCAATCTTTCAAAATGGCCAAACCTTGTGGATTTTTAAATTTATCGTGACGAATCTTAGTCGTCGATGTCAAGATCAAAAGAGATCTCGACTGTCGATTCACCAAACTTCCTGTAACTCTATAGGCGACCATTAAAACTTGAATTTCGACCATTCTAGGTCAAATTTTGATCTACAACTGTACCTCTCTACTCCATTAACCATCTTAAACATTCCGGAGTCATTCAAACTTGAATTTTTCCCACTCATTTGGGGATTTCTCTCTAAATTATTCGTTTTTCCCCAAATCTATCATAGAAAAAATCTGCAACAATGAATTTCACCAATTCACTCTGGTTTAATCCCACCCAATCCTAGTGTTTGAACTAGAGGCTATGATACCACTTTTTAATGTACCCATCGCCTAACTGAGCAACATTACTTGTGGAAACTCACATTCAAATTAAAATATTACAACTAAATACTTTCTCGTAGTTTATTAGCTACATATCACACACAAATCTAACCATTTGAATGATATCACTTCTTTAAATGAATCTAACAACATATATTAAACATGAATGCAATCGTTCAAGTCAACAAAAAACACACAACATTCATATAAATCATTTACACATCAGAATAATCATAAATAACACAATAGAAACACTTATCTGTTAACAATTATCCAACTAGCTGCATATGAAGGATGAAACTCCTAGCCATAGGCATTGTTGATCATTTTATTTCATCATCAATCCACCCCCAAGTTGAGGCTATGAGTCCACAAAGAGATTCATCCCACTGACTATCCACTCTCCACACATAGTATTCCCAAACCTAGGTTCTAATCTCATAGAATTTCCAAACCTCCATCTCTCTCTTTTCCCCACAACCTACACTACCTAAGAAATGTACGCCCTTCACTTCTCACAAACCCTTGGGTTGTACCATTCATTTATTAGGGCCCCTAGTTCATTCATTTGGATAGAAATCACTCAGTTGGGAACTCTAAGAACTCTCAGCTGCTTCATGACTTCTCATAACAACTTTCACAAGCCTCTGAGTCATTTCTTCCATAGAAAATTGCACCATAGGCTCACAAATATATTTACAGGCACATAGGCCTCTTTCTCGGCATAAAATCACATCCAAAAAATGGCTTCCTTTGAGTATACTATGGCTGGTATTCTTCCCAATCCTCTGCTCTCCATTTTCTACCCAAAATCTGCATGTAAAAATTATCCCTCTTCTACATACAAATTTCCTCTGCTTCTTTGCTTGCTTGACTCATACTCTTTTCAAGAATGATTGTACTTCATCCCATGATCTCCAATAGCTATGGGATGTGACCACTCACACCCACCCTCTTACATGAGTTTAAATGATTAGGTTCTCATACACTCAATCAACAAATTCAAGGTTATACAGAAAGATAATAATTTCAGGAATGTGGGTTGGATTATTACTCGTAAATAATTCTCCTTTGGATCCCTCTCTCTTGTGGAATCATAACCCCCCATTGTTCTTCATCTCTTTCATATTGTAGCCAATGATTACTACTTTTATTAATTATTTCAATGTTCATAATCTACAATTCGGCCCCCGACCACATTAAATCAATATGGGCCCTTCGCCCAAACACATCGGCCCACCATCCTAATTCACATTTATATAATTACACTATAATTCATGGGGATTAGAAATGGGGATGTTACATTTTGTGGGCATTGCATTACTATAAAAGGTTTAAAAAACTTACAACCATATGCACTTATTGGAAATTACAAGACATTAGGTAGAATCTCTCATTTTTGTTGGTGTTTCTCTAATAGAGATACATAGTGAACATGTTCAAATGTTTGTTGCATAACAAACCCACAAGATTTTTCTTATAATGAGAGGAATGCATTTCTATAAAAAATAAACATCCTAAACGAAGGAAAACTTGATGGCCCATAATATCAAACTCATTAGGTTGACTCCCTTAGTGTCCAATGTTGGGTGGAAATAAATGAATGAATTTGTCCCTACTAAATCAAGAGCCACTCAGGCTAGGGATAATGATGAGATGGAAAGTGGAGAAAGATATTAGGAATTTTCACACCAACATCCTTATGATGGATTCAACCTTTTTGTACAAACGAATACAAGGTATTTTGGTTCCCACGAACTTTATTCAACATGTCATCATTATTCTTTTGTCATAAGAATTAATGAAAATTTGGCTTCTAGTGGCGTTATTTACAAGGAAAACATTATTATTTTGTAATATGAATTCATAAAACACATGTTCCTAATGTCCTTATCTACCAGGTCAACATTATTCTTCTATATCAAGAATTCGTGAAATTCTAGTTTCTAGTGGCGTTACTTACTAGGTCGGTGTTATCCTTCTCTAATAAGAAATCATTAAATTTTGTTTTCTAGTGGTGTTATTTAGTAGGATATTATTATTATTATTATATAGTTTGAATTCAATAAATCTTGTGCAATGGAAGTATCCTTTATACAAATACTTTGTATGCCATTATTGATTTCAACACACATCAAAATGGGATTCAAATCGCCTGGGTCATCTAAACAAATGTAGTGTGAAAGATATATACAATGTCGTTAAAGGCATTTCCCCAACATGTTTTATCCTCCAATCCCACACATAAACCTTCATCGTTTCTTTTTTATGATGCCCTTATAGAGATTTGAGAAATAGGGTGCTCAATTCTTTTAATATTTATTCCTTCCCTCATTTCATTGTGTTTTTATTCTCGGTGTTATTTCACCAAAATATTGTTCATACACAATGATGTTTTTCATTATGTGACAATTGTTTGCATCTAGCACAAGCATTGATTTGGTTGAAGACATTGACCAAGTATGTTCGCGACACAAAAATAGAGATAGAAATGTCAAATTTCTTGGGGAGAATAATGAATTTTTCATTGTCGGTGGAGGACACTACAACCAAATTGCTTGATTTCTATCAAAATTTCTCTAAGTAAATTGATTTCATGAACTATTTCAAATATCAGTTGAAGCCACAAATAAGTGGGTGAATGTCACAATGATTGTTGGTGATTTAATGGAACATACCCAACCACCTAGCTAAGCCATTGATCCAGATTTAGGAGTGTAAGAAAATGAATAAAATATTGAATACCATAACACAAATATACAGAGAACAACAACCGATATCCAGTGAAAAATAACTTCTATTGAATAATAAAATAGGTTTAAACTATAAAACTGTAAAATTGAAACAACTTGCTTGAATGGTGGTAGCTATCTCTGAGAAGAGATGTGGCTATTATGCACATCCGTTTGAGAAGAATGATTAAAATGAGGCTCCAAAGGCCTTTTTAACATTACTCATGAATTCCAAAACCCTAGACATCCAAAAACTTAACCCTAGGAGATGAAACGCCAAAAGTTATGTGGGCATTGATGGGTAAGTTGGTACCTCAACTTCCTGAGGTTGTAAATTTTGCATATAGCATCTAGATTAGGTGTGTGATAGCCCATTGGAAAGGTCGTATTGAGAAATACACATTATGCCATAAAACTCTAACTTTGACTACAATTTGATTGTGGCAAGCCGAAAAAACATTATTTAGGGCCCCAAAACAACCCTGTAAGTACAAAAAGATGTACTGATATGAAAAATTCCAAAATAATCTAGTTGGAATAGGTGGGAGGCCACCAATATCCACCTAGATGTTGTGTAGGGCTTCAGGACATCCCTAGAAGTGAAGAACCCACAATTACAAAGAAATGTCATCATTACAAAGAAACATGTTGAACTAAAAATTGTCAAGAGGTTCCAGGTTGAACAGGTGGGTGTCCACCAATATCCACCTGAATCAGTCCTCCCCCCTTAGGAAGAAATGGTATCCATTGTGTTGAGTTCCCCCATCAGGTGAGGAAATTTCTTTCGAATTTGGCCCCAGGTGAGCCACTTTCCTTGGTGCAAGAGCTACCCTGCCTTGAAAACCTATTAAAGCTGGATCCTCTACTGATGAGTGCCCTTGACTTGTGTACCCACTATCTGATTAGTGGATGCATGTTCCATGTAGTCAGGGTTGAGATCTATTGGTGTCAATTATTCTTCGATCTCTTAGGTGTCCAATAATGGTGGAAAATATGGCCAGAGGAGGTCCACATTGAACACTGGGTGCAAGCTAAGGAAGGGGGAAGTGTTGAGCTCAAAAGCATTGTCACCCACAACGTTGGTGATAGTGTAAGGCCCAAAAAAAGTGGATGGAGCTTCTGATGGGCCCCTGTAAGGTGTTCTTTCTGCAAATGTAACCATACCTTGTATCCCACCTAAAACTAGTGCGATACGCGGTGCTGATCATGGCGTTGCTTGTACTTAGCATTGGATTTCTACAAAATCTCATGGACCTGTTGGTTGATGTATTGAATCCTCTCAATGAATCTGGTGCCTTTTTCGACCTTAGAATGAACATGGGAAGATTATTCCTATGTGGTTGCAATAGGTAGTGCAACATCAATGGGACCCAAGGGTTGGAATCCCAGCCCCACCTGAAATGGGCTATGGCTGATGGAGCTATGGAGAGCCATGTTGTAGTTGTGATGAACATAAGGAATAATCTCATCCCATGTACGCAAATGATTATTGTTGTACATGTGCAGGATGTGCACAATCATCTGATTGAATACCTCTATCTAGCCATTAGTTTGGGGGTGGAAAGCAGTGGATTTAATGATCTTGGTGTCCAAGAATGACCAGAGACTTGACCAAATTGTGTCGAGGAACCTGTTGTCCTGATCAAAGATGATGGTACATGGTATCGAAAAATGGATCCACACTCGTTCGAGGAAGATCTTGGCAGTATATTTCATTGTGATGCTCTTCTTGTAGGATGTGAGAATGCTCATCTTAGAAAACCGATCAACCACCACAAATGTAATACCCCAAGGCCGAGCCCCTGCTAAATTGTAAACATGTTTTTTAGGCTAGTGAGCCAAGCAATTATAATATAGGAGGCTTATATGATGTTTAGGCCAAAGAGCCTAGATTGTAAGGGCCGGTGAGCCTATTTTTGTATATGAAAATACTCATATCATTAATATAAATACATCACTGCATGTAGACCAACCACGAAGAAAGAGTTATGGGGGACTAAGCTCCACTAGGTAGGGGAAGGGAAAGGGATAAGAGGCTAGGAAAAAAGGCTAAGCTTGAGGGCTTAACCCTAAGGGAATATTATAATATATTTTCCTAAAATACTAATGTTTGGGAAATAACTGAAGTTATCCTAAGTTCCTGTGGGAAGGGGAGCAAATGATAAGTGGAGCTCATGCAACTTCATGTAGACATGTGTTCGATTTGGGACATGTAGTTTTATGTGGGGAAATCAGTTCATTGGGGGGTTCTCTCTACCATTCTTTCCATGCTTCCCATGCACTAACGGATTCACGCACTTAGTCATTCTCTCCATTGTTTAACCTCCTCCATGGTCGACGTTTGTAACTTGCATGCACCTGTACTTTCTTGAGCCCGTACCCTACCTTAACAGTTGGATATTGCTACCATCATCTATGCCATACCCGAGTTCCATTGCTTCCATCACCCTTAACTATTTAACTTAGGAGTTGGATAGAAGAAAAATGTTGTAAGGCCTTTGGGTTTGATGAGGTAGGTTTTCAGGCCCGTGGATTGAAGAAGCAAGTTGTCAGGCCTGTGAGAAACTCTTTCCAGGTGAGAGAGATTGTTGGGGAAGTGAATTCTTCTTGAGGGATCCTAAAAGCAGCTATAGAGATTTGAGAATTCCTATCAGGCCTGTGGATGAAGCCCTGGAAGGGAAGTGGAGCAGTTGATGGACTGTTGAACAATGAAGGTTTATACTTCCCAGGTGGGAAGCCTTGGAAGGGAAGTGGAGCAGTTGATGGACTGTTGAACAATGAAGGTGTATACTTCCCAGGGTGGGACAAGAATGTGGGGAATGAGAGGCTGTGAGTTGTGTGCGTAAGTTGTCTCTTGGGAGATAATCCTTCCTGATGTACTGTGTGACTTCCTGTAGTCTCAGCCTAGCTTAGGAATCCCTTTACCTGGGTGGAGTTTAGTCCCAGCTCGGGGGTGACCCACTATTGAAAGTGATGAGTAGCACGGTCTAAGGCTAGGAGGTTCGTGTAAGGTTTGCACTCAGTTGATGGACATAAATTAAAAGATAAGTATCAATTGTGTTAATGTCACATGTGTCACATGCTATGTTTAAGTACATGTTTGTTATTTATAAGAATTGCATGTGTATGTTGCATGTATGTTTTACTGTAAATTTTGCATGAATCTGTGTTGTAGCAGAATGCTTATGTCTATTTAAACTTGCATTATATATATATATATATATATATATATATATACAGTAGAAATGAAGAATCTTTTCAAGTGACGTGCCCCAACAAGAGGTTGGGGGTGTGTTACAATGTGGTATATGAGTTTGAATAGAGAAAAATTGTGGTAGCATGCCCTGGCCTGGGTGGCCAAGGGTGTTACAAATTGGTATCAGATATTGAAAGATTATTTTTTAGTGCCATGCCCTGGCCCTGGGATGGCGGGGAATTTCACAAATTGGTATTAGAGCCCACGGTTTTAACACTAAACCTGGATGGGCCGTGTATGAGTAAATGGAAATTACAGAGTGCCAGAAAGGTGCCAAGAGAACACCTCAGTGGTAATGGAAAGATCAAGACAAGTAGCGGAGTAGTTACCACAATGATCGTGGTTGATAACCACAAGATAGAATTTGAGCTATAAGAACTGTTTGGGAGAAGGCAGACCCTTCAAAACCGCCAGATCTAGAAAAAGGAACATGGTGGTTAAGAACCAAAGCCCTCTAAACTTCACCACTTTGGCTATTTGAAGTTCTTTGTCGTAAAAGAGGAAAAAGCCTCGGATCTCTGAAGTTTTAGAGTGGATATACACCGTAGATTACTAGGAGAAGTGCTTGACCCTTGGATTTGGCCAAGGATAGATAGAGCCGTTAGATCAAGCAAAGATCAGGAGGAGAGGCGCAGTGGTGAAGATCATATCCCAGCTGTTAGATCTACACACGAGAAAATGTGAGCCATAGATCTCATGACAGTTCGAAGGTTCGACACTCTAGGACAAGCGAGTCCTCAAGTTGCGAGGAGGGAAATCTCTCAAAGTCCCAAAATCCAGAGTCAATCTGGACCATTCGTGTTTGAGGACATGTGTCCGTAGATCAGTCTATTCAGGAATTCAATGTTCAGGGAATTTTTGGTGTAGTGTGGAGAAGTCTCCCGAAGTCTTGAAGTCCTGAAGTTCCCAAGTCCTGAAGTCCTAAAGTCCTGAAGTTGTGAAACAATGGAGTGATGTGGCCTGCTGACGTCACCTAGGGTGACGTGGATACACTCAATGCTTGCCACATGTCACCATGTTCCATGTTTTTCAAAGACCAGTCATGCCAGTTAATATATGATATGTGTCACCCGTCAGATAGGGCCATGTGTCCATTCCTTATTTTCTTCCATGTAGCACCCCTTGGTGCTTAGTTACCGACGAAGACTCTGAGAGTTCGCCAATTCAAATTTTGGAAGGAATGAAGTGTGATGAAGGTGAAACCCTCGAAGCTCCAAAGAGTGGAGTAAATCCTCACCGTTGATCAGGAGAGGACACGTGGGAGTATATCATGTAGTCTGGAGACTTTACACTCTGAAGGATTCAAGGCGTAAGAAGTTGGCCTCGATGTAATACTCCAAGGCCGAGCCCTTGTGAAATGTAATGATTTTATAGGTTGGTGAGCCAAGTAATTATAAGTTGGTATGATTATGTGGTTATTAGGATGGATAACCTATATGCTAAGGCCAATACGCCTGATTTTGTAATGTAATTATGCAGATTATTAATAAAAAAGAAAAAAACATCGTTATGTGTAGACCGACCACGAAGAAAGAGTTATAGGGGACTAAGCTCCACTGGGCAGGAAAAGGGATGGGGATGAGAGGCTAATATTGAGGGTCTAACCCAAGGGAATATTATAATGTATTCCTGAAAGATACTAAAGTGGGGAAATAAACCCAATTATCCTAAGTTCCTTTGGTAGAGGAACAAACTCCAAGTGGAGAGGAACGTGCTCCTGGAGAGCCAATTGTCACCCAGGATGCATGCATATTTATGTGGGAATTTGCACCATTATGGGGGTTCATGAACCATTTTGGCCACCTTCATAAGGAGTTCTCTCTTACTAGTCAGATCTCTCACAATTTTTCATACCGACTGATCCAGAATTGGATCCAGGAGCCTGACAAGGCTAAAAAAGGCTCAAAAGTGAAAGTGCTCAGAATCCGACAAAACCAACGCCATTGCATCCGTCTCATCTTCCTAATTTTGGCCATATATTTACTTCATCAAACAAGCTCCGTATGCGAAAGATATTGCATTCTGTTACAAAACCCAAACATGCAAAAAAAATGGGTGATTGTACAGTCCATACAGTGCCACATGGTAGGCTGACTGTATAGGTCGTACAGCCATACAACTGACGTGGAAACTCCTGGTGATGACATGTGGCAGATGACAGGGCATATAGTAGGTGATTTGGACCAGTCGGAGGGTGACACATGTCACCACTGTAAGGGTGACACGTGGCACAAGCTTACGTGGCAGGAACAGTGCCATGCTGACGTGGCAGTATGGTTACTGACTGAGCAGACACCTTGGCAGACACATGGGTGAATAATCATTTGACACATGGCATCGTTCTCAACAAATGGAGAGGTGCCACATGGCCCAGTCATGGGCTGCCACATGGCACCCTGTGGTTAGCTTCCGTTTTATGCAAAATTTTATGGACTCTACCGGAGTCGAACCCTCGACCTCCTCCGTGCTATGGACTGGTAGGACCGGGCTAACCACCCACTCCACTGGTGTTACTTAATAGGTATATGGAAATATATTTATTTGAATTAAAACAAAGTAATGGTCGGAGGCGGAAAGGGCTGGGGCTAAGCCCCAGCCCGCAGTTGTATTGACATCCCATATACCCCTACCATAGAACCAAGCGACAGAGCAGAGCACAGGGGTCACGATAGGCACCAGCCCTTGGATCTTAGGGGGATCCCATAGGACCAGGAGCCATCCACCCAAAAAGGGGCACGATTATATATTGTTAGCCCCGGTCTTATGCCTGCGCCATAGGACCAGGAACCAGTCCAGACAGAGGGCCAGCACGTAGAGGTTAGCCACAGAGCACGTGGAGCACGCCCATAGGACCAGGGGGCTAGCGCGAAGGGGGATGTGCCCATATTTTTATACAAAGTGGGTTTTTTATATAGTTTTTGATTTTTTATTGATTTTTATGCCTGTAATAATGGATTTTATCCATTTTTGGGAGATATTGGGTATTTTTGGAGGCCAAATTTTGGGAGGAAGTTGGGGATGGATAACCAACTTCAGATCTATAAAAAAACAGGCTTGTTTGAGGCCATGGAGGGAGTCAGAGTAGAGTTATGCTGAAGGGAAACCAAGCCAAAGCCATTTTTATGTAGGGTAGCTGTTGAGGAGCAGACACTTGCGGGCCATTTCTGGGAGCTCCGGTCATCCATTTTGCGTGTCGTTTCTTTTGCTGGGTTCTAGAGATCTGGCAGAACATGACCAAATCAGTCTTGTAGCCAATTGGCACTGCTGCGATGTATTTTTGAGCTTTGAACAGAAATAAAGAAGCCTCCCCCACAAAGACAATGGCTCAGAGATGTAGGCAACGTTGTGCCGAACTCCATTATCAATTCTCTTGTTATGGTTTGTTGTTTATTACTTCATTTCAGATCTGCACATGTGTATATGGATGTCATAATTCCTCTTATTTCCTCATTCTTTCATTAATCTTCTCAAATGGTTAATTAACACATGAAATTAAAAACTCAACCACAGTCATTAAAAGATCTTTACGGATCACCGACCATTCTCACCATTTTCCTTGCTCTCTGTTAGCATTCTGATGAGTCTGGCCATTTAGTTTTCCACGAGTTCATCCTCAACATTCTGTCCATCCCTTGTGCAGTTCACACACACACACACTGAACAAGCTCATAGCCAGATCCTTTTCCTCCATTGTGAACCTCTGTAATTTGCTAAGTCGTCCCCTTGCCTTACCCGATTTTGGTTGTTGAGGATTGAAGAGGTGGGTTTTCAGGCCCATGATTGAAGAGGCGGGTTGTCAATCTCGTGGTCGAAGAAGTAGGTTGTTAGGCCTATGAGAAACTCTCTCCAGGGGAGAGAATTTGTTCGGGAAGTGATTTCTCCTAGAGGGATTCCAACACTAGCTACGAAGCTCTGAGAATTCTTGATCTGACCTATTGTTGAAGCCCTAGAAGGGAAGTGGAGCAGTCGATTGATTGTGGAATAGTGAAGGTGAATATTCCTAGGGTGGTACAAGCATGTGGGGAATGAGAGTCCATGAGCAGTGGGCATAAGTAGGCTCCTTGGAGAGAATCCTTCCATTTTCTCTGTGCAGTTTTCCATAGCCTCAGCCTATTCTAGGATTCCTTTTCACTGGGTGGAGTTTAGTCCCAGCTTGGGAGTGACCCACTGCTGACTGTGATGAGAAACATGGTCTAAGGTTGGGAGGTTCATGGAAGGTTTGCACATAGTTGGTGGTTATCTACTAAAATATAAGTACCAAATATTTGTTCTCTATGTGATGTGTAACTTGTACATGTGTTATAATGTTATCATAATTTCCTGTGTTTATTTCATGTATGTATTATTGTTGCTTCTGCATGAATATGTGTATGAACAGAGTGTTATGTCTGTTTAAAAATTGAATATATATATATATATATATATATATATATATATATATATATATATATATATATATATTCAATCAGAGATGTTTCCTCTATAGCATGGATCGACCTGGGTGGCTGAGGGTGTTACAAAATGGTATCAGAGCTGAGAATTAAAGATACAGTCATTGGGTAGCGTTACTCGACAGGGGTTTTGAGGTCTAGGGACATTACAATATGGTATCAGAGACAAGGTTTCAACATTGAGCCATGATGGGCCAAGAAAGTGGAATTTGAAGAATAGGTTAAAAAAGGAATGGTTGTCGAAATGGACAAAATTGAAGTTCAGAGCCCATTTTTTGATATTGAGCCTGAATTAGGCCATATGAATTGCTATGAAATCAAAAGCTCAAAGCAAATTGTCATCGAGAGGGAAACAAATTTGAATTTTAGAGCATCCCAGGCTGCCAAGAGAACACCTTGGCCGTGTTTGGAAGCTTAGGAGGTATAGCGGTTCCAAAAAGATAACAAATAAAAGAGATTGCAGTAACCGTGGGTTTGGAACCAAAAGGTTTGAAGTTGGGCCGTGGGATATTTTTGGGAGAAGGAGGATCCTTTACAACCGTTAGATCTGGAGAAAAGTGCACGAAATTTAACCCCTAAGTACTTCATACTTCACAACTTTTGTGAAGTTTTCATGTTATAGAGCAGAAAGGGCCGAAGCCTGAAGTTGTGAAGTCCCGCAGTGGATCTACACCATAGATCCGGGGGGGGGGTGGGAGTGTTTACCATTGGATTTGAGAAAGAATAGTTGGGAGATGTAGATCAAGCCAAGGGAAAGTGGCGATGAAAACAGATTTCAGCCACTAGATCTATGCGTGAAAGGTTATAAACTATAGAACTCATAGCCGTTCGGAATTCAGTGCTCAGGAGAAACAAAGTGTGATAAGGCACAAACTCCCAAATCCTGAACTCCCAAAGTCCGAAGTTAATCTGGAACGTTCATTGAAAGAGACACGTGTTAGCAGATTGGCTATTTTGGGAGCTCGACTTTTGGGAGAAATGAGGGTGTGCTAAGGATAATTCTCCTAAGTCCCAAAGGCCAAAGTCCCAAAGTGACATGGCATGATAACATCACCCAGGGTGACATGGACTTCCTTCGTCCTACCACATGTCAGTCAGTATGGAAATCTGATGAACTTGCTAGACAAAAATCAATCTGACATGTGGGCCCACATGTCACCACCTTATATGATGACAATTGTACTATGTGGACCATGGAAGATAAGGTAGTGCGAAAGTTCAACATTAAGAAGTTAACGAGCTTGTGGAAGTGAAAACTTCTAAAGCTCGAAGTGCCAAAGTTTTGAATCGCCAATGTGATGTGGTTGGTGATGTCACTAGATATGTCGTGGACACATGGGATGTGTGCTACGTGTCAGTAATTTAAAGACCTTTGGAGAATATAAATGCCAGTTAGAGCATGACGTGTGTCACCCTTCATAGTGGGCCATGTGTCCGCTTCTAATATTTTTCCACATGGCACTCTTCTTTAGCATGGCTAGTGGGGCCCCTGATGGCCATAGGGGACGCATGGAGCCAGATCCTACATTTCAGAGGATAGCCACTTTAGAGGGAAGTGGGGTAGCGTGGGATGAGAACTCCCAAAGTCCAAAGCACTGAAGTTCATCGTGACCGTTGACAGTCGTGGGTACGTGTCAAAATATTCGACACTCCAGAGAGTTGTCATTCTCGAGGTTTATGGCATTGAAGGCTTTTTAAACCTGAACCATAGAGTCCCAAAGAAATTTGTGGCCATTTATTTGGGCAGAGAGCAGGAACTGTTGATCCCTCCCATGTCAGTTGCGAACTTTGCGAGTTCGAGGTTTGGGAGATTGGCATTGTGGTGAGTTGAAAACACCCGAAGCCCGAAACTACAAAGCATGGAGTAAGTGCCCAACTATTAGAAGTTGATCACATGCATGGTCACATGTGGATTAAAGGCTGAAGGGAAGGGGCTAGCGCCCAAAAATTTTGTTTAAAGAACAAAAAGGGGATGAATTATTCAAGTAGCCATAACTTCCTGCTTAAAACTTGGAATTGAGCATGGAAGCAACCATTGGAAAGGTATTGAATAGTAGAAGATAAATGTTCACCCAAAAATTGGATCTGAATAGTCAATTTCTTAGGAAAATAACAGAAAAGAATTTTGATATATTAATGAATCAGAATGGTTCATGTTTCTATGAGATTATTAAGAACAGTTCGCCTGATAAAGTTCTGTTGGCTGCACATTGTTTTTGCAGAATTAACAGTTGTCATATTAGAGTAAACACAGATTACAAAAGTGATGGATGATACTCTTGTAGTCTCAGTCAGGATTATGAAAACAGAGGGTTGAATGTCCAGTTGGATAGGGAAGGAACCATGTCCAATGGACATGGAGGAGAATGCCACAAATTGGTATCCGAGCACATGGTTTCAACAATAAACCTTTTTTGGTGCCATTCCCTAGCCCTAGGATGGCGGGGAATGCCACAAATTGGCATCAGAGCCCATGGTTCAACACTAAACCTGGATGTTCCATGTATGATTAAATGAAAATTACAAAGTGTCAGAAAGGTGGTGAGAGAACACCTCAGTGGTAATGGAAAGATCAAGAAAAGTAGCGGAGAAGTTACCACAATGATCGTGGTTAATAACCATAAGATTGAATTTGAACTGTAGGATTAGTTCGAGAGAAGGCAGACCCTTCAAAACCGTCAAATCTGGAAAAAGGAGCATGGTGTTTAAGCATCAAAGTCCTCTAAACTTTGCCACTTTGGCTGTTTGAAGTTCTTTGTCGTAAAAGAGGAAAAAGCCTCATAGCTCTAAAGTTTCAGAGTGGATATACACCGTAGATCACTGGGAGAAGTGCTTGACCCCTGGATTTTTCCAAGGAAATATTAGAGTCGTTAGATCAAGAAAAGATAAGGAGGAGAGGTGCAGTGGTGAAAATCATATCCCAGTTGTCAGATCTATGCACGAGCAAATGTGAGCCATAGATCTCACGACAGTTCGAAGGTTCGACACTCTGGGAGAAGTGAGTCCTCAAGTTGCGAGGAGGGAAATATCCTGAATTTCGAAACCCAAAGTCAATCTGGACCATTCGTGTTTGAGGAAACATGTCCGTATGTTAGCCTATTCAGGAATTCAATATTCGAGGAATTTGTGGTATAGTGTGGAGAAGTCTCCTGAAGTCTTGAAGTCCTGAAGTTCCCAAGTCCCAAAGTCTCGAAGTCTTGAAGTTCCCAAGTCCTGAAGTCCTGAAGTCCCAAAGTTGTGAAACACTAGAGTGATGTGGACAACTGAAATCACCTTGGGTGACATGGATACACTTAATTATTAGCACATGTCACCATGTTCCATGCTTTTCAAAGACCATTCATGCCAGTTAATATATGTCACGTCTCACCTGTCAGATATGGCCATGTGTTCATTCCTTATTTTCTACCACGTAGCACCCCTTGGTGCTTAGTTACCGACGAAGACTCTGATAGTTTTCCAATTCGATGTTTGGAAGGAATGAAGTGTGATGAAGTGAAACCCCTAAAGCTCCAAAGAGTGGAGTAAATTCTCACCATTGATCAAGAGAGGACAAATGGGAGTAGATCGTGTAGTCTGGAGACTTGGAACTCCAGAGGATTCAAGGCATAAGCAATTGGGCTTGATGTAATACCCCAAGGATGAGCCCTTGTGAAATGTAATGATTTTCTAGGCTGGTGAGCCAAGTGATTATAATCTGGTAGGATTGTGTGGTTATTAGGTTGGAGAGTCTAGATGCTAAGGCCAATGGGCCTAATTTTGTATATGTAATTATGCAGATTATTAATAATAAGAAAAAAAACATCGTTGCATGTAGACCGACCACGAAGAAAGAGTTATAGGGGACTAAGATCCACTGGGTAGGGATAGGGATGGGTATGAGAGGCTAGGAAAGAGGGGCTAAGCTTCAGGGCCTAACCCAAGGGAATATTATAATGTATTCCTGAAAAATACTGCAGTGGGGAAATAAACCCAGTTATCCTAAGTTCCTTGGGTAGAGGAACAAACTCCAAGTGGAGAGGAACGTGATCCTAGAGAGCCAAGTGTCACCCAGTACACATGCAGATTTATGTGGGAATTTTCACCATTATAATGTTCACAAACCATTCTAGCCACCTTCCTAAGGAGTTCTCTCTCACCAGTAGGATCTCTCACGATTTTTGATATCGACCATTCTCACCATTTTCCTTTCTCTCTCTCAGTATTCTAATGAGTATGGCCATTTATTTTTCCACGAGTTCATCCTCAGCATTCTGACCATCCCTTGTGAAGTTCATGCACACATTGAACAAGTTCGTAGCCAGATCCTTTTCTGCCATTGTGAACCTCTATAATTTTTTGAGTCATCCCCTTGCCTTACCCAATGTTGGTTGTTGAGGGTTGAAGAGGTGGGTTTTTAGGCCCATGATTGAAGAGGCGGGTTGTCAGGCCTGTGGTTGAAGAAGTAGGTTGTCAAACCTATGAGAAAATCTCTCTAAGTGAGAGTGTTTGTTTGAGAAGTGATTTCTCCTAGAGGGAGTCCAACACTAGCTACAAAGCTCTGAGAATTCCTGATCCGACCTATTGTTGAAGCCCTAGAAGGGAAGTGGAGCAGCTGATGGAATGTGGAGCAGTGAAGGTGTATATTCCCAAGGTGGGACAAGCATGTGGGGAATGAGAGTCCATGAGAAGTGGGCATAAGTAGGCTCCTTGGAGAGAATCCTTGTAGTTGCTCTGTTCATTTTTCTGTAGCCTCAGCCTATTCTAGGATTCATTTTCCCTAGATGGAGTTTAGTCCCAGCTCAGGGGTGATGCACTACTGAGCGTGATGATCAACGTGGTCTAAGGCTGGGAGGTTCGTGGAAGGTTTGCACATAGTTGGTGGTCATCTATTAAAATATAAGTACCAAATCTTTGTTCTTTGTGTGATGTGTATCTTGTACATGTGTTATAATCTTATCGGAATTGCATGTATGTATTACTGTCGCTTCTACATGAATATGTGTATGACCAGAATGTTATGTTTGTTTAAAAATCGATCATATATATATATATATACATATATCAGATATGTTTCCTCTGTAGCATGGCCCGACCTGGGTGGCCAAGGGTGTTACAAAATGGTACCAGAGCAGAGAATTAAAGATACAGTTGTTGGGTAGCATTACTTGGCAAAGGTTTTGAGGTCTGGGGATGTTACAAGATGGTATCAAAGTCGAGGTTTCAACACTGAGCCATGATGGGCCAGGAAAGTGGAAGTTGAAGAATAGGTTAAAAAATGAATGGCTGTTGAAATGGACAAAATTGAAGTTCAGAGCCCAGTTTTCGACATTGAGCCTGAATTAGGGCATATGAATGGTTATGGAATCAAAAGCTTAGAGAAAATTGTTGTCGAGAGGGGAAAAAAATTGAATTTCAAAGCGTCCCAGAGTGCCAAGAGAACACCTTGGCTGTGTTTGGAAGCTCAGGAGGTATAACGGTTCCAGAAAGATAGCAGAGAAAAGAGACTGCAGTAACCGTGGGTTTGGAACCTTAAGGTTTGAAGTTGGGTCATGGAATCTGTTCGGGAGAAGGAGGATCCTTCACAACTATCAGATATGGAGAAAAGTGCATGAAATTTAACACCTAAGTACTCCATGCTTCACAACTTTGGCGAAGTTCCTTTTTTATAGAGTAGAAAGGGCTGAAGCCTAAAGTTGTGAAGTCCCATAGTGGATCTACACCATAGATCCAGAGGGGGAGTGTTTACCATTGGATTTGAGAAAGAATAGTTGGGAGTCATAGATCAAGCCAAGGGAAAGTGGTAAAGAGCAGTGGTGATGAAAAAAAAATTCAGTTGCTAGATTTGCGTGTGGGAGGTTGTGAACCGTAGAAATCATAGCTGTTTGAAATTCAATGCTCGAGAGAAACGAAGTGTGCTAAGGCACAAACTCCTAGATCCCAAAGTCCCAAAGTCTATAGTTAATATGAAACATTCATTGAAAGAGACACGTGTTACAAGATTGGTTATTTCAGGAGAAACGAGGGTGTGCTAAGGAGAATTCTCCTAAGTCCCGAAGCCCAAAGTCTCAAAGTGACGTGGCATGATAACATTACCTAGGGTGACTTGGACTTCCTTAATCCTACCACATGTCAGTAAGTATGGAACTCTGATGACCTTGTTGGAAAAAAATCAATTTGACACATGGGGCCACATGTCACCACCTTATATGATGACAGTTGTACTTTGTGGACCCTAAAAGATAAAGTAGTGTGAAAGTTTGACATTCAGAGGTTAACGAGCTTGTGGAAGTGAAAAATTTTGAAGCTCGAAGTGTCAAAGTTTTGAAGCACCAACGTGGCGTGGTTGGTGACGTGTTAGTAATTTAAAGACCTTTGGAGAATAGAAATTCTAGTTAGAGCATGACACGTGTCACCCGTCATAGTGGGCCACGTGTCCACTTCTAATATTTTTCCATGTCACACTCTTCTTGAGCATGGCTAGTGGGGCTCCTGATGGTCACAAAAGACACGTGGTGCTAGATCCTGCATTTCGGAGGATAGCCACTTCAGAGGGAAGTGGGGTCATGTGGGATGAGAACTCCCAAATTCCAAAGTGCCAGAGTTCATCATGACTATTAACAGTCATGGGCACTTGTCAGAAGATTTGACACTCTAAAGAGTTGTCACTCTGGAGGTTTATGGCATTGAAGGCTTTGGAAACCTGAAGCACAGAGTCCCAAAGAAAATTTTGGTCATTGATTTGGGCAGAGAGAGGGGATTGTTGATCCCTCCCACTTCAGTTGTGAACTTCATGAGTTCAGGGTTCAGGATATTGGCATTGTGGTGAGTTGAAAACACCTGAAGCCCAAAACTCCAAAGCACTGAGTAAGTGCCCAACTATTAGCACTTGGTCATAGTCATGGTCACATGTGGATTAAAGGCTAAAGGGAAGGGGCTAGTGCCCAAAAATTTTGTTTAAAGAACAAAAAGGGGATGAATTGTTCAAGTAGCCATAAATTCCTACACAAAACTCGAAATTGAACATGTAAGAAGCCATTGGAAAGGTCTTGAAAAGTAGAAGATAACTGTTTTCCTAGAAATTGGATCTAAATAATGCATTTCTCAAGAAAACAATAGAAAACAAGTATGATATATTAATGAATCAGAATGGTTCATGTTTCGATGAGATTACTAAGAACAGTTAGCCTGACAAAGTTTTGTTGGCTACACATTGTTTTTGCAGAATTAATAGTTGCCATATTAGAGTCAACACAAAGTACAAAAGTGATGGATGATACTCTTGTAGTCTCCAGTTAGGAAGTTGAAAACAAAGGGTTGAATGTCCAGTTGAATAGGGAAGGAACCAACTTCAATGGACATGGAGGAGAATGCCACAAATTGGTATCAGAGCCCATGGTTTCAACACTAAACCTTTTTTGGTGCCATGCCCTGGCCCTGGATGGTGGGGAATGCCACAAGTTGGTATCAGAGCCCATGGTTTCAACACTAAACCTGGATGGGCCATGTATGAGTAAATGAAAATTATAGAGAGTCAGGAAGGCGCTGAGAGAAAACCTTGGTGGTAATGGAAAGCTCAAGAGAATTAGTGGAGCAGTTACCACAATCATCGTGGTTGATAACCACAAGATCAAATTTGAGTTGTAGGATATGTTCAGGAGAAGGAAGACCCTTCAAAGCTGACAGATCTAGAAAAAGGAGCATGGTGGTTAAGCACCAAAGTCCTCTAAACTTTGCCACTTTGTATGTTTGAAGTTCTTTGTCATAAAGAGGAAAAATCCTTGGAGCTCTGAAGCTTTAGAGTGGATATACACCATAGATCACTGGGAGAAGTGCTTGACCCTTGAATTTGGCCGAGGACAGATCAGATCTATTAGATCAAGCAAATATCAGGAGGAGAGGCACAGTGGTGAAGATCATATCCTAACTGTCATATCTGCACGTGAGTGAATGTGAACCATATATCTTACGATAGTTTGGAGGTTCGACACTCTGGGAGAAATGATTACTCAAGTTGCGAGGAGGGAAATATCTCGAAGTCCCTAACTCTAGAGTCAATTTGGACCATTCGTGTTTGAGGACACGTGTCTGCAGATCAACCTATTCAAGAATTCAACATTCAGGGAATTTGTGGTGTAGTGTGGAGAAGTCTCAAAGTCCTGAAGTTCCCAAATCCTAAAGTCCCGAAGTTGTGAAACACTGAAGTGACCTGGCCTGCTGACGTCACCTAAGGTGACTTGGATATACTTAATGCTTGCTACATGTCACCATGTTCCATGTTTTTCAAAGACCATTCATGCCAATTAATATATGACACATGTCAACCATCCGATAGGGCCACATGTCCATTCGTTATTTTCTATTACGTAGCACCCCTTGGTGGTTAGTTACTGATGAAGACTTTAAGAGTTCACTAATTCAATGTTTGGAAGGAATGAAGTGTGATGAAGGTGAAACCCTTGAAGTTCCAAAGAGTGGAGTAAATCCTCACAGTTGATTAGGAGAGGACATGTGGTAGTAGACCGTGTAGTCTGGAGACTTGACACTACAGAGGATTCAAGCCATAAGAAGTTGGGCTCGATGTAATACCCCAAGGCCGAGCCCTTGTGAAATGTAATGATTTTATAGGCTAGTGAGACAAGTAATTATAAGCTGGTAGGGTTATGTGATTATTAGGCTAGAGAGGCTAGATGCTAAGGCCAATGGGCCTGATTTTGTATATGTAATTATGCAAATTATTAATAATAAAAAAAAAACATCGCTGTGTGTAGACCGACCACGAAGAAATATATTTATAGGGGACTAAGCTCCACTGGGTAGGGAAAGGGATGGAGATGAGAGGCTAGGAAAGAGGGGCTAAGATTGAGGGCCTAACCCAAGGGAATATTATAATGTATTCCTGAAAAATACTAAAGAGGGGAAATAAACCCAGTTATCCTAAGTTCCTTGGGTAGAGGAACAAACTCCAAGTGGAGAGGAATGTACTCCTGGAGAGCCAAGTGTCACCCAGGATGCATGCAGATTTATGTGGGAATTTCCACCATTATGGGGGTTCACGAGCCATTTTGGCCGCCTTCTTGAGGAGTTCTCTCTTACCAGTTGGATCTCTCACAATTTTTTATACCAACCATTCTCACCATTTTCCTTGCTCCCTCTCAGCATTCTGATGAGTCTGGCCATTTAGTTTTCCATGAGTTCATCCTCAGCATTCCATCCATCCCTTATGAAGTTCACGAAGGCACTGAACAAGCTCACAACCAGATCCTTTACCACATTTGTAAACCTTTGTAATTTGTTGAGTCTTCCCCTTTCCTTACCTAATTTTTGTTTTTGAGGATTGAAGAGGTGGGTTTTTAGGCCCATGATTGAAGAGGCGAGTTGTTAGGCCCGTGGTTGAATAAGTAGGTTGTCAGGCCTATTAGAAACTCTCTCCAGGTGAGAGAGTTTATTGGGGAAGTGATTTCTCCAAGAGGGAGTCCAATAACAACTACGAATCTATGAGAATTCCTTATTCGGCCTATTGCTGAATCCTTGGAAGGGAAGTGGAGCAGTTGATGGACTATGGAATAGTGAAGGTGGATATTCCCTAGGTGGGAAAAGCATGTGGGGAATGAGAGTCCATGAGAAGTGGGCGTAAGTAGGCTCCTTGGAGAGAATACTTCTAGTTGCTCTGTGCAGTTTTCCATAGCCTCATCCTATTCTAGGATTCCTTTTCCCTGGGTGGATTTTAGTCCTAGCTTAGGGGTGACCCACTGCTGAGCATGATGAGAAGCATGGTCTAAGGCTGGGAGGTTCATGGAAGGTCTTTACGTAGTTGGTGGTCATCTATTAAAATATAAGTACCAAATCTCTGTTCTCTATGTGATGTGTATCTTGTACATGTGTTATAATGTTATCAGAATTGCCTATGTTTATTGCATGTATGTATTACTGTCATTTCCGCATGAATATGTGTATGAACATAATGTTATGTTTTTTTAAAATTTGATCATATATATATATGTATATTAGAGATGTTTCCTCTGTATCATGGCCTGACCTGGGTGGCCGAGGGTGTTACAAAATGGTATCAGAGTAGAGAATTAAAGATATTGTCGTTGGGTAGTGTTACTCAGTAGGGGTTTTGAGTTCTGGGGATGTTACAAGATGGTATGAGAGCCAAGGTTTCAACACTGAGACACGATGGGATAGGAAAGTGGAATTTGAAGAATAGGTTCGGAAAGGAATGGTTTTTGAAATGGACAAAATTGAAGTTCAGAGCCCAGTTTTCGACATTGAGCCCGAATTAGGCCATATGAATGGATAATGAATCAAAAGATCAGAGAAAATTATTGTCAAGAGGGACACAAATTTGAATTTTAGAGCATCCGAGAGTGCCAAGAGAACACCTTGGGCATGTTTGGAAGCTCGGGAGGTATAGTGGTTCTAGAAAGATAGCAGAGAAAAAAGACTGCAATAACCATGGGTTTGGAACCACAAGGTTTGAAGTTGGGCCATGGGATCTGTTCGGGAGAATGAGGATCCTTCACAACCATCAGATCTAGAGAAAAGTGCACAAAATTTAACCCCTAAGTACTTCATACTTTGCGACTTTGGCGAAGTTTCCATGTTATGGAGTAGAAAGGGTCAAAGCCCAAAGCTATGAAGTCCCACAGTGGATCTACACCATAGATCTTGGGGGGGGGAGTGTTTACCATTGCATTTGAGAAAGAATAATTGGGAACCGTATATCAAGCCAAGGGAAAGTGGTAAGGTGCAGTGGTGATGAAAAAAAAATCAGTCGCTAGATCTGCGCGTAGGAGGTTGTGAACCGTAGAACTCATAACCATTCGAAATTTGATGCTCGAGAGAAACGAAGTGTTCTAAGGCACAAAATCCCAAATCCCGAAGACCCAAAGTCCAAAGTTAATCTGGAACGTTCATTGAAAGAGACACATGTTAACAGATTGGCTAGTTCAGGAGCTCGACGTTCGGAGAAATGAGGGTGTGCTAAGGATAATTCTCCTATGTCCTGAAGCCCAAAGTCCCAAAGTGATGTGGCATGATAACATCACCCAGGGTGACATGGAATTCCTTAGTCCTACCTCGTGTCAGTCAATATAGAACTCTAGCGACCTTGTTGGACAAAAATCAATCCAACAGGTGGGGCTACATTTCACCACCTTATATGATGACAGTTTTACTATGTGGACCCCGAAAGATAAAGTAATGTGAAAGTTCAACATTTAGAAGTTAACGAGGTTGTGGAAGTGAAAAATTTTGAAGCCCGAAGTGTCAAAGTTATGAAGAACCAACATGACGTGGTTGGTGATGTCACCAAAGATAATGTGGACACATGGGATATGTGCCATGTGTGATTAATTTAAATACCTTTGGAGAATATAATTCTAGTTAGAGCATGATATGTGTCACCCGTCATAGTGGGCCACGTGTTCGCTTCTAATATTTTTCCATGTGGCACTCTTCTTGAGCATGGCTAGTGGGGTCCCTGATGACCGCAAGGGATGTGTGGTGCGAGATCCTACATTTTGTAGGATAGCCACTTCAGAGGGAAGTGGGGTTGTGTGGGATGAGAACTCCTGAAGTCCAAAGCACCATAGTTCATCATGACTATTGATAGTTGTGGCCGCGTGCCAGAAGATTCAACACTCCAGAGAGTTGTCACTCCAGAGGTTTATGGAATTGAAGGATTTGGAAACCTAAATCATGGAGTCCTGAAGAAAATTGTGGCCATTGATTTGGGCAGAGCGCGGGGACCGTTGATCCCTACCACGTCAGTTGCAAATTTTGAGAGTTCAGGGTTCGAGAGATTGGCATTGTGGTGAGTTGAAAACACTCGAAGCTTGAGAATCCAAAGCACAGAGCAAGTGCCCAACTATTAGCACTTGGTTGAATCTGTGGTCACATGTGGATTAAAGGTTGAAGGGAAGGGGCTAGCGCTTGAATTTTTTTTTTAAAGAATAAAAAGGGGATGAATTCTTCAAGTAGCCATAACGTCCTGCTCAAAACTTGGCATTGAGCATGGAAGCAACCATTGGAAAGGTCTTGAACAATAGAAGATAATTGTTCACCCAGAAATTGGATCTGAACATTCAATTTCTCAGGAAAAAAACATAAAAGAAGTATGATATATTAATGAATCAGAATGGTTCATGTTTCCATGAGATTATTAAGAACAGTTAGCCTGACAAAGTTCTGTTGGATCCACATTGTTTTTACAAAATTAATAGTTGTCATATTAGAGTCAACACATAGTAGATAAGTGATGGATGATACTCTTGTAGTCTTCAGTTAGGAATATGAAAATAGAGGGTTGAATGTCTAGTTGGATAGGGAAGGAACCAACTCCATTGGACATGGAGGAGAAATGAAGGAAGAAATAAATCTGGCTGAGACCCTAAAAAAATTGCAAACAGATGTCCAGAGCCACAAGGCTGATAATGAGATGCTTATGAAGGCCAAGGAACAACATGAAGAGTTTAACATTAAGTTAATTCAGAGCCTGTAAATGATTGAAAATAAGTTGTATAAGGAGAGTGTCCCCAACAAATCAGGAAGTCACGGGACCCCTGAGAAGAAAGGAATATCAAGGAGTGGTAGCAGACATCACCACCACTCCCAAAAGCATTCCCATAGGAGAGAACATAGTAGCTCAAGTCCATCCCCTGTTAGGAAACATAGGAAGTTTGGGGTGGATGAGTTGAGAGAAGAAATGAATAAGATCAAACCTCCTACTTTTGATGGAGAGCATAAGAAGGATGAAGATGTTGAGACATGGATGCTAGGCATGAGGAAGCACTTCCAATTGCATAACTATTCTTCTCATGCAGAGGAAAAAATTTCCATCTACCAACTTAAAGGAAATGCATCCATGTGGTGGGATCAACTAGTGCAAGTACAACACCTCAGGGAGAAAAAAGTGACTTGGAAGGATTTTGAGAGGCATTTTGAGAAGAAATACCCGACCAAGAGGTATTATGATAGATTGATGAAAGAGTTATTTGAACTCAAGTTGGGAAGTATGTCTATTGATGAGTATGAAAGAATATTCTTGGAGTTTCTGAAGTATGTTTCCTTCATCAAGGATGAGACAGTGAATATTCAGAGGTACCCGAGTGGGCTTCCATATTACATCAATGATAAAATCCAATATGATGATCCCAAGTCTCTGGAAGAAACTATAAAGAGAGAAAAATTCTTATATTATCAACAAAAAGGAAAGTCTACTTTCTAGAAGGCTTGGGAGGGAAAAAAGAAGTTCAAGAAGGAAGAAATGCAAAAGGGAAACAAGCCTCCATTTTTTCAGAAACAATCCTCAAGGAAAACCATCTTTTAGAGAGCATAGAATGGTTGAGGTAGGTGGGAAAAGGTCAATAAAAGAACCCATTCAATGTTGGGGCTATAAGGAGACCACAAGTATAGAGATTGTCCTCACAAAAATGACAAGGTGAGAGTTGTCCACAATGTTCAGCAAGCAGAAATAGTGGAGGACATGGGTAGAGGTGTACCAAGGATCTATGCAACCCTAGACAACAAGCAAGCTGAGTTTCAATCACACATGATTGAAGTTGAAGGTATGATCAATAACCATGCCTTTGCTATTTTAATTGATTCAGGGGCTTGTTGTGCTACTTATATGTCTAATATAATGCACTCATTAATTATCAATCTGAGATTCATAATCAATAGAGTTACAAGGCACCAGTAAGAAAGGTAATTTTTAATGTCACGAGTATATAACCAAACTAGATTATGTATGTTGGAAACAAATCAAAATAGCAAACTACAATGTACTTTTGTTGTCTTTCACAGAGAGGCTATCTATTCCATTATGGCACATGCAAGTATGAGATGGAATTGGTTTGATAGATCAACTCTGATGTCTGACCCAGAAAACTAATTATGCAAGCCACACTTTCTAAAAGGAAATCACACATCAATCCGCATAGCATGGGTAGTTCAATAGTCAATATGTTGGGTCTGCTATGGTTCACAATGAACTTCACTAGTTTTTATCCAAGTAGTTTTGACTATTGCTGCCAACAGCTATGATCACTCAAGGAAATCAAATTCATGAGAACATAAACAGGGCATATGCAAAAACATAGAAATTAAAGATCTCTAAGAAATTATAGAATGGAAATCTTATTCTAAGCTGCACTGCTATCATCTAACAGAGTTAAAGCTTTAGCTAATTCAATGTTTATACTATTGAAAACAAACACTAATGCTAATCTATGAAAAGGATGACCTTTGTCGGGCGGTGGGCCCTTGCCACTTCAACAGGTCAGCTACTGAAGTCTACAAGAAGCTTGATTTTAACACACACATTACTCTCACTTACACTTCAAAACATAAAATCAAAACTCTCTTTAACAATTCAACTCATTCTTAATCATAGATAATCAGAATATGGAGATAAAATAACATTCCATTAATCTTCACTTAGGATATGTTATGTACTATCATACACTGCTTACATATTGATGATATGCTAACTCTCCTACTCTTCTACCATCCTTGCCATGACTATTTAATAGTCTGAATCATGAAACACGAGGAGGCGAAGTGATTTGCAAATCAATCAGTTGTTAAGTTTAATCATTCGGTTACATATTTAGCTTCATCCTCATGACAAAAAGTGCATGAGGATGGGGCAATCAACAAACTATTCTTATCATAGCAAATAGACATCCACCAATTGATTTAGGCGAGATCTGGCACTTAACTTAGTGCATCAAGCTCTTCCATATTAGTACCGGATCGTAACAAGTAGATGGTATCGGATCATGACAGAGCGTAAAAGGTGGTACTGGATCATGACAGAGTGTTGTCGTTGGTACCAGATCATAACAATATGTGTTGTTGGTACCAGATCGCAACAGGTATGATTTAGTACCGGATGCATTTGGTACCGGATTCAGATAACAACAGTCTTGGTGTGCAAGTACTGGATCATGACAGAGCTGGTACAAGAATGATAGACATCTAGAGGTCAAAGATTCACATATGACAAATCGAGCATTAATACATGAAATATTTAATTCCTTAACTCAATAAACCACAAAATGCATGAATTAACCATACTTTACCTTATGACCTTATTACTGGCAATTGGTAGCGTTCTTGTCATTCACTCAAGCTTTAGGTAGGCCCAAAAAGGTATAGGTGAAAATTATAATAGGGTAATGAGAATGTCAATTTCAGGTCTCAACATTCCCCCATGCCAAAATCATTGCATGTCCTCATGCAACTAAAAACAAAACCCAAAATTTTTCAAAACTTGAGACTGCATTCTTTACTTTGGTGGATCACTGATATTGATGGCTGAAGCCTCTTCTCTTAGCTCCCTTTTAATGATCCTAAGGTATTGTAAGAGTCATAATACCTTCTTGATCTTGTTAGAGGTCTCTTCATGGTCGTCTTGAATTTGTTGGCTGGTTGCTTTCAACTGCTCATTTTCCTTTTTGATATATCTATCCAAGAGTTGATATTCCTTTACTTCCTGTTGGAGTTTTTGATTTTGTTTTTGTAATTCCCCAATCCTTTTCTTCATTTGTTCTTTTGTCAAGTTCTTTGTTGATTCTACCATTACTGGTTGGGTGCACTCCCTTTCCTCGACTTCCTCCCTCATCCCACATAAAGTAATAGTGGCTTTCTCTTCGGTCAGACTAGGGATTTCATCTTGGATTTGTAAATCCTCAGAAAGGGAGGTAAGGTCGACTGGATCTTCCTGTGTATGAGGACTAACTATTGTTTTTCCCTTCTTTGCCATGCTCCTCGTAGTTCTTTTACAAGGAGGTACCGGATCAGGGATGCTCACAGGATTCCTTTTATTCTTCTCTAATTGTGAAATGGTGACAGGGGGTTGTGCGACAGATTGTTTACTTTTATTTTCTAAGCTATGCTTCCTTTTCTTCATCATTTTCTGATGGTCCTCTTTCTCAACTGCCACCGTTGAAGTCTCCTCTACTAATTTGTTTTTACCTTTTGATTCAGAGATTTTAGAAGTCTTGTTGACTGTGGAAGATGACCCTGCCTTTTCATGTTGCCTCACTGCCCTAGATGATGGTGGAGTTGTGTTATCCTTCTTGCTCTCTTTATCTTGGGGTTACTTACTTTTCTTTGGACCATGTTGGGTTTCTTCCATAGATTTGTTTACTGTGGGAAGGTGTTGTGTGATAAGGGTTTTCCAACTAATCCTCTATTTCTTAAGCTCATGCAAAACTAGCATTTTAATGAGACCTTGATGGTAGATGCTAGTCTTCTCTATTTTGGAGATGGATTTAACACCTCTTACCATTTTATTCAAACTCATCCATAGAAAATATGGAAAATCAATTTCAGGGCCTCCTTTAAAATGCAATAGGAGCCTAAGGTGATAAATGAAAGTCACGACATACCTGCCTTCATAGGTGACAAATCGTTGAAGACTGGTAATCATTGGATGGTATTCTTCTTTGATGTAGTTTCTAGGGATCGCCTTCTTCCAGTCAGGGTGCTGATGATCTTCCTTCAAGAATTGCTGGCACATTTCTTTGTTAATTCCTACACCTTTGAAGTATTTATCTCCTCTGCTAGGCAGTCCCGTAACCTCCCTTACAGGTGCTTCATTAATTATCAGTTGTAGATTTCCTATACGTGCCATTTCTCCATCATAACCTTGTATAAATTCCTGAGATATCTTCTCATTCCAGCCTGTAAATTTTTCCAGAAAAGGTATCCACCCCAATCTAGCATATTTTTCTTGACATAATTGGTATTCCTCGGTTTCCCTATAAATTTGGAAAACTGGTTCGTGTCTAGTAACAACCATCGTTATAAGTTGAGAAAAGGATTGGGCTGTAGCACAAGGTTTTGATGAAGGGTTTGGTATCAGAAAGGAGCAGGCTTGGAACTGGAGAAAAGCTCACGACAAGGGGAAATATGGTGATGGTGTTGCGAATGGTAAGTTTAAGTGAGGCTGATACAAGGAAAAATTATGACCAAATAAGGCTTATCTGGAAGGCTTCACCACCAGATAAGACATTTCATGTCTACCCATTATTGTAATGATGAGGATAAGACGTCGGCTATTAGGGCATCATTTTAGAATAGGTGATTGGACTTTTCGGGGGGTTGGATCATGGTTCATGATATAAGATGGGTTTGTGAATTGTTCTTAAGGATGAAATATATTCGTGGCTTATCATTGCTATGCATGCTTCATATTTTGATATGATTTTTGCCTTTAACCATGTTCAAGAGCTATGAGAGGATTAATTAGGTTTAGGCATATAGGTATGAGGGATAGGTGCATGGGTTTAATACTAAGGTCGTAAGATCTAGTATAGCTTTTCATATTTATTGTAGTTTTATGAGCATAGGAAAATAAATACCATTTTACCTTGGCTTTCACCTTTGTATGATCGATACCCATAGCATGTGTGACTGCTTGTAAATTGTCAGGATTCATCCTTTTAGATTGAAGCTTCTTGAAAACTTAGTACGGGAATGTCCTGTACTTCTGTTATTCTGTGCTTATCTTCTTTGTATTTGGTTCTGCAGGTGGATTAAATGAGTCTGGAAAAGAGTTCTGAAGGGGCTCTTTGACCTTCCCCCCATGCCGAATATGATGTATATCTATAGGCAAGAAGATTAAATCATTTTATATCATAATGGAGAAAGATGATAAGAGAAAAAGAAACCAATCAAATTTTAGAAGTACAGCTTATCACTTATCATATGATCTCATGCCAAAAAAAAATGAAATTTCCCTTCTTTTAATGGATTATTGACAGAGGTAGCATTCAACAGTGAAACAGGGGAATACATATATGTTTGCATCTCATGCCAAAAATGAAATTTCCCTTCTTTTAATGGAGTATTGACAGAGGTAGCATTCAACAGTGAAATAGAGGAATACATATATGTTTGCCAGAAGAAAAGATCCCACCTAAATTTCTTCAAAGATTTACTATCATTGGTTGTTATAGATAAATTTCACAATATAAGTAGATTAGACTCCCTAGTTAGGGTTCCACTCTTAAGAAGTTTCCTTCTTAGATAGTGTAGGCTTTAGATGTCAGACCGGTAAGTTGACTTAGGGTGATTCTCAAATGGACATTATGTGGATGATTAATCTGGAGTTTTGTATCTCATGAAAGTCAATAATGACCTTTACTCTTTTTGTTTTAGATGGCAAAAAGTGGTTTTTTCAATTAGACAAATATAGATGAGACATTTTTCAACCAGAACCCACTGCCAGCAAGCGTGTTCAGTACTCCGGTGGGGTAGTTGTGATAATTAGTGAGAGTTTCCTTCCCCAGGCAGAATGCCCCATTGCCAATAGGCCGGTTCAGTACCCTGATGGGTTTGCCTAGTCATACCATAGACCGGTACCCACTGCTAGCAGACTTGTTCAGTATCCCGGTGGGTTAGTCTCTTAAACCCTTTTTCCATCAGAGGCTTCTTGTCCATAGTCACCTATTTTGGTTTTTATTAAAGAGTGCTTTGCACGGTGATAGGTGAGGCTCATCTGAAAACCTTTTTACAGGGTGGGATGGTATTGGGTTGGAAGGCATACACTTTTCTTTTGTATGTCTTTTAAAGATTTGTCTAAAGGAAAAATAAACTTGTATGCACATTATTTCTTTAGAGTGATCCAGATGTATAATTTTTGTTTGAAGTTGTCCATAAGAGAATGACCTAAAGTTTCCTTGGGGTACTGATACATCCTCTTCCATAAAAATTTTGGTAGTGTGCCCATGGTAGAGAGTGTTCATATACTCATATGTTACTCTTATATGGTAGAGAGTCTGGTTAGGGTGAGATAGTTGCTTATATGCTAATATATTTTTTCCTTTCAATCATGCTGAAATACTGGGTAAAGGCAACTTCTAGTCTTTAAAGTGGATTATGGTTCTTTGAGCAATCATAGGTAAAGATTGTGTCCCTCTTTTTATTTTGTTTTTAAGCAAAAGAACCAAAAGAAATTAAAGTTCTTCTCAACAACAGAACCAAAAGAAATTAAAATACTTCTCAGCCACAGAACCAAGAGAAATTAAAGTTCTTTTCAGCAGCAGAACCAAAAGAAATTAAAATACTTCCCTTTAGTTGTTAACAGAAGGGCTGCCATTTGATAGTGCTTTTGGCTTCGTGGTTCCATATTAAGTGGTTTTTGCATGGCTTCATACTTCAAATTAATTGACATAAGATTTTGAAATATGCTTTGTCAATATGTCTTGATAGTACTGTAGAAGGACAGACTTTGGTATCGGACTGGCACCGGAATGGTACTGGACCAGAACAAGATTTCTAGTACCGAAACATAACAAAATATTGTTGATGCCTACAACTGATGTTTAGAAAGTTCATGAAGGATCAAATAGATTATAAAAATTTTCTTACAAAAGAAAAGAAAATTTGTGAAAGTAAAACAAAAGGAGATAAGAGTCTTTTGTTACCTTTAGCTTATTAACAAAATTCGATCCACACCTATGTACAAAAAGTTTCAAATAAACCAATCAATCAATGTGGGTCAGTAGGAGGATCTCCTTCCTTACTGATCATCAGCATGTCTGAATTTTGTAATATATGAGTCAGGAATTCTTGTTTTGACAGAGGTTTGTTGTAAACTCGCAACCGGTGACCATTCACAAGTAGTGGTGTCTGTTGTTCATCAATTGTCTTTATCATGACTGAACCATTATCGTAGATAGTGTCAATTTCGTAAGGTACCATCCAATGGGTGGTTAACTTACCTTTAAAGTTCTTGAATCTGTTGTCATACAATAGGGCCCAATCTTCTTGTTGAAAATTTTTCTTTTTGAGATACTTGTCATGCCATTTTGTTCTCTGTTCTTGAATGAGAGTAGTCCGTTGAAGTGCTTCCTACCTGATTTCATCCAACTCATTAAGCTGCAAGAGTCTTTTTTGTTGGGATTCATCCAAGTTCATGCCAGCTTGTACTACAGTCCTGAAGGTTTTGATCTTAAATTCTATGGGGAGAAGCACCTACTTCCCATACACTAACTCATAGGGTGTATGTCCTGTTGTATTCCTCCAGGTGATTCTATAAGCCCATAAGGATTCTAATAATCTGTCAGCCCAATCCTTATGGTGCAGTTGTACTGTTTTGGTAAGAATGGACTCAATAACTTTGTTGGTGGATTCTACTTGTCCATTTGCTTGTGGATGATAGGGTGTAGATTTCCTATGTTTGATTTGGTACTGTTCTGTAACAACTTTGACTAGATGAGAGGTAAATTGAGTTCCTTGATTAGTCACAATTTCTCGTGGTACACCAAATCTAGTAAAGATATCATAAAAAAGGAAATATACCATTGATTGTTCACTTGCAGCCGATAAAGCCTTTGCTTCAACCCATTTAGTCACATAGTCAGTGCATACAAGTATATACTTTTTCTTTTTAAATGCAAGGTTAATGGGCCCTACAAAATCTAATGCCCATTTCTCGAATGGTTCAATGACTACTTGGGCTTGAAGTGGCATTTGGTCTCGTGCAGTAGGCTTACCCATTCATTGACATTCATCACAATTGGATACATAGGTTTTAGCATCTCTGAAAATATGAGGATAGTAGTAACCTGATTACAGAACTTTGTAAGAAGTCCTTTTGTATGTGAAGTGTCCTCCACAAGGGCCATCATGGAAGGCTTGTAAAATATCATGAATTTCATGTTCCCTTACACATCTCTTGATCACCAAATCTAGTTTTGTTTTGTAGAGGCAATCATCGTGCCACATGTAATTTGCACTTAGTTGAATTACTTTCTGTTTTTCTCCAGGAGACAATTTCTGAGGCATCTTCCCTGTCACAAGATAGTTAGCGACATCTACATACCACATAGTGAATCTAGAAATAGCAAATAAGTTTTTATTAGGAAATGTATCTTCTACTGGTGCATTATCTCCCAGGTGAATCATTCTAGATAAGAAATCAGCCACAAGATTATCTTTACCAGGTCTATCAATAATATTGATATTAAACTCTTGTAATAATAAAAGCCATCTTGTAAATCTAGGATCTGTTACAGGTTTGTTCATTAAGAATAAGATGACCGAATGATCAGTGTGTACAAAATCTTGATATCCTGTAATATACTGTCTAAATTTATTGATAGCATGGACTACAACTAGAAATTCCTTTTCTGTGACCATATAATTAACTTCAACTGGAGACAGATTTTTACTGACGAAGTAAATAACATAGGGAATTTGATTTTCTCTTTGTCCAAGGATTGCCCCAAGGGATGTGTCTGAGGCATCGATACAGATATGAAAAGGAAGGGACCAATTTGGTCCTCTTAATACAAGGGTAGTTGACAATTTCTGTTTTAGAATTTCAAAAGATATTTGGCATTCATCATCCCACTTAAATTTAGCTTCTTTGGATAATAATTTAAATAAATGGGTAGCTAGGCTTGTAAAATTCAGAATGAATCTTCTATAGTAGCCAGCATGTCCTAAAAAGTTGTGAACTTCCTTTTGTGAGGAAGGTATTCTGATTTGTGTGATGATATAAATCTTTTCCGAATCAACTCTCATGCCAAAACGGGAAATGTGATGTCCCAAAACAATACCTTCAGTGAACATCATTTTTTATTTTTCATTACTTAAGGAAATGTTAGTTTCCTTACACCTAATCAAGACTTTTTCTAAACTGGCCAATGCTTCTTGGAAGTCTTGTCCATGGACTGTAAAGTCAGCCATGTAGACTTCCACACAATCATTGGTCAAGTCAGGGAAAATGACTAGGACAACTCTTTGAAAAGTGGTTGGAGCATTGCAAAGTCCGAAGGGGAGCACCCTATAAGCATATGTGCCCCAAGGGCAGGTGAAAGTGGTCTTTTCCTGGTCTTTGGGTGTTATTTGTATCTGGTTGTAACCGCTAAACCCATCCAAGAACGAAAAACACTTCTTTCCGGATAGGGTATCCAACACCTGATCAATAAATGGTAAAGGAGAGTAATCTCTATGGGTGGCTTTGTTTAACTCCCAGAAGTCTACACATATCCTCCACTTACCATTTTTCTTGGGAACTATGACAAGTGGAGATACCCATTGACTATCTGAAATGGGGTATATGAGATTGGCTCGGAGGAGTTTTTTCAATTCCTCTTTTACAATATCTTTAAGGGATGGATTCATCCTTCGCTGAGGCTCTCTGACTGGTCTGATTTGGTCATTAGTGTAGATATGATGTGTGCATGTGTTAGGGTGAATGCCTTTCATGTCTGCATAATCCCATGCAAAGGCATCAAATTGTCTTTGGAGCATTTCAATCCCTTATGTCTTTTGTTCTGGTTCCAAACTAGAGTTGATATACACAGGTTTTCCTAGGCCAATCTCAACAAGTTCAGTAGTTTCTTCCTTATCTGAGGAGGCTTGTGATAAAGTGTATAATTGAGTGATATCAGGGTGCCAAGTTTGTTGAAATTCAGAACTAAAAATATGTGACAACTCTGTAAAAGACCTTGGGTATTCAATGCAATTTGTGTCAGCCAAAAATAAGCTTAAGACTTGTTCATCTGATTGTTCTTGTATTCCTCTTACTTGTTCAAGTGTTAACATAGGTCTGATGCAATCCTCCTCTCCATAAGGGTTTTTTAACCAAATAGGTATTTCCTGTGCCAGTTGGGCAGGAGGGAAGAGAACAAGTTTTTGGCTATGTGTTCCATTAGATATAATCATCTCACTAGAATAATAGCTGATAAAGGCATCTGTTGTGGCCAGCCAAGGGCGGCCAAGAACCACAGCATGTCCTGGTTTGGAGGATGATTTAGAATAGATGACTAAAAAGTCTACTGGATATTCCCAAGAAGCTAGGGTGACTGTGACATCATCTAGACTTCCTACAGGGCTAATGACTGACTTATCTGCCAACTCGATCATGGTTTGGGTTGGTCTTAGCTGATTAATTTGGAGCTTCTGCGTAGTGTCAAAAGGAATTACATTAACAACTGCACCCAATTCATTGAGTGTGTTTAGTAGAGAAATGCCATTAATTTCAATAGTGACAACTGGGTTTCCAAGGTCATTATATTTGTATGGCATTTCAAAAATAAATTCAAATAATTGTCCCATTACCTGAACAAGAGGAGGTTCCTTCTTCTTCCTTCTTGGTTTCTTAATGCAAAGATCCCTTATAATTTTGGCATAAATAGGGATATCCTTAATAGCTTGTAGCAGAGGTATTTTTATGCACACATTTCGTAATTCATCTTCTATATCTATGTGCAAGGGTGTGTAACGACCCTTAATTATTAAGAGGATTAATTTAATAAATAATCCTAAAAATTAGCTAAACTATAATTATTTATTAAATAACCTTAACTAATTATTGGTTATTAATTAGTTATTCTTGACTATGCTTAATTTAAGTATCATTAACTCTTAATCAATATGGTTAATGATTAATTTGATTATTAATTAATTAACTAATTAATAAAGTATTAAATAAGGGGGTGGATAGTAAAATTTAATGTTTAAATTGGGTTACGTATCCCACAAGGGATAACGTATCCAATA
>ML783426.1:623555-661176 GCA_009831015.1 Picea engelmannii | reverse complement strand
AACTCCTCTAATTTTCACTCCTTGAATCCTCCCCAAAAAAAGGTTATAGAAAGAATGGTAGACTTTATTCAATTCTGGTCTGTTCAGAAGACCCAACTTGTACAACATGCCCCGCGCTCAATATTTAACATCTGATTCTAAAAATCGCACAAAAGAAACTACAATCCGTAATATTTCCAATGGAAGTGGTCCCACTACATTTGGAGTCTGTATGAAAAAGTTATGATTGTTTTACCTAGAACACCTGTTTATTGACTAGTTTCAGGACTGGTCACAAACCCTATATTCCACAGAGTGTATCACCATAATTATAGTGAATCAAGAGATAAATTTTTTACAAAAGGTACCTTGATATGTCTTCTAAATACCATAGCGATTTCATCATCTGAATCGTTCTAGAAAATTTTTTATAGCAAAAATGGTAAGATGACCTGAAAATAACATACCTTAGAACACATCAACGAAAGACTTCATCCTCCCTTGAAATCTGGCCTTCTTTTACTTCTTCTTCCCTCTGAAATTCGACTTTTATCAAATGAATGTATAGTGATATTTATTTATACCATTTATGTCACTTCCTTTTAACATTAGGGCCGACCTGACACTTTCTTATTTTGTAATTATTTTCTTTAATTATTTTCAGGGCCTACATGTACTTCCTTTTTCAATTCGCTTTGTCATCTTCAAAAATTCATTTCTCCTCAACCATGAGGATCCATGTGATGTGCTACATACCAACAGAAACAACATGATGTATACTATCCATTCATGGGTGTTGTATATGCATGTGCATTTTCCTTCATGTTCAAATACCTTTATCAATCTTGCGGTCCAAAACCCATGACTAGGGTTGACATCAATGACAACAATCAATCTTCCAATAGCCTGAACAAGGAAGGGAACCCAAGAATAGTCCAAGGAATTCCTACAATAGTTATTGTCTAAGATATCTTAGTAGTGCAACTGAAGAAGTGTTATAGGAAGGGATACCAAATATTTGTAGCTCATATGGAGGAAGAACCTAAGGACAAGGTGCCAAATATTGAGGATCATGAAATCCTAAAAGAGTTTGAGGATGTGTTTAAGGAGATACTAGGACCACCCCCAAAGAGAGATATTGATTTCTCTATAAATTTGATGTATGGAGCAGCTCCAGTATCCAAGACTCCCTACCAGATGAGTACACCAGGGCTGAAGGAATTGTAAATGCAGCTTGAATTTTTTTGAAGAAGGGGTATATACACCCAATTGTGTCACCATGGGGTGCCCAAATTTTATTTGTGAAGAAGAAAGATGGGGCATTGATATTGTGCATTGACTTCAGAAAATTGAACAAAGTATCTATAAATAACAAGTATCCTTTGCCAAGGATTGATGAACTCTTTGATCAGTTAAAGGATGCAAGGATATTTTCAAAGATTGATCTCATTTTTCGATACCATCAAGTAAGGATTAGAGATGAAGACATCAACAATATTGTCTTCAAAACAAGTTATGGTCATTACAAATTCACAGTGGTGCCAATTGGATTATCAAATGAACCATCTGTTCTTATGTGCTTAATGAATGGTGTTTTCTGGGAATACTTAGACAAGTTTGTCATTGTATTTTTGGATGACATCTTGATATATTCCAAGTCAGAAGAAGAGCACGATCATCACTTGAGGATGGTGTTACAAGTGTTAAGAGAGCATCGGTTGTATGCAAAATTGAGAAAGTGCTCATTTTATCAGAACCAAATTCACTATTTGGGGCATATCATTTATGAACAAGGGATAGCAGTGGACCCTGAAAAGATTGAATCTATTAAAGGGTGGAAAACACCTAATAATGTGACAAAATTCAGATCCTTCATGGGTCTAGTTGGCTACTACAAAAGATTCATTGCAGGGTTTTCAAGGATTGCTCACCTGATCATTTCCTTGCAAAGGAAGGGGGTGAAGTTTCAATGGACAACATAATGTGAAGAGAAATTCCAACATTTGAAGTAGTTGTTAACCAATGGTCCAATTCTAAGAATTGTAGATCCTAATGAGGATTTCATGGTTTGCATAGATGCATGCAAAGAAGGACTTGGTGGAGTCCTTAGTTAGAATGGGTTTATGGTATGTTTTGAGTCCAAGAAATTGAAAGAGCATGAAAGGCTATATGCCACTCATGATTTGGAGTTGGCAACCATAGTGCATGCCTTAAAGAAATGGAGGCACTATTTCATGGGAAAAATATTTGAGCTGAGGAAAGAACATAATGGTTTGAAATATTTGTTTGATCAACCAAATTTAAATGCCAGGCAAAGAAGATGGTTGGAATTCCTCTGTGAGTATGCCTTTGATATTAAGCACATCAAAGGAAAAGCGAACAAAGTGGTTGATGCATTCATCAGGAGAGTGCATGAACTACATGCTACAACCATTAGCATGTATCAAACTAATCTTAAAGGCATAATTTCTAAGGTTACAAAAGAATATTTGCAATACATGGAGATGGTAAAAAAATTACAACAAGGTAAAATGCAACAGAAGGTTGAAGATTATAAATTTGGAAATGATGAAATTATCCTATACAAGAACATTATTTATGTACCCAATTCTCATGAATTGAGGAGTATGATCTTGAAAGAGTTGCATAATGTACCTTATGTTGAACACCTAAGATATCATAAAACAGTTGCAGTCAAAAGCCAATATTATTGGTCAAGAATGAAGAAGGAAATTGTTGAGTACATTGCTAAATGTATGGAGTGTCAAAAGGTCAAGGCTGAGCATAGACACCCAACTGGGTTGTTGCAACCATTGCCCATTCCCAAGTGGAAGTGGGTAGTGGTGACAATGGATTTCTTCACCAAATTTCCCAGAACAAGCAAGCATCATGATTATATCATGGTGGTTGTGTACAAGCTTAATAAAGATGCCCATTTAATTCCAATAAAGATTACTCACAAGGCAACCAATGTTGTTGATATTTATATGAGGGAAGTAGCACACTTGCATGGCATATGAAAGACAACTATGTCTGATAGAGACCCAAAGTTCACCTCAAAGTTTTGGAAGGGATTATTCAAAGGGTTTGGAACAAATCTGAACTTTAGCATAATTTATCATCTCGAGTCTAATGGGAAAACATAAAGGGTGAACCAAGTGATAGAGGATATGTTAAGAGTGTATTTGATGGGCAAACCATCAAAGTGGGAGGATTATCTACACTTGGTAGAATTTTCCTAAAACAATGGGTACCAGGCATCTCTAAAGATGAGCCCATTTGAGGCACTTTATGGTAGAAATTGCAACACACCAATAAGCTGGGACAACCCAATAGATAGAGTAGTAGTTGGTCCATAGTTTCTCAGGGAAATGGAAGAGAAAATGTTGAAGATAAAAAATAATTTAAAGGCTGCCCAAGACATGCATATAATCTATGCTAACAAGAGAAGAAATCAAAGGGAGTATAAAGCGGGTGATCATATATTCTTGAAAGTGAAGGCCAACAGAAGTTCCCTAAAGTTAGTAAACTGTTCCAAGTTGGCAGCTAGATATTGTGGGCCGTTTGAAATCCTAGAGAGGATTGGACCAATAGCTTATATGATTGCATTGACTGCATCTACATCTATTCATAATGTATTCAATGTATCATTGTTCAAGAAGTATATACCTGATGCTAATCATGCTATTTACTGGAATGTGATTCGAGTGGAGTAAGAAGGCACTTTTCAGGTGCATCCGGTGTGCATACTGGACTAGAAGATCAAGAAGCTCTAGAATTGAGCGATAGAGCTTGTAAAGGTCCAATGGACCTAGTACAGTCCTGAGGACATAACTTGGGAGAATGAAGATTCTATGCGGGAAAAATACCCACATCTTTTTGAAGATTTTGGAAATATTTTTGATATTATGTAAATAAGATGCACCGAGGACAATGCATAAATAAGGGGAGGGGATTGTAATACCCCAAATCCGAGCCCCTATTGAATTGTAAACATGTTTTGTAGGCTGGTGAGCTAAGTGATTATAAGCTAGGAGGCTTATGTGATGTTTAGGCAAGAGAGACTAGATGCTAAAGGCTAGTGAACCTATTTTTGTATATGTAAAAACTCATATCATTAATCTAAATACATCGTTGCATGTAGATTGACCATGAAGAAAGAGTTATGGGGGACTAAGCTCAACTAGGTAGGGGAAGGGGCTAAGAGTCTAGGAAAAAGGGCTAAGATTGAGGGCTTAACCCCAAGGGGATCTTATAATATATTTTCCTAAAAGACTAAGGTTTGAGAAATAACTGAAGTTATCCTAAGTTCTTGTGGGAAGGGGAACAAATGATAAGTGGAGCTCATGAAACTTCATCCAGACAGGTGTTCGATTTGGGACATGAAGTTTATGTGGGGGAATCAGTTCTTTGGGGGGTTATCTCTACCATTATTTCCATGCTTCCCACACACTCTGTCATTCTCTGCATCATTTAATCTCCTCCATGGTCGAACTTTGTAACTTGCATGCACCTCTACTTGATTGATCCCATACCCTGCCTTAACAGTTGGTTGTTGCTACCATCATCTGTGCCATACTCGAGTTTTGTTGCTGCCATCGCCCTTACCCGTTTGAATTAGGAGCTGGACAAATGAAGCAGGTTGTAAGGCCTGTGGGTTTGAAGAGGTAGGTTTTCAGGCCTGTGGATTTAAGAAGCATGCTATCAGGTCTGTGATAAATTCTCTCCAGGTGAGAGAGATTATTGGGGAAGTGAATTATCCTAGAGGGATCCCAACAATAAATACAAAGATCTAAGAATTTCTATCTAGCCTGTTGTTGAAGCCCTAGAAAGGAAGTGGAGCAACTGATGGACTATTGAACAATGAAGGTGTATAGTTCTTGGGGTGGGACAGACATGTGGGGAATGAGAGGATGTGATATTTGTGCGTAAGTTGGCTGGCTCTAGGAGGGAATCTTTCCTGATGTACTATGCAACTTCCCGTAGTCTCAGCCTAGCTTAAGAATCCATTTTCTTGGCTGGATTTTATTCCCATCTCAGGGGTGACCCACTACTGAGAGTGATGAGCAGCGCAGTCTAAGGCTGGGAGGTTCGTGGAAGGTCTGCCCGCAGTTGGTGGACATCAACTAAAAGATAGGTACCAATTGTGTTAATGTCACATGTTGTGTTTAAGTACATGTATGTTATTTATAAGAATTGCATGTGTTTGCTACATGTATGTTTTAATGTTAATTCCACATGAGTATGTGTTGTATAAAAATGTTTGTTTATTTAAATTTGCNNCCATAGAAATGAAGAAGTTTTTCAAGTGACGTGCCCCAGAAGGAGGCTAGGGGTGTGTTACAATCTGGTATATGACTTTGAACATAGAATAATTGTGGTAGCATTCCCTGACTTGGGTGGCTAGGGGTTTTAAAAAATGGTATCAGAGCTTGAAAGCTTGTTTTTCAGTGCCATGGCCCGGCCCTGGGATGGTGAGGAACACCACAACAAATACACAATCATTTCCTGTCTTGGTGGATGGAAGGTCAGACATGTAATCCATTGAGATGGATTCCCAAGGCCTCTCAGGAGTAGGAAGAGGGGTGTATAAGCCTTTCTTCTTGATGGTTGGCTTGGCAATGTCACATGCAGTGTAAGATATGATATACATGCTGACGTCCTGTTGAAGTTTTGGCCAATAAAAATGTTTCTTTAGAATGACCACAATTTTGTCCATGCCAAAATTTCCTACCATCCGACTATAGTGAACCTCCCAAATCATCTTTGAATGATCACTTGCAAGAACACAGAGATGGCCCAGATGGCATAACATTCCATCCTGAATGTGAAAATCAGTGACATTCACGCATGTACCCAAGAGCTGATAGGTGGTGGCAAAGTTGGGATATTGCTAATAAAGTTGGGGCCACTCAGATGCCTCATTCTCATAGGAATGGAGCACGGTGGTGAGTGCAACCACAGGAGGTTGACTGCGGAAGTCAATGACACAATTTGAGATCCATGTATTATACTTGATGTTGAGATAGAAATGTTGTAGGTATGTGGACCACTTTTGATGGCAGTCATTTTGAAACTTCCCTTGTGTCTTTATGAACTATAGAGGCTTGTCATCAGTGTGGATGATTGTCTCCTTTCCAAAAATGTAATGTTTCCATTGACGACAGGATTTCACAATGGAATACATTTTCTTGTCATAGGTGGGGTATTTTCGGATGGTATCTAAGAGTGTCTCACTATGATATGCTAATATATGTCCATGTTAAGTGAGAATTGAACCTACAACATATTCAAATGCATCAGTCTCAATATCAAATGGTTTTTGCAGATCAAGTAAGGAGAGTACTGGAGATGAGCACAATAAATGCTTCAAATCATCAAATTCTCATTGTTGTTCTTTCCCCCATGTGAAATTTTCCTTTCCACCTCCCTTGGTCACTTGGATGAGGGCCCATGCAATATGGGAGAATCCCAACATGAACCATCGGTAGAAGTTGACAAGTCCCAAGAAGCTACGAAGCTCGATTAGTGTGGTCGGGGATGGACAGTCACGAATGACTTGGATCTTAGCTATATCCACATGTACCCCATTCTCATCGACAATATATCCCAAGTATTGGAGCTTGTTCATGTCAAAGGATCATTTTTCCAAGTTGGAATATAGCTTGTGTTGCTGTAGAGTGCTCAAAACCTATTGAATATGCTGCATGTTCTCCTCCCAAGTCTTGTTGAAGATGAGGATGCCATCCAGATATAACACCAAAAAAGAGTTGGTGAAGGGTCTCAATGCATAATCCATAAATATCATGAAAGTTGTTGGTGCATTTGTTAAACCAAAGGGCATGGAAATCCATTCTAAGAGACCTTATTTAGATTTGAAAGTTGTCTTCCATACATCAGTTGGTTCGATGGGAATTTGCTGGTAGCCAAAATTTGGGTCAATCTTGTTGAATAACGTTTCCCACTTGAGTTAGCCAAGAAGTTCATCAATTCAAGGAATTGGGTATCGATTCCTGACTGTGATTTTTTTTAATGATCTGTAATCAATGCAGAGCCTCTAGGTCCCGTCTTTCTCCTACACCAACATAATTGGGCTTCCACAAGGGGAGGCGCTCGGTCAGATGTGCCCCTTTTGAAGAAACTCTTGGATCTGGTTCTTGATTTCTTCATTTTTCATCAGGGAGCGATGATAGACTAGTCCATTAGGTAGTGGTGCACCGAGGGTTAAATCAATTGGATGCTCGAATTGGCAATGCATTGGTACCTTGGTGTGTGAGGAGAAGCTATCTCTATACTCTTCAACGATCCTGTCCACTTTATTTTTCTTCAAAGAGAGGGTATGTGTAGAGGTCATAAATGTGGTGATGAACTTCTTCTTACTACGAGCACAGATCATAAAGAAGATGAACTTCCCAATCTGTGAAATGACCTTACTGCATTTCTTAGCAGAGATTAAAGAAATGGTGGTAGGTGATGCTACCTCTGGTATCCTGCACAATTGTCTACCCAAAGTAATAATAAGACTTTGGTGTCTAGAATAATACACAACATGTCACTTCCACAAATATGGCTGGCCTAAAAGAACATAAAAAATACCAAACAATACCTCATCTTTTAAGGGCTTGATGTCGTAGGGTAGACGACACTATTGGCTGACGTGAAGATCTTGTCCTTGGAGAAGCCAACTGATGATGTAGGGATGTGGGTGCAGTGTCATTGATAGGTGCAACTTCTTGATGACCTCTTCTAAGATCAGGTTCTTCTAAATTCTGCTATCGATAATGAAATGCAATGGAGTCCCCTTTACCCACATCTATGAGTGAAAGAGGCATTCCACTTCCTCTGGTTCTTCTGGTTCGCTTGGATGGACTTTGGTGGTAGTGACAGTGGTACTAGGTTGAACATCAATGATTCACTTCCCACTTTTTGGATTTGATTCGGAGTCAGAACCTGCCTTTGACTCAGAATATTTCAGCTCAACCACCAATGACTGCTTGGAGTGACATTCTTTGGTGTTGTGCCAAGGAATTTTATTGTATTCACACCACTTTCCTGTTTCCTTATTTGACTTGGGTTGTGGCTTGGAATGGTTGTCCTAAGAGAGACCATATTTTATCTGTCCCTTTTTTTGTGGGTTGGGACTACCTTTTCCCTACTTCAACTATGAGGAATTTGCAGATCCAAACTCTCGCCTCTTCTGCTTAAATTTCTTCTCGATATTGAAAACATATCTATAAGCCGCACCTAATGATGCGATGGACAAAAAATCCATTTCTGTTTGAATTTATATGTGCAGAAAGCCGCAGTATTTGAACACCAAATTTCATTCAAAGTCTTTGGTACCCAATCTTCTATCCAAAGTATGGAAAATATTGGTGAAATCTGGTACTGTATGATCCCTTTCTTGACACAGCATGGTCCATCTTGTGTAATGGTCCTCATAGCTTCCATCAGGGTAGTTATGTTCTTTAATGGAATCCCTAAAGGAATCCTAGGTGGGGGAGATTGAAAATATTGCACATTCCTCTATTTCCCTTTTCTCATAGTACGTATCCCACCAGTCCTTAACATGGGGGATGGCCTTGAGGATTTAAAAAGTAATATTTTCCCTATCGAAAAAATTGTGGATTGGAAAATACCCTTCGAGTAGATTCAACCATTTATCTAAAAAATTCATGTATATTTTAACCTTGTACAATATTTACTGCGAACATATTTTTAGTAAAGGAACATAAAAGATACAATGACAAATACAAACATTACATAGAGATTTTTCCCCTGGAAACCCAAACTGGGAAAACCAACATATTCTATATTCATTCATCATGATACATTATTTACAATACAATATACATATAGGAGCTAGCAACATACAAAAACCTAACCCAATGACCTAGATTAGTCAACAACCCTAATTCCTTAACCAAAAATAGAAAACTATCGAAAAAAAAACCATGTGCCGAAAAACCACCTAAATATGTGACACGTTTCTCTAGGCATAAATGTTTTTCTACTACTCATGCAAAGAATATAACACATACCCAACATTCTCCCACTTGTTTTTTTCTTTTCATATAGGGGGTTACAGGGTTACATAGTCAACAATCCAGGGAAACAATGCCCATGGATTCTCTACACCAAGACAACTTCTCAGTGCTCACAGATTTTGTTAATGAATCTACAACATTCTTCTAAGTGTCCACTTTCATCAACAATACTTTGTTTTATTCAATCATGTCTCTCACAAAGTGATATTGAATATCAATATGCTTTGTCTTTGAATGATAAGTTGGGTTCTTTGCCATAAAAATCACACTGTTAGTGTCACAATATATCCTTACAACTTGTTGTACCAACCCAATACCTGAACGCAATCTTTGTAATCATACTGCTTCCTTACTTGCATGAGTGGTTTCCATGTATTCAACTTATGTAGTTGAAAGTGCCACTATATCCTGTCTTTTGCTCATCCAACTTATTTCTCCTCCAAACAGGTTAAACACATACCCACTTGTAGATATCCTACGATCCACATCTCCAGCCCAATCTGCATCCACAAAGCCATGTATATCCACCACTCTATCCAATCCTGGTCTTCCTTTGTAGCATAATCCATATCTAGCAGTGCCACACAAATACCCAAAAACCCTTTTTATTGTTGTCCAATACTCCTTCCCTGGTTTTGACATATACCTGCTCAGAACTCCCATTGCATGTGCAATGTCCAATCTAGTACAAACCATTGCATACATCAAACTTCCAACTACACTCACATTTGGAACACGAGACATGCCCTCCTCCTCTTCCTGTGTCTTGGGACACTGATGAGTAGATAACTTTACCCCAACATGAATAGGAACCTTGACCGATTTACATTTTTGCATATTAAACCTCTGCAATATTGTCTCGACATATTTTCTTTGATTTAACCAGAGTTTCCTCTTTTTGCAATCTCTTTTAATTTCCATGCCTAAAATGAAATTTGAAGAACTGAGATACTTCATGTCAAATTTAGAGGAAAACTGAGTTTTCACATCTTGGATAATCTCCTTGTTGTTTCCTATCAACAATATGTCATCCACATACAAGACCAAATAAATCAAATGATTACCAATTAATTTAAAATACACACAATGATCCTCTTTGCTTCTTGTGAAGCCAAGTCCCAGCATATAAGTATCAAATTTTTGATACCACATCCTTGGTGATTGTTTTAAACCATACAGAGATTTTTTTAGCTTGCGTACCGGCTCCTTGTTTCCCTTCAGAACATAACCTTTTGGTTGCTACATATAGATTTCTTCTTCTAGATACCCATGTAGGAATGTTGTCTTCACATCCATCTGTTCTACTTCAAAATCAAATGCAGCAACAACAGATAACATAAATATTATAGAGGTTAACGTGGTAATAGGAGAAAAAATATCACCAAAATCAATTCCTTCAACCTAGGAATAACCCTTTGCTACTAACTGAGCTTTGTATTTCTCCACTTTTCCTTCTACATTCAGCTTCTTTTTAAATACCCATTTGTTGCCAATGGGATTTATTCCATTCAACAACTCCACTAGATCCCAAGCCTCATTCTTATCCAAATATTCCATTTCTTTGTCCATGGCCCTTTTCCATAGATTTCCATCCTCTGAATCCACTCCCTCCCTGACAGTTCTAGGATCATCATCAGTAATAGACAAAGAAAAATTTGAATGGAAATCAGATGGAGTATACCTTTCCGATAGACTTCTTTCTTGAACCAATCTCATCAATACTAGAGTATGAGGATCTTCTTCTTATGATTCATGTTCTTCTGTAGAGTCTGACTCATCATCTTTTAAATCAAACTCCATTTTCTCTGGTTCTTCCTTACTTGGTAAGACTTTTTGTTTAACAACATCCTTCATTTCTCTAAATACCACATCTCAGCTATACACTACCTTCTTAGTTTCTGGGTTCCAAAGCTTCTAACCTTTGAGACCATATTTATATCCAATAAATATACACTTGTTAGCCTTCTTATCTAGCTTACTCCTAATTTCCTTTGGAACATGAACATATGCATCACAGCCAAAAACCTTAAGATGTGTGAGATAAGGTTTCTTACCAATCCATACTTCTTGTGGAGTCTTTGCTATAGTGGGAAAAACCCTCTATGGACTACACCAGGGTTCAACATGTAGGCATATCTAACCATCTAAAAATCTCCTACTTTTCTAACTACTCTGAACATACCCCAAATTCATATATGAAAGACAAAGTGAAAAGATCAGGTAACTTTACCTTTTACTTTGCGTCTAGTGTTGATCCTCTCGAGCTTGATAGCTCCACTGAATGCAAGCCTCCTCCCAAGGCTGAATTGCATTCACAAACATATAAACATGAAACTACAAACATGCATCTCATATATAAATCATGGGTTAGATGTTATAATAAAGCATAAATCAAATACAAACATGTGACACATCATATTTCGAGACAGAAAAAGTATTCCTTTTATTGATATCACAATGTTTACTTACAACGAGATTGACAACTACTCCACGAACCTGGTCCGGGATCCTATTAACCAAGATCCACTTGCACTTCCACATATCTTTCTCCTCTCAACCTCTCTCTAGGGAAATGGAATAGGCTTATGATGGAGGAAAAAGGAAAAAATGAGAAATTATGATGCAAATCTCACAAGGTGGCTGCAATTTCTTGGGGCAAGGAGGGGATGTGAAACAGGTAGAGCTTCACTTTTCTTATTCTTGGATTTGGAATGAGACCCCAACACCTTATTTTGTATGACAAAAGGATGGTTATTCGGTTGGGTGACAGGCTATAGGTGATGGGACAGTTGGGAAGCTACCCAATAGCTCGTAATCTCAATGAATTCCTTGCAACTTTTTAATTTTTGCAACTTTTGCGAGTATACATGGGATGTAGTGGTGCAGGTAGCGTACGTATGCAATATGTAGTGGTGAAAAAAGAATACATACATGGGAATTCATGGTGCAGGGCACGTACATCTTCAAAAATAGTGTTTTTAAGAAGAGCAACTCAGTGATGGCTTGGAAAAAATGGCAAGTAAGAGCTCCTGATGCCAGGTATGCATATGTAGATAATTTTAGGGTTATAATAGATGCCCCCTAATGTGTGAGGTTAGAATACCATATGATGGCCGAAATACATTACAAATCTTCACCAATGCATGAAGCAAGTGAACTCGAGACTAGAGTTCGGGAGGTGACATCTGCAAAAATAAAAATTGTCTCTCTGAGGCGGGCATACCCATGCTCGGGATGGAATAAATAATGGATGCCAATCAAATATACTATATATCCATGTCATATAACTGTATAAAGTGTATTCATGAGCAATACACAATGAATCTACATCTCAAAATCAAAGATACACAAGAATAATATCCATCTTGAAGAAGCCAACGACGCCTGATGGTTGGATATGAGGCCTTCATAGCTCGAGAAACAAATTCAAGATCTTCAAAACTCGGGTAGGAGTGTAATGTGAGTGTACTACTTCACTACCCAGAGGTCTTCGATGGCTTGTTGGGAACAAACAAGAGGATCTCGGTGATCAGGAAAATAACTTCATTGATTTTGAACAAGGACTTGATTGGACTTTCAGGATGGCTGAGCATGAAGGTCAACAGACAAACTGCAAAAAGGCCAACTCAAGTTGGGTAAAAATTCCCTTGGACAATAGCATGACAGATGATCAAACTCAGGAAACATGACATTGACATAAGTTCACGATGCAAGAAGCAACACAAACTCTCCATGTGTTTGGAAGGATAACGAAATGGAGGAGGACATAACTCTATGTAGCGAGAACAACTTCCTTATATCATATTAAATACCAAAGCTTGATGAAAAAACAGAAGGATGTGATTTGTCCAAGGGTGACTCATTGTGCTTCCGTAAAAAGAAAATATATTTCCCGTCCTCTTTTAGGGTTTTTATTTTTTATTTTTTTGTCTTTTTCGATATTTTTAAAGAGTTTGAAAAAGAATAAAAGAATGCTAGTTCCAACTGCAAGGAACACACTAATTCTCAAAGCAAGGAGACATGTGCAGGAAAAGGACACTCTGGAAAATTCCTCCATGGGTCAAGGTGTGAAGACGCAGAGGCAAAGTGCTACAAGGCTTGTGTATAAGGCATGCTTCAAAGGTTCAGTTGAGAGCAACATGGAGCCGACATTAGGCTAAAGATGTAGGGATGCAAATGCGATTAATAAGACACAATGAAAATCCCCTTCAATGTAATTTTAACGAGCCCAGAGAAGGTAAGCTCGGTATTTTTTTCATGTTTAGATAGTTTGAAAAAATGTAAAAGAAGACTCCATCGGGGTACCTTTTTTGAAGGTAGTTTAGTCAGTTCGAAAAAGGGGTAAACCAGCACCGAAAATACGTCTATTCAAAACCTTTTTAATGAGTGTGAAAAAGACAAGATCACTCGACAAGGTTTTCAATTTTAAGGAGTCTGAAAAGAGCTTAACTATGGACTCACAACCTTTTTCTAGATTTAGTCTCCTTAGCCCAAAAAAGTATAAAATCTACTTAGGAGAACTCTCTCAGCGAGACGAATCTCCTGAGGTGTACCTTTTTCTTCCTTAATCTACAGGTCAGAAAAGGGGGTAAACTCATGGCAGTAGATTTTTTTCTGGACCAATTTAACGGATGTGAAAGAACAAGGTCACTTGGCGATCTTTTCAATTTTAGGGAGTCTGAAAAGAGCTTAACTATGGACTCTGTGGGGGTTATTTTTTCGTAAATTTAGTCCCTTAGGCCTGAAAAAGGGTTAAAATTATACCTAAGAATACTCTTCTAGCAAAAAACAGTTCCTAGATTATACCTTTGTTCATAAAATTGACCATCCAGACTGAAAAAGAGGTAAACTACCACTGGATGGACGTGCCTTCAAGTTTTAGTTTGGTGAGTGTGAAGGACAACAAGATTGCTCATCAATATTTTCATGTTTAGAGAGTCTGAAAAGGGCTTAAAATAAGACTCATTTTTTGGGAGTCCCAAGAGTGAGGCCAAGAGTGATAACACATCAGACGTATGAGGCTCAATCTCGTAATCAGGACAGGACTATCAAGGACTCCCGAGCCTAAAGTTATTAATGACAATATGGACGCCAAAATGCAATAAGGATCTAACTAGGGAATCCATGTAGAGGTAGGCTCTACCACTAAATTAAGACACTTCTAAAGAAACAATGATGGTTCCAAGTCATATTTCAGTGGGATCGATCCTATGGAAAAATGGAAAAGACAACGAGATGCAGAAAGTGGAGGTGGAAACCTAACTTATATGCAAAAAGTTGGAAAAACGACTTTTACCAAAGGACCTTTAAAGGTGACCCATCTCCCAAAAAGATTTTCCAAACCAAAAGTGAAGTGTATCGTAACATCCAATGAGAAACTCAAGAACCATGTCAAATTATTTTCAAGCTAGAAAAAATGACAAAAGGGTTCGAAAAAGTGGCAAAAAAGGCCAAAAACGTCTATAAATAGAAGCTGACAACTCATTTTCACCATTGCAAATCAAGAACCACCCAAAAAGAGAAAAACATCCCTTTGATAAAAGATTTGATTTCGAGAGCTTCAAAGGATGAAATGAACTTTCACTCAGACCAAGTAAGTACAAAATCGCCCCTCTTGCATTTCCATACCTTGTTCATGCATTTCTTTTAGTTCTTGGGGGGGTGTGCCCTCCTAAAAAAGGGTGGCCTTATGTGTATGCGGGCTTTCTGAGGACAACCTACATATGCCCACAAGAATAAAACAATCTACCCACGTGCATACGCAACTGTGTCCAAGACAACCCGCGTACACCCTCAATAACATAGAAAAAATGAAAATGTAAGAGCTAACTCTCCCCTTGAACTTGTCATGTGACATGATGTATGTTCACTAAAGATAGAGGGATAATGAGGATATAGATATCTTGGTCGATGAGGACGCTGGTATGACCACATTGAAACAATGCAGGTTATGGAATTTCTTCTGGTGTTCATTCATGAGGGCACAACCTAGGTTGCTAAATGCCTTGGTGGATTATTGGCACCCCGACACTAAGGCGTTTATGCTTGAGGGGAAGTCGTTGACTCCAATGACTGAGGACATATACTTTTTGACTAACCTCTCAAGGAGAGGGGAACCAGTAAACTTGCGTTCATTTCCCCCTGGGCCCCACAACATCACTGAGATGATCAAAATGCATTGTGAGGCCGACACTGAGAAAGTAGGTTCTCAGGTGCCAATCCACAAGATTACCAACCTATCATTGAAGGTGATAGTTTTTCTTATTGGGTGGATCACTGGATCCATGACCTTACATCAGGCCTCTTGGGCACACATGTATTGTGCGATGCAGTGCTTAAATGCATGAATATTCAACTGGAGCACAACCATGCTTGACTACATGAAGAGGCGACTCACAGAGTGCCGAGGGAGGAGTAACAAAAACTTCGGGTTTGGTACCATTTTATGTTCATTCTTCTGTCAGAGGGTACCCAACCTTAGTCCATGAGAGATAGTGTGGGGGCATGTGGTCTCTTTCCCAACAGTGAGTAGATGGGCAACATTGTTGCCATGAAAGGGGGGAGGAAGGACCATAGAGGCCTTTGACGATGCATTTTTTGATTGGTGGGTATGATGGATTCCATTGATAGAGGACTACCCCTATGTTGGAATCAACTTTTCCAGGGATACAGACATGCCCATACCTCCTGGGGAAGAGTGAAGAGAGATAGGTATGTTTGTTTTTAAAGTTATTTATTTTTTAGTTTCTTTTTAATATATACCATTTTTATGAGAATCAGAGTATCTGACAACTATGTATCTATTATGTACATATGTGGGACCAGTGCATCCAACAGACTTCTCGAGGACCAGGAGACATCCTCGACTAGAGGCAGTACTAGACGCAGCCATCACACCAGCCGCAACCGTCAGACCAGCCGCAACCTCTGGACCAACAGAAACAACACGGGGACCTCCAACCATAGAGGCTGAGATAGTTTTGAGACGGGTGGAGAGGAACCTCACTACGCTCACTCGTGCAGTTCCCATGAATGAGATCGAGGATCTCCCACCATCGATGCAGCCTCATGTAGTTGGGGTGCCATGAACCTGGGTCCAACTCTTCTAGTGTTTGGCGACTGCCATTGTTCACTATGGCAGGGCCAACATACCCTGTGCTTAGCTAGGATGAACCACTTACATGCCGATGACACTCTTTTGTATATTTTTGAGGGGATAAGCCCCAAAAATACTGGATATGTATTTTTGAGGCATTCGTGCCCACCTATGTACTCTGATACTTTTGATATATATATGTGTATTTACATATTCTATGTCTTATGGATCACATTTTTTACAATGTATTTACATTTGTATGTGTGTGATTCTTTTATGTGTGTGCAATATGCCAATATAATACTTGATTAGCTAGAGTATGTGTCATTTTATTTAATCTCCTAGGAACATGGATATACATAATGTAATCAAAGCATTGTTCTAAGAGACTTACACTAAGGAATCGTCAGTGTAGAGTATGATCATAAACGCAGTAAAACCCATTTAACTGGGACACAACCAACTGAGAATCTAAGTAGACCTAGAGGTGAGAAATACCATGTGACAAAGCATCACGAAGCAACTCTATTACTGTGCTGTACTCGACGACATTGTTTGTGGCATCACCTAGACAGATACCTCCAGAAGATAACAACTGGCCTTGGGGCGTGAAAATCACCCAAGATGTGGAAGCAAGCCTCCGAGTGTGTCAGCTAGCACCATCTACGAACCCAATGAACACCTATGATTCACTTGACATATGCCACAGTGAAAAATATGACATAAATAACGACACGTCCATAAAACAAAAAGAAAAAAACTAACTATATAATAACTACACATATGTACAAGAAGTCACCCAAGGTGACCAACCTACGAGTAATACTTCTTGAGGTAGAGCCCATTTCTAGGATCCACCAAAGCATTTCTCTAAAATTCAACTAGACGATAAGAGCCCTTATTTAAGACCTCCTTCACTATTAAAGGTCTGAACCACATGGGTTTGAACTTACCTACCCCCAGGGGATCCTTATCTTGGTCGTAGACTAGGACAAGGTCTCCTTCGAAAAAAATCCAAGGACAAATAGACCAATCGTATTGACACTTGACTCATTGCTTGTAAGCCTTGTTAGCCAAGGCTCAATCACGACGTTTCTCATCGAGATGCTTGAGATATAATAAGTGTTCCTCAAGCAATGAAGTGTCTGGCAATAACTCTACTGCCAACTTTAGAGATGGGATCTGGCACTCTATTGGCAAGACTTCTTCCAGCCCGTAAACGAGTTGAAAAGGTGAGAAACTGGTGGCAGTCTTTACAGACATTCGGTAGGCCCACAATGTTGAGTACAACATCAAATGCCAATTTGACTTGGCATAATTGATCGTTTGTTGCAGAATAGTCTTGAGAGACTTATTCACAGCTTCTACCTGACCATTCGCTTGTGGGTAGTAGGGTGATGAATGCTCTTGCCTCAACCCAAGGTTTGATGTTAACTTGGACATCATTTTGTTTTGAAAGTGACTACCATGGTTAGTGAAAATATCCTTCGGGATGTCGAACCTTGCTACTATCTGGTTAAAAATAAAGATAGTTGTTGTTTCACCATCATTATTGAACGTTGGCATAACTTCAACCCACTTTGTGAAGTAGTCTACCACTACAATGATATAATGATGCCCCTGGGTTGAATTCGGGTGGCATGTAGTATAATCAATCCCCCACTTGGTGAAGGGACCAACAATAATGATGGGAAACATGGGAGCAAGATGTTCCCTCATCTTTCGAGAGAAGATCTGACATGGGTGGCACTTCTTGACTGACTCAACAAAATCCTTGATTAACGTAGGCCAAAAGTAACCAACTCGTAGAATCTTTTGGGTTGTTGCCAAACCAGACAAATGACCACCACATGCTCTAATGTGGCAATCGTTAAGAACGAGTTCCTCTTCTTCATGAATGAGGCACCGACGAAGGATGCAATCTACACCTTGACGATATAGAGTGTCATCGAGAATGAGATATTTTTTTTCCTAATGGCATATACGTTGACGCTCATCACAAGAAGTAGAGGCAGGTCACTTCAAAGTCTAGAGATAGACTATTATATATCCATACAAGGATTCTGAAGATGAAATCAGAAAAAAGATCTCTTTTAATCGGTGATTCTTCGGGTGTAACATCACCTGATTCGACCGGAAGTTCCAAGATAAGTTCCACAAATACCAGTAACCTTTTGGATTTTGTGGAAACAAAATCCAAGTTGAATTCCTGGAGGATAACAATCTATCTACTGATATTTTGACCGATTACATGTCATGTCAACACGTATTGGAATGGATTCACAAAGGCAATGATGATGGTCTTATGAAGTAGAATATAATGATAGAACCGTTGGACAACATGAACTGTTGCCAATGGAAGTTTCTCAATGTGGGAGTAGTTGAGTTTTGGTCCAACCAGGCCTTGGCTCAGGTAATAAATCACATGCTTTTCGAGCATATCATCCTCTTGAACCAAGACCATACCGATGGTCAAATCTGCAACGACCAAGTACAATATGAAATATTTATTATAATTGGGAGGCCAGAGCAGAGGGGCATACGTGAGGGCATGTTTCAATGCTTCGAAAGAGTGCTAAGTGGTTTTTTCCAAATAGAAAGGGACTCCCTTTTTCAGTAAATTCATGAACCCTTTAGTGATCTCGACATAGTTTGTGGTAAAACACCAAAGAAAGTTTGCTTTTCCCTATAAGCTTTGAAGCTGAGGGACTGATCATGGGGGAGGCAACTGAACTATCACCTCAAACTTAAGAGGATTGACCATGATCCATGTTGTCAAAACTATGAAACCTAAAATGCGACTTGACATCACAAAAAAACTGCACTTGTTGGGATTCAAGCGAATCTGATAGTAGTGATATCACTCAAAGATAAGTAAGAGGTGCATGGGATGATCAACTCTCTTATGATATTGTGATGCTAAATATTTGAGATAAGCCTCAACTATATGTTTGAGATCATGGAAAGAAAAAGAGATGGCCCATTGAAAAGTGGCTCCAACATTATTCAAGCCAAAAGGCATTGTTATCGCACAGTTTGTAGAAGGGATAAAAGCTTGAGGTTTGAAGGCCAAACTGGCATAACAAGAACCAATCCCACCCAATGTCACCACAATGGGATGGTTCTTTCTATTTAGGGAGGTAAGGCCCATGGGATATGTCCCCAGTGACCTAGGGTTTTGAGAAGGAAAAGGTTTAAGAGCTACAACATAAATTCCCCCCTCACAAGTCACCACATGATCAGAAAGTTTGGTTTATAGCCAATCCATAAGTAATAACCAAGAAGTATCACCTGCCCAAGAATAAAGAAACAATGAAACTACATGTGCAAGCTTGATTTTTGGTTAGTACTTCATATAATAATTGAATTTTTGATAATAAGAAATTGGTAAACAATATTATTGATGAAGCAAATGGAAGTTTGTACAATAACAATGATTACAATATCACTTCACAATAAATGTTAATGGCATTGAATGTAAAAAATATCAACACCTTAAAAGTAATTCCTTAGCCAACCATTCAATTGCTTTAAATATGAAATAATTGCTGCATATAAGATGTTTATAGCATTGAATAAGACGACAACACATAGGTCAGAGATTAGTTTTTAGGCTAGGGTTAGTAAAGTTAGGGTTTATTCAAAGTATTAGAGAGTTGTTGTTTTTTATCATAACAGGCATAGGCTAGGTATTATATCAGTGTGTTTCCTAGGGTTAATGGAGTCAAAGGGAGGATGTAAGAGTTGAAGGATCAAATAATGTAATAAGGCTAAGAACTAGAAGATTTAGCCTTGAGGTGTTTCTAGAGCAAGGCCTCAAGGATACAAACCCTAAGGGAGAGAGGTTCACCTTGGTGTAGATGAACTAGGCTTCGGTGCTCTCTCCTCCTTCCTTAACTCACTGACAATTATGGCTAGCTGAAAATGAAGCATGAAACCAAGACAAGAGGGTTTGATGAAGTAGATTGTTGCTACAACAAGGCTCTATCAATAAACCCTAGAAAAATCGACCCCAAGTGTAGAGAACCTAGGCTTAAGGTGTCTCCTCCGTCTTAGTTTAAGGATAGTACAAATAGCATATGAAGAGGGAAAAAATGAGTGTAGCTAAGGCTAGGCTCAATTCTCTTCAGCGTGAAAGAGTAGAGTGTTGCTATGGCAAGGCTCTATCTCATTTCAATAAACAAAATGGCTAGAAATCTTGACGGGGACATGAGACAAGGACCTACAATGTGTGCTTGTCCCCTAGGGTTTATTCAACAAATTATAACCATAAATGCAAGAGAAATAAAACTAAAACCATTCATTCAAGAAGTTTTGCATAAATTTACTTACATTTGACCAAGAAATCAAGTAGAAAACCCTAGTTGTAACACCTTCCACCAAGATAAATGCCAAAAAAATGCCAAGAAAAAATCTTCCTTCAACAAGTGTGCCTCACTATTTCAACCAAAAACCTAGAATAGGGTGCAAATTTCAGACCTCACCAAGGGTTGAGTGAGAGATGATGAAAAAATGAAGGTAAAAATCCTTCATTTATACTGTATCAATGACCTAATTTACGTTTAGGTCATAAAAAGGCCGACAAGGCCAAAATATTGAAAATTATACTGTTTTACATTAAATGACAAATTAAAACTCTAATCAAGCAATAGAAGGACGTCATCCCCTTTCTAGGGTGACGTTATCCCCCTCTAGGGAAAATGCAGCCACCAGGAGAAAAACGTTAGCCCCTCTTTGGATTCTCTAATATGCCACACGTGCCAAATGCCCTGTCCATCTACCAAAACGTCCACGAAGCAATGATGATGTCATGGACCTCATGGGTGATGTGCTAGGCATTCCAAGGCCAACGTTCCACTAAAAATGGGTCAACCCCCCTAGGTCAAGATATGCCAGGGTGCCTCCTATGGAACATCCTCCTCTTCTCCGGTGCAAAGCCCCTGATCTATCTCTGCCCCCTGACGGGGTCTCAACATCCATCTGATGGGATCTTCATCCCCATGGCGGTCCGAACTGATCATCTCCCCATGTGTACCTGTCCAAATGGTACCTATCCATCGGGCATGATCCTACACATCAAAAGCTACACCCTCCATGGGCTCATCAGTCAAAAGGATCATAGCAATGTCAATTGCATCTCATCATAAATATTATTAAACATGTGCATAAAATCCCTAATACATCAGTTAACAACTCAAAGATGTTACACAAGCGTGCAATACAAGTTTGGAGAAAAGGATAAGGTGTCCTATTGGGCTAGTATCCATAGAAGAAGGAAAGTTCCTAGAAGAAACCACATCCAAGCCATGTAAGTGGGTGATGTGGTAAGGGGATGTCCAAACATGTGGCTGCAGTGTGGGCTAAGGATGAAAAAATGTCACCTGTGGGTGCCTTTGTAGAAGGCAAGCTGTAACTATCATGGATGCATTTTTTCCAAGCCCATTCTTTCCTTTTATTCTTCATTATTTTATTCTTTTATCTTTTATTGCTTTTGTGTTCAAGAGATAATCAGGGGACACTGCCTTGGCGTGGTGACCAGTGGTGATAGCGTTACCCACAAGTATTTTCATAGAAGTGATAAGGCTGGCTCGTGATGAGACCCCCTTTCCCTTTGCCATGCAACCAAGAGTCATTACCCTGGCATGGTGACCAACTAATGGCAATGCCATACTGTTAGGTACCCATGGACCTAATAGGCTAGCTCATGATGAGACCCCCAACCTCTATTTAGGCCTTGTTTTATTATTTTTCCAGGTCCCTCTTGTTCCTTGCTGAGAATATTTTTATTTCTTTCTCGGGGATCCCTGGGCGAAGCATCTCGAGGTTTTAATTTTAGGATTTTATCTTTTACCAACTTGATTTTACCTTCTGGGCCTTTAGCCCCTTCTTCCCATGAGATAAGGTGCAATCCTAAAAAAGGTCAACCCAATGTCTGGACAAGTGGAATGGGATAGGTGAGCGAGATACAATATGGAAAAGTGTTACTATGACTGGAGCGAACTATGGATTTTCAAAAATTTCCCCCAGTGGAAAACCAAAACCTATAGACACAGGCTTGCTAGGGCACCCTGTCAATCCCCCAAACATGGTCAAGTGGGCAAGTGTAATATCCAAGTAGTTGTTAGAAATAAAATGAATCAGATGCATACATTCAATGGTTTTGATGATCAAAGTGACACATACCATGATACCTGGGCTAATTACCTCATGGAGCAAGAACCTTCTCTGAGACAGGACCAAGCTGATGGTGGTGGATGTTGTTGTTGTTGAAACGATAAATATGCTAGAAGAAAGAAAAGGTGGGCCCTCCAGGGCCATGCTAAATTCAATCCTTCTCTCGGTACTCCATGTCTAGGACCTGTGGGCCTTGAGACATGATCTCCTAGTTATCTCTAAAAGTGGGGGATAACCGACATCTTACAATAAGAAAATGTGCCCCACGGACAAATAACAGTTGTTTTATGATGATCCTCGGGTTTGATCTAAATCTGGTTATATCTTGAGAAACCATCCATGAATGAAAATACCTCACAACCTATGCATTCATCGACAACATGGTCAATGAATGGGGTGGGGAAATTATCCTTTGGACAAGCCTTGTTCAAGTCATGGAAGTCCATGCACACTCGAGTTGTACCCTATTTTTTGTTAACCAGAACAGAATTTGACACCCATTTTGTCAACTGTACAGGGTAGATGAAACCAACTTTAAGTAGTCTCTCCACTTCAACCTTAATAGTTGTTGCTTTACGATGATTCACCAAACAAAACTTCTATCGGATCGTCTTGGCGTCAGGATAAGTTGTTATCTCATGTTCGACAATTCTTGGATCGATGCTTGGAATTTCCTTGTAAGAACAGGAAAAAACAACACAGAATTCCTTAAATAAATCTGTATAGATCTGAATCTCTTTGGGGGAGCAATCCGCTCTGCCGAAGACATTGTCCACGATGCCAGGGGTTCTAGATATGTCAATAGGTATTATTTTAGTGATGGCTTCCATATTACCCTCGATAGAAACTACGTTCATAGCCAAAGGATTAATAGGACAAGACCTATGTCCAGTCATAGTCAACACGAATTCACCTGCCTCTATTTTTCTTATCTCTGGAAGAAAGTAAGATCTGTGATGGAGATCATTCCATGGTCTGTCTGGACCAGCCAATGCCTCTATAATCGTCTCGTCAGAGGGCAAGACAAATTCTAAAGAGTCTGTAGTGGCGAGGGAACCTTGATCCCAGATAGGCTCAAGAAATGGAACTAACTCTTATGTAGAAGTTGGATCGGGGTTGGCTGAAGCTTGCTGGACAATAGTGATCAGAATCTGGACCAGGGGTCAAAATTTAGCCCAAAAATGAAAGTGTTCTGAATTGCCTCAAAACGAAGAGGTGTGTATCCCTCATCATCATGAACCCAATGCACTTTGAATGGGGTCAAACAGACATCAGATGAGTGAGATATCACATTCTGTTCGATTTGCCAAACAGGCAAAAACTGTCGACTGTATAGTCCATACAACTGACGTGGTAGGGTCGTACAGATGATGTGGCATGACTATATGATGAGATGGAAGGTGATGTGGCAAGTGCTGATGTGTCAGGCTAATTTTGCAAGCATTTATTGGAGTGACACGTGGGTGAATTAAATTAAAACACATGGCATTTATTGGGCAATAGAGTGGTGCCACATGGCCCAGACGTGGGCTGCCACATGGCACCCTGGGTTTGGTATGTAAAAGTTTTATTGAGTCTGTGGGATTTGAACCCCATACCTCTCCATAGGTGCAAATCTTTGGCAAAGGCCACCCAATCGGCGTGCCATACATTGGTGCTTATTTTATATATGTGATAAATGTTATTTAAAGTCGCATGTATTGTTGTATGGCATGGGGTTCGGGCTGGGGCTTAGCCCCAACCCTGGTTTTATACGTATACCATATGACTTGGATTTTATATGCCATTCACATATGACCACCCAAATTTGTGCATGGGAACACAATTTTTTTTTTTAAATGGTTACTCCTCCATGCCTTGACACTTGTCAAGCGCTTGTGCCACATGCAAATGGTGCCTATTTTTAGGCTGGTACGTGGCCACATGGCCCCCCATGCACCCAACACCTTCGCCTTTGGGGGCTTAGTTTCACTAACAGTGCGACAAATTTTTGTTTTTTGCGAGCATGCGCGTGTGTGTTGGGTTTAGGCATGGGAAACGCCCAGAGGCCAGGTTACTCACACAGGAGGTGCGAATTGGTGAACCCGAGACAACAAGCTTGAAGGAGGAAAATGGCAGGAGGCCTATCTTCTTCAGTTTTTGGCCAAATGAGGTGCCAAAAAAGCCTATCTAGGGGTTTTTGGATGTTCTAAATCCATTGGCACATTTTTCAAAGGAATTTGGAGACTTCTTTTGTAGGTTTTTCTACTTTGAAGTTTCAGGGAGCTCTAGGGAGCTTAGGGCCACCATTGAAGGAGGCCATGCTAAGATGAGCCCAAGTCTATTTTATGTGACTGAATAGTCATTTTTGACTAATTGTTATTCTTTGAAAACATTGGGACAGGTTTCAGATCCATTTGAGGACTTTTACATGTTTTTTTTCCATAAGGAAGTTCAGGGAAGCTCAAGGCCACATGTAGAAGAGGTCACGCCCGGATGAGCCATGGTCCGTTTTCATAGATCCAATAGTCATTTTTGGGGTTTTTATGTATTTTGAACCCAATGGTACAGTCAGTAAATCCATTGGAGTTGAGTAGCAGCTTGTAAAAGAATCTTTGACAAACTAATCCCAGAGAGCCTAGTCCATTGATGGAGGCCCAAGGAGATGTAGCCAAGTTGGGGGTGAACTCCTTTATCATCTTGTTTCTGTTGTGAGTGTTTTCTGGTTATTACTTGCTGCAATGTATATTTTCTGTTGTATTTATTTAAACAACATATTTAACCTTTTAAAAACCTCACACATAAACACCTAAAAGATGCATAAACTTGACACATAATTTCTCTTGCACAACTAAAACATTGAGCAAGGTCCCGGAGTTTATTTTAATGTAGTAGAGGGTGCTTGCATAGAAAAAAAAGTCAGCCCCCTATTTTCAAATCAGGTGGTATCAGAGCATATTTTTTCTCATGTGATTTCCTTTGATAGCTAGAGATTTAGTTTTTGGTATTATTGTGCAAGTTTGGTGTTGAAGTTTGATATCTTCCAAGAATGGAGGAAGCTTCAAACAATAAGAGTTCTCATACATCTTCAATAGCCAAGTTCTTTGACAAAGAGATGTTGAAGGAGTTTCTAACTATGAGAGATGTGGTGCAAGAGATGTGGGAAGATAGAAAAGAGAGCATTTTCCTTCAAGAGCAGTTGATGGCCATGAAGGAGGAGAAGCACCAGCTTCTTGAAAAGTTGCATGAGATGGAGACTTGAATCCATGAGGCAAAAGAAACCCTTACCAAGTATAAGCATGAACATGAGGTATGTAATGCTATTTTTTCTTCAAATTCCTCTCAAGATGAATGCTTTGGTGTTTTTGAAAATCACACTAGAGGAATAGGGTCCAAGTTATTGTTAAAAATGGGCTATGAAGGTAGAGGGTTAGGCAAGCATGCACAAGGCATTATTGAGCCTATTGTTGTTGAGGAGAGGCCCAAGTATAGGGGTCTTGGATATGGATAGAAAAATGGAGCATATTCCAAAGTTGAGGAGACAAGGGAAACAGTTCCAAGAACAACGTTTGTTGCAAGTTCAATCCCTCAACCATGCAAAGTATGTGTTCAAGATGAATGTAAATGTGTGAAACAAGAGAGTTGTGACAGCCATGAGGACAATAAAATTTTTGTTGGTCTTCAAAAGAGAGCTAGTATCTCTTCAAATTCACCTCCTCAAGAAGGTGATAAAGGTGAATGTTCAAGAACTTTTGTTGCAAGTTCAATCCCTCAAGCATGCAAAGTATGTGTTCAAGATGAATGCAAATGTGTGAAAAAAAAGAGTTGTGACATCCATGAGGACAAGAACACTGTTGTTGGTCTTCAAAAGAGAGCTTATAACTCTTCAAATTCACCTCCTCAAGAAGGCGATAAAGGTGAATGTTCAAGGTATATTTCTGCCTGTAATGCAGTTGATTTTGATTATGTTAAGCATGGTAAATTTACATATAAAAATGGAAGAAAAAGTCCATGTACATATTGTGGTTTGCATAACCATCATGTTTCAAGATGTTGGAAAAGATTGACCACATTTAGGAAACTTTCCAAGCAAAGGCAACTTGAAAAGAAGATGAAAAAGATTTTCACTCATTGTTAGAAGAGGGGTCATCTCATTAACCAATGTTGGACATTGCATCCAACCACTCATCCACAACACGAGAAACAGATGGATAAAGATATTGGAAACAATGGAAGAGGATATTCCATCATCGATGTGAGTCAAGATGATTCACAAGAAGACAATGTTCAACAGAAAAAGTCACCATTGAATTGGCTTGGTAAGAATTGGTTAGATTTCTTAAACAAGTAAGGATTGCATTTCTTTGTTTGTAGATGCACTTTTCAGCCTGATGTATCCATTTCTATTGAATTTTTGACAAGTTGTAGCAGTTTATCATAACTTGTATGATGCAAGTTTGCATGTGAATGCAATTCATTTGAAGGCATTCTTGTTGTTGCACAACTTCGCCAGGAGGATGTAAAAGAGGGGTATGATACTCACTTATTGCATCCATATAGCATTCATTTCAGCTCTTATGTACCCACATGTTTTTGGGTTTATGTACATATGTTTGTACTTGAAGGAGAGTTGAAGAGCTATGCACATGCATGTGATTTTGTATGCACATAAACAATGAACTTTGTGTAAGTTTCATTATGAGTGACTCATGATTGTAGAATGGTTGTGTATCATGACTGTTGACTTGTCTTTGGGAATGTTGATATGTTTCAATTGAGTCTCGACTTGTGTCGATGTCGTCTTGATGACTATGTTGTGTCAATCATGTTTTTCGACTTATGTTTAGTCGATGGTGTTTGTTGGCCTGTAAGTCGATATTGAGTACACCAAGATGCAGGAAAATGCCATGTACTTTGATGAGGTACAAAGATGCGACCATTTTCTTGAAGAGAAAAAAGACTTTGTTGGCATCATTTTTAGTCTTGTATAAAATTTGTTTTCAAGATTGATGGTTTTTTTCTTGGTTTGTGACAAGATGTTGCAGGAAAATATTTTGCAGCCATTGTAGAGCGGATTGTGTTGATGCCAAAGAGATCACAAGAGGGACTTGATTCTCAGTGGGAAGGCTGTCAATCTTCCAAGCACAAAGAGAACAGTGGGTCAGCAACAACCAAAGAACAGTGGTTGAGGGACATAACCAGTTGCAGTGCAAGGCATGTCAAGGTACGCAGGTGATTGCCAAAAAGACTTTTTCAAGTAGAATCAGTTGATAGAACTTGGAAGCAAAAGAGTATTGAAGCTTAGGTAGATAATCATCAGCTTTTGTGGGTCCAAAATCCTTTCAGTGGGAAGGTGTGATCAAAATCTAGACCAGGGGTCAAAATTTAGCCCAAAAATGAAAGTGTTTAGAATCACCTAAAAAAGAATAGGTGCGTAGCCCTCATCGTCACGAACCCAACGCACTTCGAATGGGGTCAAAGGAACATCGGAGGAGTGAGATATCACGTTCTATTTGATTTTCCAAACAGGGAAAAACTATTGACTGTACAATCCGTACAACTAACGTGGCAGGGCCGTACAACTAACGTGGCATGACTTTACGATGAGATGGAAGGTGATGTGGCAAGTGTTGACGTGTCAAGGTGAGTTGGCAAGCATTGATTGGAGTGACACATGGGTGAATTAAATGAAAACAGATGGCATTTATTGGCCAATGGAGTGGTGCCATGTGGCCCAGACGTGGGCTACCACGTGGCACCCTGGGTTTGGTATGTAAAAGTTTTATTGAGTCCACGGGGTTCAAACCCCGGACCTCCCCATTGGTGCAAAGATTTCGCAAAGGCCGCCCAATCGACGCGCCATACATTGGTGCTTAGTTTATATATGTGATAAATGTTATTTAAAGTCACATGTATTATTGTATGGTGTGGGGTTTGGGTTGGGCTTAGCCCCAGCCCCGGTTTTATACGTATACCATATGACCTAGGTTTTATATACCATTCACATATGACCACCCAACTTTGTGCGCAGGACCACAAACGGTTTTTTTAAATGATTACACCTCCACGCCTTGACACTTGTCAAGCACTCGTGCCACATGCAAATGGTGCCTATTATTGGGCTGGGACATGTCCACATGGCCCCACATTTGCCCAACACCTCCGCCTTTGGGGGCTTATTTTCTCTAATGGTGCAAAAAATTTGCACATTTTGTGGGCATGTGCGGGTGTGCTGGGTTTAGGCACGGGAAACGCCCAGAGGCTAGGTTACTCACACAGGAGGTGTGAATTGGCGATCCAGAGACAACAAGCTTGAAGGAGGAAAATGGCAAGAGGCCTACCTTCTTTAGTTTTTGGCCAAATGAGGTGTCGAAAAAGCCCAACTAGGGGTTTTTGGATGTTCTGAATCCATTGGCATAGTTTTCAAAGGAATTTGGAGAATTCTTTTGCAGTTTTTTCTACTTTGAAGTTTCAAGGAGATCTAGGGAGCTTAGGGCCACCATTGAAGGAGACCATGCTCAGATGAGCCCAAGTTTATTTTATGTGACTGAATAGTCATTTTTGACTAATTGTTATGCTCTGAACACATTGGGACAGGTTTCAAATCCATTTGAGGACTTTTACAAAAAAAAATTCAACAAGGAAGCTTAGGGAAGCTCAAGGCCACATGTAGAAGAGGTCATACTCGGATGAGACATGGTCTGTTTTCAGAGATCCAATAGTCATTTTTGGGGTTTTTATGTATTATGAGCATAATGGTACATTCACTAAATCCATTGGAGTTGAGAAGCAAATTGTAAAAGAATATTTGACAAACTAATCCCAGAGATCCTAGTCCATTGATGAAGGCTCAAGGAGATGTAGCCCAGTTGGGGGTGAACTCCTTTATCATCTTGTTTCTGTTGTGAGTGTTTCCTGGTTATTATTTGCTGCAACTTATATTTGTTGTTTTATTTATTTAAACAACATATTTAACCTTTTAAAAACCTCACACATAAACACCTAAAAATGCAAAAACTTGACACATAATTTCTCTTGCACAACTAAGACATTGAGCAAGGTTCTGAAGTTTATTTTAATGGAGTAGAGGGTGCTTACATAGCAAAACATGCCAGCCCCCTATTTTCAGATCAAATAGAGTACACAACTTCTGTCATGGAAAAGGGCATGGCCATGCCAGAATGTGTTGTCCCTTCCATAGAAACTGATGGGGAAGGAAGAGTCCATAGATCGTTAAAGTAAGTCATATAGAATGGCGACACTTGAAAAATATCAGCTCTAGGTTGGTCGAGTATAGCCAATATGAGATTGGCATCGCCAGAAGGAGGCGGGTAATCAAAGGTACCCATCAAAGGTGGTCACAAACCAACACTTATGTTGATGACGTCGGGTTGAGGGTTATCAATCATTAGGACCATGGATATCCCTGATGAAGGGTTACGACAGGAGAAGGGAAACTAATCAATGGATACAATCCGACCCTCTTGTGGAAACAACAAGACCCAGGAAACTGTGGCAACCACTACATGCATAACATAGGTCCAACTCCTTCCTAACAGAAGGTTGTAGTCGAGAGGCGCATCGACCACTTCAACTTCAACGCACACATCTTCCCTCCTAACTACATGGGGAAAGAAGGGAGGATACCATGTGGTCTGAAAGAACAACCATCGAAAGTAGTAAGAAGAGTAGGTGACGGAGACAAAACAGGTTGGCCAATGTCCTTCCAACACACCAATGACATCACGCATGTCAAGGCACCCTCATCAACCACCGTGCGGAAAATATTTCAAGTAAAATTTTTCGTGGTGTAATCCACTACTATATGGAATGCAACGTGGTATGGGGGACGAGGTTTTAAGTCAGATGTATCAAGCATGATCATTCTTGGACTGCAAGTCTCGATAGATCATAAGGTAACTAACAGATCCTTTCTCTATTAAGGGTAGCTTTGGAGGACCTCCAAAGAAAACATCATGCAAGGGGTTTGTGACAAATCCTCCACCACAAAGTAGTTATGGGCGACCCTCACATTTGGATTGTGAGAAGATTTCTTGAATGCCCCTTTCGGGATGCATGTCATTGTTTCTCCCATTGTCTTCTCAATATAGAGAGGAATAGATGGGTTTACAACTTCTTTACCTTTTTTAGCAGATTCTAGATTTCTGTAGTCATGTGCCGTAGTTGCTATGAAAGTGTCACATTTCAACATATAAATGTTCATGGTCAAGGGATTACTAGAATACGGAGGGGCTCCCTGACTTCCTGCATCCATGCTCATAGAAGCTTGAGTCAAATGTTTCCCATGGGGAAATGGGTTTGTTAACATAATAGGCTGCTGCTATGCCAATAACTTATGGGCCTCCACAAGATGAGGGCATAGGTGAGTCGAGTGGTCTTCCGTGAAAAGGTTACATGGATACTTCAACAATATTTTCTTTGTGTTTGCCTCACCAACATTATTGGTGTGTTTCTTATTCGTGTTACCCTTTTTGTTTTGTTGTTTTTTATTTCTGTCAGGATGCTGGTTAGCCTTTGGGTTCATCAAATGCACACTGTGTACATTCTATGTTTGAGTAGGGAGAGAAACTGAACCAGAGGTTTGGCTAGACGCTGTATGTTGTATCGACAATTGTTGCAATTGATTTGAAAAATTATCAGTGGGATTTTCTTGTGCGAAAACAACTATACCATCAGCATGTGGTCCAAACTTGTGTCTGGCCTTGTCAAGGATGGACCGTGGCACATCTGGTAAAACCTCATAGAGTAAACTAGACTGAGAGTATATCAGTTCAAGTTGTTGAGCTCTCATTATCACCTCTTCCTCAGAAAACATTCCCAACGTTTCAACATCCTTTGATAACTAAGGTACCAAAGACTTAAGGAACCGCTCCAACAGGAAATCCGGAGGGACTGACACTTTTATCAAACTCTTCTGACACCGTTATTCTTAGATGTGATTTGAGATATGATCAGCCTTTGTTTGCTCAAATTTGGCCAACAATTTGGTGCCGACATCGTATATCACAGGTAGTTGGAAATGGTTTAGGAAAACCATTGCCAAATTGCTAAGGTAAGAGTATCTTGAGTGGTCGATCTTGATGTACCATTTCGCGGCACTCCCGATAAGAGTGCGCTAGAACAGGCACAATTGTACAGAGTTGTCTTGCAGTGAGTTCGACAAGCACCATAGGTGAAAAGTGGTCACGTGATTGCCTGGATATTCGTTAGGCTTGCCTTCAAACTTCAGAATGTTTGATGGAAGCTTAGTTGGCATGGGAGGCCAATGAAGATCGTGTTAGATTGGGTCATTTAAAAAACTTGAAAAGTATGGCAAATGTAACGTTGCCAGAAACAGTAGTTTTGGCTATTGACTATGTACAAGAAGAAAGGAGCCTGGAGTTTGACTGGCACCAAGTTGCCAGGAAAAGTTGGGCTGCTGATCAGGGTTTTGGTAAATACCATGGCTTTGGCCAGTGGACGGATACTTCATTTTTTGGGACATCATTAGTTGATTCTTGTAAATGGATGTTGAGGGTTGGGCGATGATTTCTCCCTATGTTGTGCTCGAAAGATTCTAGAAAAGGTTGCCCCATGCCGATCTGACGAGCATAGGTACTGAGCCTTACCCGAAGCTCCATTGACCATGGAAGGGGTTGGCCCCGGTCAACATCATTGACGAGGAAACTGATCCCTACCACAAATTCTAGAGTCCTTGTGAGGAGAAGACTCCTATGTTTTCCCCCTATGTAGGAATAATACCCTGCATAGGATTCTGTTGTCCAAAAACAGGGTTGCCCCCGGCCGAGATGGTAGCTGATGAGAAAGAAATATTTCAAAATGCACTGAAAAAAGAGAATGGAATTGAAAACACCAGTATGGTGTAATAAGAAGGTCCTAGACTACCTGCTCCAAACAAGTTGTTGTTCATTTTTGACTCGACGGGTAGTTGGGGAGCACCACCGGGTGAGGGGGATGAAGGAGGTATATGACCCCTACTATAAGGGATAGAATTATAGGGGGCTGAGGTGCCCCCCATGGACCCTTGAAAAGGAGCGTTTGAGCTCCCTGCCCCCAGACCCAAGGTCTATAGGGTGGAGTAGGTGAGGAAATAGTTTGTATCAAAGTCGAGCATCCCATATGAAAATGAAGGGCTCATCGCACTCTGGGTGAACGAAGCAGTGATTTCTGCCATAGATGGAATCAAATCACTTCCCAAAGTAGATGCAGTCGAGACCATGGTGGTATGGACCACCAAAGGTGGGTTAGGAGGTGGAATGCCCCTATGGTGGCAGTCGTTGAGGGAGTGTGAGGACTCCCTAATGAATTAGCAACATTTGCTTCCATCACTACTTGAAGGACTATCTGATGCTCGTGATGTGTTACCCTTAGAGGGGAAAGATGTATCAGAAGTGGCACCGACAAGTCAATGATCAGAGGGTTAAAATTCCTGAGAGATTTTGCTCCAAGGTCAGAAATAGTCAGTTCCTCTGGATTTGAGTGTTCTCCTCTCAGGGATGGCTCGGGCACAGTTTCCCGTGGCTCGTTCGCCTCAAATGAGCCTTGATGGTCAAGTCTTCTCTGTAACGGTGGTGGTGGTGGCTCCAATGTAACCGACGACAGGCCCTAAAGCCTTTGTGACCGACGAAGCTCTTGATCTTCCACTTTGTGAAAAGATTAATGACACAATAAGGCTTTTACTAGCGTTGAAAACCAACACACACTAGAAAAGTTCCTATGAGATAAAGCAAGCAAACCACTATCTAGTTAGAAGAACAGTTACTCCAACCAATACTATAGAAACGTACCGATGCAAGTGAAACTTAAATATGAAAGAAACCTCTGAGTATACTCTGTAAAGAATGGCCCAACATCTTCCCTAGGTACCACGGTATACCCCTGCAGTCACCTGTGTAAGTCTCTAGAATAAAGGAAACTAGGTTGCCAGATCGCGAACAATCACCGGGCGGGTATAGTTGACAATCGAGTGGACCTCAATGAGAAGGGTATCAAGCCTAAAACCGATCAAGGGTATCGAAAGCAAGTGGTTTGGAAGACAACTGAGGACCTCGAACAGATTCAAGATCCATAAATCTCCGTAGGAAAATGAAACCAATAGTATCCCATGACAAGTCCTCTATATGCGTTCCCCACTATGCTTGGTCTGGATTTGGAGGGGTTATCTCTGCTACCTTTCCACATGTGACCTCGTGTTTATCCCCTGTGTTATAGGGGAGTCCTAGATAACTTTCACATTTAATGGAATTTTTACACTCCCTAGCTTTGACTCTAATGTTTGTTTGTAAACCTGTTGGCAGCCAATTCACCTTTTTTATGATCCTATAAGCTGCCTACACCTATGTCTTGCAAACATCAAGTTTTTCGTTGCATTTTTCAAATAGATGACATTTTGATTTCTTGCGACATTTACACATTTGTCTTCGTTAAGTTTTCACGACTGTAAGCGTGAAACTTCTCCTTTCGAGGTCACATTTCGATCACTATCTGAACTGTCATGATCTTTTTATCGATATGCCTACTGCACTTACCTTTTGTTTATCGTTATGTGGCTGGAAGGAATTTTGAACTATGCTCATTGGACATTCTTATATTAATTGCATAACTTGATTTTATTGAGTTTGTAAGGCATTGAGCATTTGGATTTACACTTTATATGACTTGCCTGGTCATTGATTCTATGAAAATACATAGGGGTTATGATTAAATTTTATATATATATATATATGATATAATCCTTATGTTAATCCTTCATAAATTATTGGCTAGTCGACTATATGAATATCATTTTGGCATTTTGATTAAACTTTTGATTATATACATTGGCGCATAGTTGATTTTGGGTTTTGATTTATACGTCGGATGTATGAACACCATGGCATAACATTTTCGTGTATTGACATACACCTTTGATTTCATTGATTATACATATGACCTAATGGTAAAACTATTATTATGTAGTGAACAACTATGAAATTTGGCGGTTGTACTTGGATAATAAACATTATGCATGGCAGACTCCACCACCTTTGCATACGCGCATTTATGCTTACCCCTTTTGGCTCGTTCATTGTTGTTGGTTCGGGTAGCTCTGTTACTGTGTGTGTTGGTGAATTTGAACCCTTCCCTTACCATGCATTCGGCTCCATGGCCCTAGTTGTGCGAGTTGAACCCAATGGCAGTCAAGCCCTGTTAATGTTCGACAATGCTCGCCAAGATTTGGCAGACAGTGGATGGCTTACCTTCGTGAAACGTTTTGAGGGTTTTAACCTTTGCGTAGCTCGACAGTTTTCCATGACCTTCGATGGATGTCGAGCCAAGGTCAATGATATACAGTTAGAGATTGATGAATAGTTTATCAGCTCAACCACGAGGTTACCTACCTCTGGACAATGTTGGTTTAAGAATTGCAAGGTCGAGGAAGTGCCATGGGCATTGTTGTTTCAATCGTGCAAAATCACCTCCTATGAGAGAGGTATGCCTGTAACTATGCTTAAACAACGATGGCACGATTTATTAATGATAATCAAGAAGTTTGTGACTTGTGAAGATTGATACGGGTTTGTGTTCCTCTACCACCTGCATCTATTGATGGTTTTTATAGGGTATCCTCTGAACATGTCGTTCTATTTTCATTAGAGCCTGTATAAAATGTCCAAAAAGTATAAAAGGCACCAGGCTAATAACAACCTATTTCATTATGGGATTATTAATCTCATCGTTGTTTATCAGTTGAGTTTGCTAGGCAATAGTTGGAAGGCTTTCATTGCCCGTAATGGCTTTGAGGACATCGACCCTATACAGGTTGATAAACCTGTGGTAACTGAGACTAAGGCTGAACTGCCTCTACCCTTACACCTCCTACTACCTAAACCCTTGGCTGACCCTCCTATTGACTTACCCAACACTGTAGCTAAGAGTGCAGAAGCCATTACAAATCCTATGAGAAAAAAGCTCAAGGAAAACCTTGCTGCAAACACCAAAGGGAAAAGAAATGCGCGTTTGATTTCACGGATGGCAAGAAACAAGCCAGAACCTCCTGTTGAGCCAAACCCTATCGTCTTGAGTGAGGACTCCAATTCAGAAGTTGAGCGTTTCTTGGCCAGAAAATACCCCTATTCGCAATGTTTGTGTCATGAACCCCCTTATGATTTTGTATCAAACCTACCCCCCTGCCTAAAGGACGACCTTAACTACCCAGGTATTAAGTCGCCTCGTGAAACCCTTGGTCATTTGCCCAAACCCTCGCCTGCTCTGTCTAAACCCACATAGTCACCCTGTGATCAATGCAATTCATGGTTAGAGCGATATTTTATTGATGTTCCTATACTTCAGTCAAGGATTCAATCATTGGAAGAATAGATTGCACTGCTAACCAGTCAAAAGGCCAAGCTCCAAGTGACAGATAAAAAGCAAAAGACAACCGGCTCCATCCTGTTTAAAAACGTGCAATCAGCCATGGCTGTTGTAAATTCCAAGCTGGCATAATCAAGCAGCCTCGTCGCTACACAGGTATGGTTCTGACGTCATTTTGTTCTGTAAATAATCTAGTTTGGTATAACGATTTGTATTCAGTTTCTAAATAGCTTGATCGATTATCCAAATACCTCTATCATTCGATGATCATCCTGTACATGGCTTCGTTTTGATGAAAATAGAACGAATTTCAATTCGATATACGATCTGATTATTCCCAGTATAGAAATCAATAGATTTTGATTGGATTTGAGTGATCTTTGCTTGAATTTGATTGATTGCCTTGCCTCGTTAAGGTGACAAAATTAATAGTTTGCCTTCAAATGAATTGGTTTGTATCCGATTTGAAAAGGAAATTTTTCATATTTAGTTTAGAACACAATCATGCTAGGATTTGATTTGGTTATGATCTATATGCTATGGTTGGTAAACGGTTTGATTAAGTTTGACTGTTACGATTTTTCTCGGATTCGATTTCATTATCATTGGTATGACTGGTAAATGTTTTCAGGAAGATACTTGTTACGATGTTGTGTCATGTGATGTTCTATCTTTGATTGTTTCCAAGTTAAGGATAATGACTCTGTCTCTTTGATGAAAACGTTAAGCTCAAATAAACTTCACGCCCGAAATTGGAAATGAATCAGAATCGTAACAATTACGTGAAAATCTTAGCTAATCGATTCGCTTTTGTTCTAATTTGGCAAGTTTGTCCTATGAGTCGAGTTCAGATTATAATTGATACTTTGTATTTTAAATTTGTGAAATGAATTGGTCAAACTCTGATATGATTCATTTGATTGAAACGATTGTGATCAAAATTAATCGATCCTGTTTGCTTATTGTGCAATGATCAATGATCAAAATCTATAAAAAACCCTCTTTGATTAATCCTGTTATGATTTTGTTATGAGTCAATTATCATTTGGATTCGTTTACAACCTAGATCGCTTGCTATACAATTATCGTAATAATCCTGTTTGATTCACAAAGGTAATGATGTGTTTGTGATTTGTTTTATTTTCAATTGAATATCAAAATGATCTCATAACAGATGGATTCGATTTGTTGAGAAATGATTACGATTCTGTTTCATATGATTTCATTTACTCGATTTATGACTATAATCGAAACAGAGTATTTCTATCTCTGTACTCAGTTAAGGATGTGGATCCTGTTTGATTTCATAATAGAATATCGATTTCAATTTATGATCCATTCTCAAATGATTGTTGGATGTAAATTGAATGGAATTTCTTAAAATATTTGATTTAATTTCAATTCTGATTCTGTATCTGATTTTAGACTAGCTATAGAATCAGATGATTCTGTAGCTAAGTCTGTAGAATTAAATTTTTATTGTTTTATTAATAAAATATCTCTCTAACTTGTCTATTTTTGACTTGTTTCAGGTGAATTCGAAATTACATGGGATTTGATGGACAGTTTAGAGGATATTTGAAATATTTTGGTTTCATTTTAGTTTCTTAGTTTAGTAGATCTTGGGAATATCTTCCCAGATTATGTAAACAGTTTTATAACTTCCACAGGGAGGTTTTACCCTGTGGAAAAACTTATAAATACTCATTATTTTTTGTAATAAGATCATTCTCATTCGTGGGAGAACAAGGATGTGGAATTTTAATACAGACTGAGACATAAATTGATGTTCTGCTACAGCTTTAGCTTTTCATAATATCAATATTTTATTTCATGTTTATGTGTATCAATTTGCATTTGGTTAATGACTACTTTAGCTATCTTAGTCTTTTGCAAATGATATGATTTAATCAATATAATCCATATCTGATTTCTTCCAGTATTTAAAAACATAGCAATTACTTGATTCAGT
>ML783426.1:595760-623505 GCA_009831015.1 Picea engelmannii | reverse complement strand
TTGCAAATGATATGATTTAATCAATATAATCCATATCTGATTTCTTCCAGTATTTAAAAACATAGCAATTACTTGATTCAGTTTGTGAATGACAGATTTCTCTTCTTCATCAATTGGATTATTAAGTATAAGTTTTTGCATAATAGGTTTACCTAATTGCAGAGATTTATAAATCTTATAATTGTTATGATTTTTTATGTCTTGTTTGTCCTGTAAACCAACTCAAAGAGCATTGCAGCTATCGTTTACGAGAAGCTTCTGGATTATTCAGTGCGAGTTTCCTTCCTCCGACCAGCTTCAAAGTCATCACACACAGGACAAATTTGGAGCATTTCCAGGTCAGTTTGTCATTTGTTTGCTTAGTGTATTTAGTAGTAGTTTAGTTTAGATATAAGTTTATTTAGATTTATAGGTAGAATTAGTATATTAGATTGTTTAATTTCAGTAAGTTTTATTTATTGTTTATAAAATCATAAAATCAACAAAAAATATCTTTCTCTGTCTTAGGGCAGAAAGCAAATGAGTTTTCCAGGTTTTGTTTAAATCTGTATTTTGTGCCCCCGGGGGGGCAGCTCAATTGGCAAGTGCCGTGAAAATGAAGTTCCATGAGGTTTCGAGTTCAATTCCCCCCGACTTACCTTGTGTGCCATGTAAGGGGCATCGTGGGCACACCTGGAGGTTATAGTGGTAGCGGTTGGATAACACGGCCACGTGTAACGCGAGCACATGCCCAACTAGTTGCTGATTCCTCCAGAGACACACACACACAAAAAAAAAAAATCTGTATTTTGTGAATATTGTGCATTTTATGAATAAGTTATATTAGTTAGTAGTTTGTATATATAGAGATAGTAGATTAGTTAGTTTGTTTAGTAGTTAGTTTTAATTACATTAGTATATTAGTTTGTTTTATTTATTGTTAGTTAGTTTAGTTTAGATTAGTTTTCTTTTGTTTTCTTAGGACCTTAGATCGGATAACGGAGCCGCTAAACCCGTCAGGGTGGTTCATTCCAAATGGCTTGGGTTATTAGACAACCTCGGACCAGTTCCACTCTCTCAGTTGACGGACGGTTAATTTTTCCTGTCAACAAATGGTGCTAGAAGGAGGGCCTGAACTTAATTAATAGCACGAGGCGGTCGAAAGAATCCCCCCCCCCCTAATCACTTACCTATAGTGACTAGAAGCCGTTCACACGATAATATTCCCCTTCAAACAACAACTACTTCAACCGACGATCCACAGATCACAGTTGAGCCAGAAACCCCTAATCCTACAGCTGGTCACATACAAGAGATTGTTCGTCAATCTCTTATTAAAACACATAGTGCCTTAGCCCGTTTGAGGCAAGTAAACCGTTCATGGGGTCAACCTTTGGACTTCTCTGATATCAGAGAACAATTAGGTGACACTAACCTCACTGTGAATCCTACAGATCCAAACCTAAATCCTACTGCAGGAGGATCTAGGATACCTCCTTCACCACCTCCCTCATCTCCTTCCTCTTCTGGAGGATATTCCTCGTCAGAAGAAGGCAATTCACCTTCTCAGCCTTCCACACCCACTACCCCAATGGAAAATCAGAACAACCCTGCTAGACCTTGGTTGGACCAGGATGTTGTAGTTGTACCTGGACCTCATCACCCTTTACCTAAACACCCAGAGAAATGGCTTCCCAAGTTTGATCTCGACTCAAAATAGATAGCTGAATATCATATCAAAAAAATTATGTTAGCCATAAGACTCTGCAATGTTGAACATGAAGACGTTGTCTGTAGGTTGTTCCTGTATACTTTCGAGGGTAATGCATCGACATGGTACTTTGCCCAATAGCCCCATACCATCGTGTCTTGGGAAAAATTTGAGTCATGCTTTTTGGAAAATCTCGGAGACAGTAAGCCTCCGAAAGTCTTGGTCATGGACCTTTCTAGCTTAAAAATGAACCCAAAAGAAAAAGTTAAAGACTTTAATCAAAGATTCTTAACACTTAAAAACCGAATCCCTGCAGATTCTATGCCTACTGAGAGTCTTGTGATAGCTTAATACACTAAAGCTTTGCATCAAAGCATAGCTATTTGGGTTAAACAATCTAAGAAAGCGATGTTGTTAGAAGCCTTCGAGGAGGCTATCCAGATAGAAAAAGACATACTTAGTCTTAAGGACTCTTCTAGCAATGAAACTGAAACTGGTTCTTCTTCCAAAAAGAAGATTGAAATTCTCCCCAGACCTACTCAAAGTAACACACAACCTGAAAACTCTGATTTGGAAAATTTAACTAAAGTTGTTCAAAAACTGTCGAATCAAGTTATAGACTTAAAAAGGTCGACTGAAGAAGCTTCCTCAAGTAAGGGACCCTATAAACCTCCTTTCCGAAAGCCTTTCCCTACCAACCGACCTAATCCAAATCCCGAAGGCTTAAATCTAGAAAGTTTGCAATGTGCTCTTCAAACAATTCTAGAAGCCCAAGATAACTTGATGCCCCCTGAGATTCCTCAGGAGGAAGTTGAACAGGAAACAGTTCAAGAAGAAGAGTCTTCTCCTAACATCTTTGGACACTTCTCGGACAACATCTTTCAAGCTAACTTCGAGACTGTTCACCCTTATAACACTAGGAGTAAGACAACAAACAAGCCTTCTACCGAGAACACTACAACTTCGAATCCAAAGCCATCTAAATCAACAGAGACTAAACAGAGAAATGTGAACCCCAACTTAGATTATGATGTTGTTGAAGATCTTAAAAAGTTAAGGGCTAACATTTCTATTTATGAGTTGTTGAAGTTTCCATTTTTGTTACAAAAAATGTTGCAAAATATTTCAGAGAATGGTAAGAATGGTAATTCAATTGGTAACAAAGTTGTGCAAAGCAAAGTTCCGCAGAAGACTTCCACTAAAAATAATCATGATCCTCAAGATAAAGGAAGTCTTCCTGTAGTCCCTGTAAATAATGTAAATAATGCAAATAATGTAAATAATGTAGATAAAGTAGCCTTAGAAATTGCGAGTAAGAAGCCACAAGCTACTACTCTTAGTACTCGCAAGAATGTACCTCCTTTTCTTTTAACTTTCGAAATTTTCAACAGAAATGTGCATAATTGTATGGTGGACTCAGGGGCATCATCCAATGTGATGCCTTGGTCTGTCTGCCAAAAGATTAACGCTGAAGTGGAACCATCTACTTTAAAAATCATACAACTTGATCGGACAAATGTCAAAGTTATAGGCGAACTAAAAAATGTATTGAATAGATTATCGTCTAACCCAAAGGTTCATCAAGTTATTGATATAATCCTTGTGGATATTCCAGAAATGTATGGTTTGTTTTTGAGCAGGGACTAGTCGGAGCAACTACATGGTTATTTTGCAACAGACTGGTCTCATCTATGGCTTCCAGAGAACGACAAGCCTAATAAAATCAGAATAAACCGTGAGCGCTACCTTAAGTTCACGGTCACTGATTTGAACCATACAAACCCCATGCTAATTCACCTGAAATACAAGGGATGGACACCTTCTTCAGCAACTTCATGGCCGAGGTTTCACCTATCATCAATCCGGAACAACAGTCCGAGATTGTAGCATTTTTGCAACCCGCACCTTCCACACAACAATCTCTTAAACCCGATGCAAATCAAATTTGGTCTCTGTATTTCGACGGGTCAAAGTCCAAAGAAGGAGCCGGAGCAGGCTACGTCATTATCGATCCGGCAGGTAACAAGACATTAATGGCTTGTAGACTAGAGTTTGAATGTACTAACAATACTGTAGAATATGAGGCTTTACTACAAGGTCTCAGAAAAGCTCTGGATATGAACATTCAAAACCTGGTCGTATTTGGCGACTCTAAAATAGTGGTTAGACAGGTGAGAGATTCTATCCACTGTCTTTCTCCGCATCTCAAAAGCTACCAATCTGAGGTATGGAATTTAATGAATAAATTTTCTTCTTTCAATATAAATTCCATTCCTAGATTGAATAACTCTGAAGCAGATTTATTAGCTAATGTAGCTTCTAAACTTCTTCCTATAGAAGGCTTGTCCCCAGATGCATTCTCTGTTGAGATATTGTTTCGGCCATCCATTCCTGATAACATCACAAATTGGAAAGTATTTGACAATGATCAACAGATTATCAAATTTCTGCACATGGAAGAAACCTTCCAAGGTGTGGTGATAGACGAGCACACACACGATGACAATTTGCGCGATTTCATGGTAATACCTGATCCAAAATCTCATGAAGCTCTATTGGATATGGTAAACTCGATCCCAAAATCTGTAATTAGATTAGAGAAGTTTTATGATTTTGAAGATAAATTTAAAAAGACGCTCAATTGTAAAACTAATAGTTCCTCGTTGTCTTATGAAAAAGTTAATTTAGGAACTAGTGAAAATCCTCAGTGCATTAACCTAGGCTTGGGATGTTCTAGACAAGAAAAAGCTGCTTTTGTTAAATTATTTAAAGAATTTAAGGATGTCTTTGCATGGACGTATGATGATCTCAAAATGTTCGATCTTAATATCATACAACATGTCATCCCAATGAAGCCCCAAACCTTACCCTTCCAATAGAAACTGAGGAAGATGCACCCTAAACTAGAACCGACCGTTCAAAAAGAATTGAATAAACTCCTAAGTGCTAAAATAATTTTTCCTGTTAGGCACACTCAATGGGTGTCCAACCTTGTCCCAGTTCAGAAGAAAAACAGGGAAATCCGACTTTGCGTCGATTTCCGCAACCTTAATAGAGCGTCTAACAAAGACAACTATCCTGTCCCACCCATGGAACATATCCTTCAACAGGTATCTAGTTTCGAGAGGCTATCTTTATTGGATGGTTTCTTTGGATACAACCAAGTCCTGATGTCTCCACCAGACCAACTCAAAACTACCTTCCGTACTCCGTGGGGCACTTATGCTTATCGTAAAATGCCCTTTAGATTGATTAATGCTGGTGCTACCTTTTAGAGAGAAATGGATATTTCTTTCCAAGGCTTAATTAATCACTCCATCGTAGTTTACTTAGATGATGTGACTATTTATTCTAAAAATAAAGACGATCATCTAGCTCACTTACGAGCCGTTCTGCTACGATGTCGTAAATACAGCGTCTCCTTGAACCCCAAAAAGTCCATCTTTGTAGTAGAACAGGGTAAACTCCTAGGATTCATTGTGTCTAGTGAAGGAATGATTATTGACCCTAAAAGGACTCAAGTCATTGCAAAACTTCCCCCTCCTACATCCAAAAAATCCATGCAGTCTCTCTTAGGCCAGATTAACTTCGTGAGAATATTTGTCCCCAGTTTCTCCGAAATGGTCAAGCCTCTACAGAACCTGATTAAGAAAGACACCCAATATCACTGGGGACCCACAAAAAATCAAGCTTTTAATTTGATAAAGAAGGCCATAATAGACGCTCCGTTTCTCATGAGCCCTGACTTCTCTCAAGATTTTACACTCTATACTTTTGCCTCTGACCGTTCCTATGCCGCAGCCCTAACTCAGAAGAATTCCGAGAACAATGAAGTACCCATCGCCTTTATGAGCTCTTCTTTCAAAGGTTCTAAACTTAACTACCCAGTAGTTGATCAGCAAGCCTATGCTATTTTCAAAGAAGTCAAACATTTTCGATCCTATCTTTTGAAGTCAAGGATGAAAGTCATTGTCCCCTACCCTGTCGTAAGGAACTTGTTAGTGCAAAAGGATTTAGGAGAGAAGAGAGCTAATTGGGTCACCTCCTTGCAGGAGTATGACTTAGAGATCACCCCAGCTCATATCGTGAGAGGCCAAGGGTTGTGTAAGTTGGTTGTTGATTCGAAAACATGACAGCAAGAAGATAGTGATACGTCAAACCTAGGACAAAGTGATCAAATCCTAATTTGTTGTGCACAAAACTTCGTTAGTCCCTGGTATGGCGATATTAGATTCTGTCTTGAACATGGGTTAGCACCCCATCACCTTGATCCTGCCAAGAGAAGAGCGTTGAGGCTAAAGTCCGCCTCCTTTCATCTAGTTAACAGTGTGTTGTTTCATCAGAATTTTGATGGCGTACTGATGCACTGTCTTGAGAAAGATGAAGCATAAAAAGTCTTCCTTGAGTTGTATGCAGGAGAAGCTGGTGGTCACTTCGGTGGTGACACCACTACTCATAAGATTTTAAGAGCCGGTTACTACTGGCCCACACTTTTTAGGGATGCCCATGCCTTGTGTCGCAAATGCATCATCTGTCAAAAAGCATCAGGGCAGTTGCAAAAACCAGCCATTCCCTTGCAACCCATTTCAGTAGATTCTCCTTTCTAGCAATGGGGCCTTCATATCATAGGTCCAGTTAACCCTCCATCCTCGCAACAACATAAGTATATTGTGACAGCCACAGATTACTTTACTCGATGGTTTGAAGCTGCTGCGCTAAGAACTGTCAACAACAGTCAGGTAATCGCTTTTCTAAACTCGAATATTATCACTCGTTTCAGTATCCCTGACTATCTAGTCTTTGAAAACGCTTCATACTTTTCTTCTCTTGAGATGAGTGAGTTTTCTTTGGAAAAAGGAATAAATTTGAAGTATTCTGCTAGTTACTACCCCCAGGGAAATGACTTAGCAGAATCAACAAACAAGAACTTGATTAAAATTATCAAGAGAACTATGGTTGAAAATCACAAGAATTGGCACAATGCACTGTTGAACGCACTATGGGATGATAGGGTAATGCCCAAAGCCGCTATAGGTAACTCCCCCTTTTTTCTGGTTTATGGTAGATAAGTAATTATGCCACCTCACATTCTTCTTCCTTCGCTTCAGTTGTCACAAAAAGTCCAAGAAGAAGATTGTCCCCCTTTAGAAAGCCGAATTAACGCTTTGATGAAGTTGGAAGAAGTAAGAGCCCAAGCTAAGTGTAAGTTAGATAAACATCAACAATTGATTAAAAGCTGGTTCGATTATAATTTTGCTTCTGATAGGAATTTTGAAGTAGGCGATCTCGTCTTAAAATGGGACAAACCACACGAAGGAAAGGGTGAGGATACCAAATTTCAAAACTTATGGCTTGGACCATTTTTGATTGATGAAAAGTTGGGTCCTAGTTCCTTTCGATTGCAGAATCTTGAAGGGCAGCTTGACACCTATCCAATGAATGGCCAAGCCCTGAAAAGATACTTTGTTTGATAACTACCCTTGTATATTATGTAAATATTTCATTTTTGTTTGCATTTTCGTTTGCTTTCTGTTTTGATTTGAATTTATCAGTTTGTGTTTTTGAAAAATATATATACCTGTACACTGAGCTATTCAGACAAAGACTATAGAAAATTTCTTCGCTGAAATAACTTCTGAAAAATTTGTACAAACATCAAAGATATATTGCTGAAATTAATATTTGTGTTGGGAAATTTTGTTGTTTGAAAGAATTTTACTGATGTCAATCTTTGAGAAAAGTTTGTCATGATCATCTATTATCTTTTTACGCTGTCCCTTTTCCGTAAAGGAATGACTCAAAAGATGTCTCCCTGTCATAGGAAGTGTTTTGTAAATAAAACATCTCTGGAGCTAAATAAAGGACAGTTCTAAAAAATTATGATGAGGTCTTAAAAAATATGCTAAAATATCAAGATTTTTAGCGTCGCCCCGCTCAGCTATATACCTATGAAAAAACAAAACAAAACAAAATTATTAATAAGAGCTATGGGAAATTCTTGTAAACCCGCCGGGATACTGAACAGGTCTGCTGGCAGCAGGTAAATGCATGCATGGTGCCAAGACAACTTCGCTGGGGTACTGAACAAGCCTGCTGGCAGCGAAGCAATGTCGGGTACATGAAAATCTGCAAAAAATATAAGAAACCTCTTTAATGTCCTTTATTCTGATTTAGAACTTCTTGACAGGATACAGATGTCAGAGTGGGTTAAATGGCAACCCTGTCGAGGCTATGGATGCCTGCTGGTAGCAGTGGCCATGCCAACAGTATTGAAGATTTTATCTTTAATATCGTGACTTGCTAATCGTAAGATTGTTATTGGTTTTCATCTTTTGAAACACTGCTGGAAAAAATGGTTTATGATGATGTTTGTACGATTTTCTGGTTGTTATTTTTGAGTCGGAATTATCTTTGCTATCTTAATCTGAATTTGTACCTTTTGCAGAGATAACTACTTCTTCCAGTGTGTTGCCATTGTTGGCAGCCAATTCACCTTTTTTATGATCCTATAAGCTGCCTACACCTATGTCTTGCAAACATCAAGTTTTTCGTCGCATTGTTCAAATAGATGACATTTTCATTTCTTGCGACATTTACACATTTGTCTTCATTAAGTTTTCACGACTGTAAGTGTGAAAACTTCTCCTTTCGAGGTCACATTTCGATCACTATTTGAATTGTCATGATCTTTTTATCGATATGCCTACTGCACTTACCTTTTGTTTATCGTTATGTGGCTGGAAGGACTTTCGAACTGTGCTAATTGGACATTTTTATATTAATTGCATAACTTGATTTTATTGAGTTTGTAAGGCATTGAGCATTTGGATTTACACTTTATATGACTTGTCTGGTCATTGATTCTATGAAAATACATAGGGGTTATGATTAAATTATATATATATATATATATATATATATATATATATATATATATATATATATATATATATATATATATATATATGATATAATCCTTATGTTAATCCTTCATAACTTATTGGCTAGTCAACTATATGAATATCATTTTGGCACTTTGATTAAACTTTTGATTATATACATTGGCGCATAGTTGATTTTGGGTTTTGATTTATATGTCAGATGTTTGAACACCATGGCATAACGTTTGCGTGTATTAACATACACCTTTGATTTCATTGATTGTACACATGACCTAATGGTAAAACTATTATTATGAAGTGAACAACTATGAAATTTGGCGGTTGTACTTGGATAATAAACATTATGCATGGCAGACTCCACCACCTTCGCATATGTGCATTTATGCTTACCCCTTTTGGCTCGTTCATTGTTGTTGGTTCGGGTAGCTATGTTACTGTGTGTGTTGGTGAATTCAAACCCTTCCCTTACCATGCATTCGGCACCATGGCCCCAGTTGTGCGAGTTGAACCCAATGGCAGTCAAGCCCTATTAATGTTTGAGAATGCTTTCCAAGATTTGGCAGACAGTGGATGGCTTACCTTCGTGAAAAGTTTTGAGGGTTTTAACCTTTGTGTAGCTCGACAGTTTGCCATGACCTTCGATGGATTTCGAGCCAAGGTCGGCGATATAAAGTTAGAGATTGATGAACAGTTTATCATCTCATCCACGGGGTTACCTACCTCTGGACAGCGTTGGTTTAAGAATTGCAAGGTTGAGGAAGTGCCGTGGGCATTGTTGTTTCAATCGTGCAAAATCACCTCCTGTGAGAGAGGTATGCCCGTAACTATACTTAAACAATGATGGCATGATTTATTAATGATAATCAAGCAGTTTGTGACCTGTGAAGGTCGATATGGGTTTGTGTTCCTCTACCACTTGCGTCTATTGATGGTTTTTATAGGGTATCCTCTGAACATGGCGTTCTATTTTCATCGGAGCCTGTATAAAATGTCCAAAAAGTATAAAAGGCACTAGGCTGATAACAGCTTGTTTCATCATGGGCTTATTAAGCTCATCATTGTTTATAAGTTGAGTTTGTTGGGCGATAGTTGGAAGGATTTCATTGCCCGTAATGGCTTTGAGGACATCAACCCTATACAGGCTGATAAACCTGTGGTAACTGAGACTAAGGCTGAACCGCCTCTACCCTTACACCTCCTACTACCTAAACCCTCGGTCGACCCTCCTATCGACTTACCTGACACTGTAGCTAAGAGTGCAGAAGCCATTACAAAGCCTATGAGAAAAAATCTCAAGGCAAACCTTGCTGCAAATGCCAAAGGGAAAATAAATGCATGTTTGATTTCATGGATGGCAAGAAACAAGCCAAAACCCCCTATTGAGCCAAACCCTATCGTCTTGAGTGAGGACTCCGATTCAGAAGTTGAGCATTTCTTGGCCAGCGAATACCCCTATTCGCAAGGTTTGTGTCATGAACCCCCTTATATCAAACCTACCCCCCTACCTAAAGGACGACCTTAACTACCCAGGTTTTAAGTCGCCTTGTGAAACCCTTGGTCATTTTCCCAAACCCTCGCCTGCTCTGTCTAAACCCACACAGTCACCCTATGATCAATGCAATTCATGGTTAGAGTGATATTTTATTGATGTTCCTATACTTCAGTCAAGGATTCAATCATTGGAAGAATATATTGCACTGCTAACTAGTCAAAAGGCCAAGCTCCAAGCGACAGATAAAAAGCAAAAGACAACCGGCTCCATCCTGTTTAAAAATGTGGAATCAGCCACGGCTGTTGTAAATTCCAAGATGACATAATCAAGCAGCCTCGTCGCTACACAGGTATGGTTCTGACATCGTTTTGTTCTATAAATAATCTAGTTTTCTTTAATGATTTGTATTCAGTTTTTAAATAGCTTGATCGATTATCCAAATACCTCTATCATTCGGTGATCATTCTGTACATGGCTTCGTTTTGATGAAAATAGAAAGAATTTCGATTCGATATATGATTTGATTATTCCCAATATAGAAATCAATAGATTTTGATTGGATTTGAGTGATCTTTGCTTGAATTTGATTGATTGTCTTGCTTCGTTAAGGTGACAAAATTAATAGTTTGCCTTCAAATGAATTGGTTTGTATCCGATTTGAAAAGGAAAATTTTCATATTTAGTTTAGAACACAATCATGCTCGGATTTGATTTGGTTATGATCTATATGCTATGGTTGGTAAACTGTTTGATTAAGTTTGACTGTTACGATTTTGCTCGGATTCGATTTCATTATCATTGGTATGACTGGTAAATGTTTTCGGGAAGATACTTGTTATGATGCTGTGTCATGTGATGTTCTATCTTTGATTGTTTCCAAGTTAAGGATAATGACTCTGTCTCTTTGATGAAAACGTTACACTCAAATAACCTTCGCGCCCGAAATTGGAAATGAATCCGAATCGTAACAATTACGTGAAAATCTTATCTAATCGATTCGCTTTTGTTCTAATTTGGCAATTTTTTCCTATGAGTCGAGTTTGGATTATAATTGATACTCTGTATTTTAAATTTGTGAAATGAATTGGTCAAACTCTGATATGATTCGTTTGATTGAAACGATTTTGATCAAAATTAATCGATCTTGTTTGCTTACTGTGCAATGATAAACGATCGAAATCTATAACAAACCCTCTTTGATTAATCCTGTTATGATTTTGTTATGATTCAATTATCGTTTGGATTCGTTTACAACCTAGATCACTTGCTATACAGTTGTCGTGATAATCCTGTTCGATTCACAAGGGTAATGATGTGTTTCTGTTTCATATGATTTCATTTACCTGATTTATGACTATAATCAAAACAAAGTATTGCTATCTCTGTACTCAGTTAAGGATGTGGATCCTGTTTGATTTCATAATAGAATATCGATTTCAATTTATGATCCATTATAAAATGATTGTTGGATGTAAATTGAATGAAATTTCTTAAAAGATTTGATGTAATTTCAATTCTGATTCTGTATCTTATTTTAGACTAGCTACATAATCAGATGATTCTGTAGCTAAGTCTGTAGAATTAAATTTTTATTGTTTTATTAATAAAATATCTCTCTAACTTGTCTATTTTTGACTTGTTTCAGGTGAATTCGAAATTACATGGGATTTGATGGATAGTTTAGAGGATATTTGAAATATTTTGGTTTCATTTTAGTTTCTTAGTTTAGTAGATCTTGGGAATATCTTCCTAGATTATGTAAACGGTTTTATAACTTCCACAGGGAGGTTTTACCCTATGGAAAAATTTATAAATACTCATTATTTTTTGTAATAAGATCATCCTCATTCATGGGAGAACAAGGATATGGAATTTTAATACAGACTGAGACAGAAATTGATGTTCTGCTACAGCTTTAGCTTTTCATAATATCAATATTTTGTTTCATGTTTATGTGTATCAATTTGCATTTGGTTAATGACTACTTCAACTATCTTAGTCTTTTGCAAATGATATGATTTAATCAATATAATCCATATCTGATTTCTTCCAGTATTTAAAAACATAGCAATTACTTGATTCAGTTTGTGAATGACAGATTTCTCTTCTTCATCAATTGGATTATTAAGTATAAGTTTTTGCATAACAGGTTTACCTAATTGCATAGATTTATAAATCTTATAATTGTTATGATTTGTTATGTCTTGTTTGTCTTGTAAACCAACTCAAAGAGCATTGCAACTATCGTTTACGAGAAGCTTCTAGATTATTCGGTGCGAGTTTCCTTCCTCCAACCAGCTTTGAAGTCATCACACACAGGACAAATCTAGAGCGTTTCCAGGTCAGTTTGTCATTTGTTTTCTTAGTGTATTTAGTAGTAGTTTAGTTTAGATATAAGTTTATTTAGATTTATAGGTAGAATTAGTATATTAGATTGTTTAATTTCAGTAAGTTTAATTTCTTGTTTATAAAATCATAAAATCAACAAAAAATATCTTTCTCTATCTTAGGGCAGAAAGCAAATGAGTTTTCCAGGTTTTGTTTAAATCTGTATTTTGTGAATATTGTGCATTTTTTGAATAAGTTATATTAGTTAGTAGTTTGTATATATAGAGATAGTATATTAGTTAGTTTGTTTAGTAGTTAGTTTTAATTAGATTAGTATATTAGTTTGTTTTATTTATTGTTAGTTAGTTTAGTTTAGATTAGTTTTCTTTTGTTTTCTTAGGACCTTAGATCGGCTAACGGAGCTGCTAAACCCGTCAGGGTGGTTCATTCCAAACAGCTTGGGTTATTAGACAACCCCGGACTGGTTCCACTCTCTCAGTTTACAGACAGTCAATTTCTCCCATCAACAAAACCTTGAAGAGTTTCCCCTCCAACCTAAATCAAGGCTCTAGCCTAGACTAGTTGATTGACCCTACAAACATAAAGTCTAGTTGATTTTAAGTTAGCGTTAATTTTAAATGGCTTGTTTTACGTCAAGGAAATGATAATGAAACTAGTGGTGTGTTTTGAAGGATGAAGAAGGATAAATAAATGAAATTGAAAGAAAAATTACTTCTATTTGAAAAATAAAGATTTGCAACTAACTCTTTAACCAAATTTTCATAACTACTTTTTCTAAGATCTTTTAAAGGAAAACCTAAAATGAAATCTTGCTCGACTATGAGCTACTTAATGTTCTAAGCAATCAGTAAAGAACTTAAGAAAATAAATATTTTTCGTAACAAGCAAAATAATCAACCCAACTACTTAACCAAACTAAGAAATGAAATATTTTTTATTATTATTTTGAAATGCTTCAAACAAGAAAACTCGAAATAAATCTTTTTTCTTTTCTTTAAAGAAAACGAAAGGGAAAAAGTAAAAACCAAGACAAGACTGAAACTGACTTCTGGCCCATTGCGGATCACAGGGCGTCACTGAAGACACCAAACATGCTGATCAAATACTCGCAGACTCGTTGAAAAACCCTTTCAAATAAAACACAAGAAATATTTAAAAAGATAAGCAAACTGACATCAAACCCAGGCTATGACTATAACAACAGTCACTGTACTTGATCAAGAAACCCTGAGAAGTATGACTTCAATCAGGGAACAGGTTGACTGCCTCTTTTTAAAGGAAATATTTCTTGACACGGGCTGTAATATCCCTAGGCCGAACCCAATTGTAATGTAAATGAAAATGTACTTAAGCTAGTGAGTTGTTTGATATCATTTTTTGTATGCACATTTCATGGCATAGTGTGTGCATGTACTGCAAAGTAAAATGAGGAAGTTTGCACATTCCAGGATGTTGCGCACAAAAACATAAGTGTGCACAATTTTGAGGCCAGGTAGCCTTTTATGTATATGCTACATTTATAGGCTAGTGAGCTAGTTATTATAAGCTAGGATGTTCATGTTTTGATTAGGTCGGAGAGCCTAGATGTTAAAGGCCATTGCGCCTACTTTTGTATATATGTCATAGTTAATATAAAATTTATCGCTACATGCAGAATGACCACGATAAAAGAGAAGGGGGACTAAACTCCACTAGTTAGGGAAAGGGAGGGGCCTAAAATTTAAGGAAAAGGGCTAAGCTAGGGAGCTTAAGCCAAAAAGGAATATTATATTAATATTTATTAAATCATAAAGTATGGATAATTATTTTATCCTAAGTTCTAATGTTGGGGAAAATTAGGCCAAAGTAGATCCCAACATGAAAAGTGTCAAGTTGGGGACATGCATACATATTGTTGGGACTTAGTTCATTTTACTATCTTTTCCAACATTCTCCCCATCATTCCTTCCATCATTCGGTCATCTAGTCAATCCTCCATGAGCATGCACACACTCATTGAGCTATCCTTTGTATCTTCATGACTATACTGGAACCTATATCCATAGCCATTTTGTGTTGGTGTATCTGGTTAGCTTGGGATCTGGACTAAAGAAGCGGGTTTTTTGGCCCATGGGATATTGAAGAGGCGGGTTGTCAGGCCTATGAGCAATTCTATCGGTTAGAGAATTGTTAGGAATTGATTTCTTGAAGGTGCTAAACTGCAACTATAGTTCTCTGAGACTTCCTATCCAGCCTGTTGATGAAGCCCGGAAAGGAAGCAGGGCAGCCGAAGGAATGTTGAGCAAAGAAGGGGCACACTTCCTGGGTGGGTCATGCATGTGGGGAATGAGGGACTATAAGTTTTTATTTTGAGTTGGAACCTGAGACATAGTCTTTCCTGTTGTCTATGATCCTTTAGCCTGGTTAGGAATCCCTTTACCTGGGTGGAGTTTAGTCCCAGCTCGAGAGTGACTCACTGTTGAGAGTGATGAACACTAGGGTCTAAGGCTGGGAGGTTCATGGAAGGTCTACATGCAGTTGGTGACATTCTTACCAAGATAAGTGCCAATTGTGTGATAAATTTGCATGCTGCATTGTTATTTACGTGCTTATTTTTATGGGTTATCATATGTGCGGTTATAACTGTGTTTATTTTTATGGGTATTTCTTGTATATGCTACATGTATATGTTTATTGTTATTTCAGTGTCAATCCGTGCATTTACAAATGTATTTGATATTTATGTTATATATATATATGTTTCCACTCAAATAAAATATCTCAGAGAGAGATTTCTAATGGTGTAAACTGTTTGTCAAACAGAGTTTTTATGATAAAGTTACAATGCAAACAGTGGAGGGTAAATTTTAAGACCCATCTAACTTCAAAGAACCATAAATTTCTTCTCTGGAATCCGATTGAGGTGTAGGAGTAGTCAATGGAAATCTATTGAACCATAGAAGACATTTCAAGAAATGAATAAAATTTCTGGGCATGCTAAAATCATTTAATATGGAAAATAAGGAACCTATAACATATCAGTTAAAATATGGTATTTTGGCCTAGAACTTCAGTCAGTTGTAACTAGCAGCCTATAACCTAGAAAGAGGTGAAACTTGGACAGAGTGTCCATAAGATGTAAATGAGGAAACCCAATTGAGATCCTATGAAAATTCCAAAGGATTAGGTGCAAAAATTCATATTTAACACGCAAAGTAGCACCAAGTTGAAAAATGAATAGAAACATTAATGGACAATTTTTAACTAGCCATAACTTTCTGCTCAAGACTCAGAACCGAGCATGGGAGAAGGCATTGGAAAGGTATTGGACAGTGGAATCTAAATATACACCCATAAAATTGATCTAGGCATTCAAATTTCTAGTAAATGAGAAGAAAGAATTCTGATATATATTATTGAACCAAAATGGTTCATATTTTCATGAAATTGTTGAAACGATTAGCCTGACAAAGTTTTGTTGGCTGCACATTTTCAGAGTTAAAAACAACTAGATCAGATCAATATTAACATAGATTCCAAAGGAATGGAAGAGGCACAGGAGACTTACATTCAAGAGGATGATATTAGAGGGATGTATGTCCATTTGGGCATTGAAGGAACAAACTCCAATGCACATGGAGATGAAAGGAATGAAAACATGAATATGGAAAAGACCATTAAAATTTTGCAGAAGGATGTCCAAAGCCATAAATCTTATAATGAAAGTATTATGAGATCCAAGGAGTAGCAGGATGACTTCAACATGAAGTTATTGAAGAGTTTGAACTGAATAGAAAATAAATTGGATACGGAGAGTGTCTCAAGCAAATTAGGAAGTGGCTAGTCTCCTGATGAGAAAAGAAGAACAATAAGTGTTAGTAGACATCACCACCACTCCCCGAGGAATTCCAATAAGAGAGTGCACAACAGCTCAAGTCCATCCCCTATCAGGAAGAACAAGAGGTCTGGGGTGGATGAGCTAGGAGGTGAAATGAACAAAATAAAACCTCCTACATTTGATGGTGAGCACAAGAAGGATGAAGATGTAGAAACATGGTTGATGGGCATGAGAAAGTATTTTCAACTGCATAATTATTCTTCTCATGCAGAAGGTAGAATTTCCATCTATCAACTCAAGGGAAATGCATCCATGTGGCGGGATCAGATTGTGCAGGTGCATCACATTAAAGAGAAAAGTGTTACTTGGAGAGAATTCAAGAAATATTTTGAAAAGAAATACTTGACTAAGAGATATTATGACAAGAAAATGAAAGAGTTATTTGAACTCAAGCTTGGGAGTATGACCATTGATGAATATGAAAGAAGGTTTTTAGAACTGTTGAAGCATGTCTCTTTCATCAAGGATGAGACAGTTAAAACTCAAAGGTATTTAAGTGGATTGCTGCCATTCATTAGTGAAAAAATACAATATGATGATCCAAAGACATTGGAGGAGACCATAAGGTGAGCTAAATGCCTTTATGATCAACAAAAATCAACACCAAATTTCTAAAAAGATTGGGAAGACAAAAATAAATTCAAGGTGGATCAAAGGAAGAAGGGATCTAAGTCGCCATTCTTCAGAAATAATCCATAGGGGCAACAAACTCCTAGAGAACCCATAATGATTGAGACAGGGGGTCAAAGGCCAAGGAAACCACCTATTCAATGTTGGGGTTGTAAAGGAGATCATATGTACAAAGATAGTCCTCACAGAGGTGAAAAAGTGAGAAATGTTCATAATGTACAACAAGATGAAACAATGGAGGACATGGGTAGAAATGTACCAAGGATCTATGAAGCCCTGGACAACAAGCAAGCAAAGTATCAATCACATATGATTGAAGTGGAAGGTATGATCAACAACCAAACCATTGCTATTTTAATTGATTTAGGAGCTATTCATAGTTATATAGATCCTAAGATGGTGGAAAATTTTCATTTCCAAAGAAGCAAGCATGGAAAATCTTGGTTGGTGCAACTGGCTACCAGATCCAAAAGAAAAGTTAATGAGATGGTTAAGTCATGTCTTATGGACATGAATGGACTGAACACCAGGGAAGATTTGAACATCTTGCCTTTAGGTTCCTATGACTGTCTAATTGGGATGGATTGGTTGGACCAACACCATGCCATCCTAGACTGTAATAACAAGGAATTTATTTGCTTGGATGAGGATGGGAACCTAAGGAAAGTGCACAAAATTCCTAGGGCAGTAACCATCCGAGAAATTTCAGCATTGCAGCTGAAGAAATGTTACAAAAAAGGGTGTCAAATATTTGCAGCTCATATGGTAGAGACACTTAAAGATAAGGTGCCAAATTTGGAATATTATATATTCCTAGAAGAGTTTGAAGATGTGTTCAGGAAGGTATCAGGACTACCCCAAAAGAGAGATATTGATTTCTCTATAAATTTAATGCCTGGAGCAACTCCAGTGTCAAAGACTCCTTACAATGAGTACACCAGAGTTGAAGGAGTTGCAAATGCATCTTGAATAACTTCTGAAGAAGGGGTATATACACCCAAGTGTGTCACCTTGGGGTTCCCTAGTCTTGTTCGTGAATAAGAAAGATGGGAAATTAATATTGTGCATTGATTTCAGACAGTTGAATAAAGTGACCATGATGAACAAGTATCATTTGCCAAGGATTGATGATCTCTTTGATCAATTGAGGGATGCAAATATATTTTCAAAGATAGATCTCAGGTAAGGATTAAAGAGGAAGATATCAACAAGACCACCTTCAGGACAAGGTATGGTCATTATGAGTTCACAGGGGTGCCATTTGGGTTGTCAAATGCACTAGTTGTTTTCATGTTCTTAATGAATGGTGTTTTCCGAGAATATTTAGACAAGTTTGTCATTGTATTTTTGGATGACATTATTATATATTCTAAGTCAGAGGAAGATCATGAACATCATTTGAGGGTGGTGTTGCAATTATTAAGGGAGCATCACTTGTATGCCAAATTGAGAAAGTGCTCATTTTATCAAAAGAAAATTCATTATCTGGGACATATCATTTCAAAGGATGGGATAATAGTGGATCTTGAGAAGATAGAATCCATTAGAGAATGGTTAGCACCAAAGAATGTGACATAGGTCAGATCATTCATGGACCTTGTAGGATACTACAAGAGATTTATTAAAAGATTCTCAAAGATTTCACACCCAATCACTTCCTTACAAAACAAGGGTGTGAAGCTTCAATGGACATTGGATTGTGAAAATAGTTTCCAACACTTGAAACAATTATTAACAAGTGCTCCAATACTAAAGATTGTAGACCCAAATGAAGACTTCATTGTATGCACAGATGCATGTAAAGAAGGACTTGGTGGAGTCCTTAGTCAAAATGGGTCTGTTATATGTTATGAGTCAAGAAAGTTAAAAGAGCATGAAAGACACTATGCCACTCATGATTTGGAGTTTGCAGCGATAGTGCATGCCTTAAGGAAGAGAAACTACCTCATGGGGAAAAGGTTTGAGCTGAGAATAGACCATAATGGTCTGAAATATTTATTTGATCAACCAACTCTAAATGCTAGGCAAAGCAGATGGTTAGAATTTCTAAGTGAATATGACTTTGATATAAAGAATATAAAGGGAAAAGAGAACAAAGTGTTTGATGCACTCAACAGAAGAGTGCATGAAATGCATGCTACAACCATTAGCATGTACCAATTAGATTTGGAAGACAAAATTTTAGAGGCTTCCAAATTAGATTTGCATTACAAGGAATTAGTGGAAAAATCACAACAAGGTAATTTGCAGCAAAAAATTGAGGAATATAAGCTAGATAATGATGAGATTCTCATGTACAGGGGAAGAATTTATGTACCAAATTCTCAGGAATTGAAAAATGTGATATTGAGAGAAATGCATAATGTACGTTATGCTGGACACCCAGGATATCAGAAAACTATTGCAGTTGTCAAAAGCCAATATTATTGGCTAGGCATGAAGAAAGAGGTTGTTGATTTTATTTCCAGATGTTTGGAATGTCAAAAGGTAAAGGCTGAGCATAGACACCCAGCTAGTTTTCTACAACCATTACCCATTCCTGAGTGGAAATGGGAAGTCGTAACAATGGTTTTCATCACCAAACTGCCCAGAACAAACAAGCAACATGATTCTATCATGGTAGTGGTGGATAAGCTTACTAAAGGTGCCCATTTTGTTCCAGTTAAGCTCACTCACAAGGCAACCAACATTGTTGATGTTTATATGAAGGAATTTTCTAGATTACATGGCATACTCAAGACAATTGTGTCTGACAAAGATCCAAAACTTACCTCAAAATTTTGGAAGGGATTATTTAATGGATTTGGAACAAATTTGAATTTTAGTACAACTTATCATCCAGAATCAGATGGACAAACATAGAGGGTGAATCAAGTGATTGAGGATATGTTAAGGATGTATGTGATGGATAAACCATCAAAATGGGAAGAATACCTACACTTGGTAGAATTTGCTTATAACAATGGGTACCAAGCATCTCTAAAGATGAGCCCATTTGAGGCACTTTTCGGCAGAAAGTGAAACACACCAGTAAGTTGGGATAACCTAGTAGATAGAACCATGGTTGGGCCAGATTTGCTCAGGGAAATGGAGGAGAAAATGATAAAAATAAAATAAAATTTAAAGGCTTCCCAAGATAGGCATAAAAGATATGTTGATAAGGGTTGAGCTCACGGGGAATTGAAAGTGGGTGTTCATGTATTTTTGAAAGTGAAGGCCAACAAAAGTTCCCTGAAGTTGGGAAATTATTCAAAGTTGGCAGCTTGCTATTGTTGACCCTTTGAAATTCTAGAGAGGATTTGTCTAGTAGCTTATATGATTGCATTGCCCACATCTATGTTTGTTTATAATGTATTCCATGTATCATTACTCAAGAAATATATACCTGATGCTAATCATGTTATTGATTGGAATGTGATTCAGGTGGAGCAAGAAGGTGCTTTTCAAGTGCATCCGGTAGGCATTTTGGACCAGAAAATCAAACAGCTCTAGAATCGAGCCATAGGGATTGTAAATGTCCAATGGAATTGGTACGATCCTAAGGACGCTACTTGAGAGCATGAGGATGCAATGCAGGCATAATACCCACATCTTTTTCAGGATTTTTGAAATTTTGTTGTATATGGGTACATGATGCACTGAGGACAATGCATAATTAAGGGGAGGGGATTGTAATATCCCTAGGCCGAACCTAATTGTAATGTAAATGAAAATGTACTTAACATGGCGAGCTGCTTGATATCATTTTTTGTATGCACATTTCATGGCATAGTGTTTGCATGTACTGTGTAGTAAAATGAGGAAGTTTGCACATTCTAGGATACCACGTGCAACAACATATATGCGCGTGATTTTGAGGCCATGTAGCCTTTTGTGTATATGCTACGTTTATAGGCTGGTTACACAGTTATTATAAGCTAGGATGCTTATGTTTTGATTAGGCTGGAGAGCCTATATGTTAAAGGCTAGTGCGCCTACTTTTGTATATATCTCATAGTTAATATAAAATTCATTGTTGTGCACATACCGACCACAATAAAAGAGATGGGGGACTAAACTCCACTAGTTAGGGAAAGGGAGGGGCCTAGAATGTAAGGAAAAGGGATAAGCTAGGGAGCTTAAGCCAAAAAGGAATATTATATTAATATTTCTTAAATCATAAAGTATGGATAATTATTTTATCCTAAGTTCTAAATTTGGGGACGAGTAGGCCAAAGTAGCTCCCAACATGGTGTCAAGTTGGGGACATGCATACATATTGTTGGGACTTAGTTCATTTTCCTATATTTTCCATCATTATCCCCATATTTCCTTCCATCATTCAGTCATCTAGTCAATCATCCATGAGAATGCACACACCCATTGAGCTATCCTTCATATCTTCATGACTGTTCTTGAACCTGTATCCATAGCCATTTTGTGTTGGTGTATCTGGTTAGATTTGGAGTTGGACTGAAGAAGTGGGTTGTCAGGCCCATGGGATATTGAAGATGCGGGTTGTCAGGCCCGTGAGAAATTCTCTAGGTGAGAGAATTGCTGGGAATTGATTTCCTAAAGGTGATAAACTACAGCTACAGTGCTCTGAGGCTTCCTGTCAAGCATGTTGTGGAAGCCCAGAAAGGAAGTGGGGAAGCCGAAAGACTGTTGAGAAGAGAAGGGGCACACTTCCTGGGTGGGACAGGCATGTGGGGAATGAGGGACTATAGGTTGTTAGTTTGAGTTGGCACCTAAGACAGAGTCTTTCCTGTTGTCTATGAGCCTTTAGCTTGGTTAGGAATCCCTTTACCTGGGTGGAGTTTGGTCCCAAATCGGGGGTGACTCATTATTGAGAGTGATAAATAATGGGGTCTAAGGTTGGGAGGTTCGTGGAAGGTATTCACGCAGTTGGTGGCATTCTTACCAAGATAAGTGCCAATTGTGTGATAAATTTACATGCTTCATTTTTATTTACGTGCTTATTTTTTATGGGTTATCATATGTGCAGTTATAACTATGTTTATTTTTATGGGTATTTCTTGTATATGTTGCATGTATATGTTTACTATTATGTCAGTGTGAATCCATACATTTACATAAGTATTTGGCTATTTACATTATATATATATATATATATATATATATATATGTTTCCTCAAGAGTTCCATGTGCATATATTTTAATTGCATGCAGTTCGAAAAATTTATGTGGCATAACTTAGTTGGATATTGGGTATGTTACTGTATGTTCCGCAAAGAGAATAAAAGAGTTATCTGGCGTAGCATGGCCCGACATGGATGGTCGTGAACGTTACATAGGTATGCTTTTGACACTTAAGTAGCCTGCGTATGTACACAGGCTATCTATAGAGAAGGGCACGTATGTTCGCATGTAGATGCACAACAGGCCATGTACACCTCTGCAACTTCTCAAAAAAAGAAAACAAACAGGCAAATTGACAGGGCAAAGAGAACTGGTATGGCACCAACAGGTGAACAAAATCCCTTAAAGAATCAAAAGACTTGTAGAAACTCAAAAAGGTAGTAAAACCAATTAAACACCCAAAAAAATCCCCTAAAACCCTAGAGGCTTCCCTAGTATGGTCGCCAGTTCTGCTATAGTGGGAAAACCCCCCTATGGACTACACTAGAGTTCAACATGTAGGCAAATCTAACCGTCTAAAAGTCTCCTACTTTTATAAATACCCCAAACATACCCCAAATTCATATATGAAAGACAAAGTGAAAAGATTAGGTAACTTTACCTTTTACTCCGTGTCCGGTGTCGATACTTTCATGCTTGATAGCTCCGCTGACTGCAAACCTCCTCCCAAGGCTGACCTTCATTCACAAACATATAAATAGGAAACTACAAACATGCATCTCATATATAAATCATGGGTTAGATGTTAGAATAAATCATAAATCAAATACAAACATTTGACACATCATATTTTGGGACAGAAAAAGTATTCTTTTATTGATATCACAATGTTTACCTACAAAAAGATCGACAACTGCTCCACAGACCTAGTATGGGATCCTCTTCACCAAGATCCAACTACTCTTCCACATATCTTTCTCCTCTCAACCTCTCTCTAGGGAAATGGAATAGGCTTATGATGGAGGAAAAAGGAAAAAATGGGAAATTCTAATGCAAATATCACAAGGTGGTTGCAATTTCTTGGGGCAAGGAGGGGATGTGAAACGTTCAGAGTTTCATTGTTCTTATGCTCGGATTTGGAATGATACCACAACACCTCCTTTTATATGACAAAAGGATGGTTATTCAGTTGGGTGACAAGCTATAGGTGGTGGGACAGTTGGGAAACCACCCAATAGCTCGTAATCTTAATGAATTCCTTGCAACTTTTTAATTTTTGCAACTTTTACGAGTATACGCGGATTGTAGTGGTGCATCTAGAGTATGTATGTGGGTTGTAGTGGTGCATCAAGTGTACATACATGGGAAATAATGGTGCAAGGTGTGTACATATTCAAAAATAGTATTTTTAAGAAGAGAAACTCAATGATGGCTTGGAAAAAATGGCAAGTAAGAGGGTTTGATGCCAGGTATGCATATGTAGAGAATTTTAGGGTTATAAAAATATTTTCATCCAACGCTGATGAGGGTGATATATTGACTAGGTAACATGCAGTACCCAGTGCCTCTACCCATAATTATTTCCCTAACCCAACACCACTAAGAACGAACCTTGATTTTTCCATCAACGTCATGTTCATCCTTTCTGCAACTGCATTCTGCTGAGGTTTATATGGAGTAGTCTTCTGCCTTTCTATACCACACTTCTTACAAAATTCTTCAAATTCATTCCCACAGAACTCTCTACCATTATCTATTCTCAAAACCTTAATTCTTTTCTCTGTTTGATTCTCTTGTCAAAGACTTCAGATTTTTTTCTGAGGAAATATATCCAAGTATTCCTTGAGAAGTCATATATAAATGAGACATAGTACACATATTTTCCTAATGATGGGACCGACATAGGTAAAAAATCATCACTGTGAACTAGTTGTAAAATTCCTTTTTCCCTCGTTGCACCAGAGGGGAATCTTACTCGATTATGCTTCCCATATAGACAATGTTCACATAAATCAAATTCCAGAGAGCAGTTAGACATACCTTCAACCATACCTTTACCATGTAGTAGTCAAAGACCCTTTTCTCAGATATTCCCTAGTCTTTGATGCCATGGCATAACCTTTTCTCCAGAGACTGTAGGAGTGATTTTTTCTTCAACTCCAATATCAGTAACAATGGAACTATTGCACCCATCACTAATAGTGCTTCCTTTCATCTTATACAGAGTTCAAAAATGAACTCCCTTCAACAACATCATTGCTCCTCAAACCATCCTACATGTTTCCTTTTCAAATATTGTTTTTATCCCTGCATTGTCCATTTTACTTACAGAAATCAAATTTCTAGCCAAACCTGGGATGTGAAGAATACCAGGAAGTGTTCTAATCCTTCCATCTATGATCCTCAACTTGACTTTTCCCTTTCTTATGATTCTGGTTGTTGAATCATCACCTAAGAAAACATTACCTCCATCATATTTTTCATATTCACATAACCACTCCCTCTGGGGAGTCATATGAAAGGATGCACCAGAGTCAACCAACCATGCCTCATGATCTACATGTGTGCTTGAAGAATCCAATTACACATCCCCTCCTTCTTCCTTGGAGGTCTTTTCTTCTGTAGAAGGAGATTCTTCAGATACCTTCTTTTTCTCAACTTTGGATCTACACTACTTCTTGTAGTACCCTTCTTTTCCACATCTCCAACATACCTTTACAAAAATTTTGGGAGATTCATATCTACCCTTAGACTTATATCTCCCACTTGAGAACTTAGATCTATATCTTTCCTGGGAACGTCCTCTTGCAAATAATGCATCTGTGCTCTGTCCTTCCATATTCTTTCATCTCATCTCCTTCGAAAAAAAGGATGAGACCACTTTATTAAACTTCAAGGAAGTTGTATTACTACCTATGGCCAAAACCATACTATCCCATGGGTCTGGTAAAGAACACAATAAACCGATACATTTATCTTCATCTGAAATTTTAATCTCAATAGATACTAACTAACTTACCACAGTATTGAAGGTGTTCAAATGATCTTCCACTGAGTCTCCATCTCTCATCCTCAGGTTATACAACTTATTTCTCAGGAATAGTTTATTTACTAGGGACTTAGACTGATACAACTTCTCCAACTTATCTCGTAAATCCTTGGTTGTAGCTTCCTCTGACACATTCAGTAATACTAAATTTGAGAGACACAGTCGGATTGTGCTCTTTTCCTTTTGATCCAACTTTTTCCAGTCATATGTTGAAGTTGTTGTAGCTGGAGTACTTAGATCTACCACAATCCATTGATCTCTTTCCACCAATAGATCTTCCATCTTGAGCTTCCACAACTCAAAACTTTTCCCATTAAACTTCTTGATCTCCATCTTCAAATTGCTTGCCATTTCTTTTCAACTGAAAAATCAATACCACAGATCTCCCACTATAACAAGGCTTATCATAGTCCCGAGGAAAACCCTTGACCACAAAGGCATCCCCCTGAGGCCAACAAAGATCTGATACCAAATGTAGATTTTAACCTTATACAATATTTACTGCAAACAAATTTTCGGTAAAGGAATAGAAAAGATACAATGGAAAATACAAACATTACACAGAGATTTTTCCCCTGGAAACCCAAACGGAGAAAACCAACATATTCTATATTCATTCATCATGATACATTATTTACAATACAATATACATATAGGATCCAACAACATCCAAAACCCTAACCAAATGACCTATATTAGTCAACAACCCTGATTCCTTAAACTGGAAATAGAAAACCATTGGAAAAAAATCATGTGCTGAAAACCCACCAAAATATGTGACACGTTTCCCGAGGTAGAAATTTTTTTCTTGAGGTTGCTGCCCCCGAACCCCTGCAAAGGGGGATTTCACCCCCCTACGCGCTCGACACAAAATAGACACTAATACTTGTGCAAAGAATATAACACATACCCAAAAATTTGCATCTATCAGTCCTTCAAATAATGAAATATCAAAATTTACTTGTGGCCACTTCATGAAGATGCATCTCCTGTGGGAAGTTGTCGAAGGATCTGTGCAAATTTATCCATCATATCATTCCTTTGTTGTGCAAGGGGTTCCTCTTGCAATTTTTTAAAAGGATCTCCTAATCCATCATCTTTCTTCTCCTCCCCCATGAGTTGTGGTTGGTTTTGTCACGACCGATATTTCAAAGGCTCGACTGGTTCGAGTCCCAACTTCTTGTACCCAAATCTTGTCGGGGACATGCACAAAGAAAAACAAATGAAGAGAAGACTACTCTGATAGCACTAATCTGGATTTAGGAGTGGAATGAAATGAATATCACATTGAATACCATAACACAGAGATACGAAGAACAACAATAGATATCCAGTAAACAATAAATTCTATTGAATAATAAAATAGGCTAAAATTGTAAAACTATAGAACTAAAACAACTTGCTCGAATGGTGGTAGTTATCTCTGAGAAGAGATGTGGTTGCTACATGCATTTGTCTAAGAATAATGATTATAATGAAGCTCCAGAGGCCTTTCTAACACTACTCATGAATTCCAAAACCCTATACATCCAAAAACCTAACCCTAGGTAATGAAACACCAAAAGTTATGTGGGCCCTGATGGGTAACTTGGTACCTCAACTTCTCAGGGTCATAAATTTTTCATATGACCACCGTTTTAGGCATGTGATATCCCATTGGAAAGGTCTTGTCGAGAAATATATATTATGCCATCAAACTCTAACTCTGCCTACAATTTGACTATGGAAATACCAAAAAAAACACTATTTAGGGCCTCAAAACAGCCCCGGAAGTACAAAAAGATGTACTGATATGAAAAATTCCAAAATAAGGAAGTTGAAATAGGTGGGTGACCACCAATATCCACATGGATGCTGTGTAGGGCATTAGCATAGCCCTGAAAGTGCAGAAGCCACAATTACAAAGAATTGTCATCATTACAAAGAAACATGTTGAAACTTGAACTAAAAACTGTCAAGAGGATCCAGTTGGAATAGGTGGGTGGCCACCAATATCCATCTAGATCGGCTATGCTGTAAAAGCCATATCAAATAAACAACCATTTTAATTTTACAACATAATCATAAAATTCAAGAAATTTCTATAAGTTAGCACATTCGCCTACAAATTTTCAATAATAATAAAATTTTATCATAGATTAAAACAATGCATCATTTGAAATACCTAAACCTGATGCTAACAACCGTCCATTGTCCAAATTCCTTCTCGACTGCTGCTGCACCGTGAAACACTGCCCCAAAACCGTTCCTCCCTGCCAACTAGGTAGCTCCCTAGCTCCAGGATATCAACGGATATCCTGGCCCTCCGTGCCCAAAACCCCCAGCAACCCCGGTGCACTGATACAATCTCACTCCCAAATTTTCACTTCTCTCTGCAATACTTAGAGCTCCCAAAATCCATCCCCCAACTCCCGTAGCATAATCTCCCTTCCAACTCCTTCCCTTCCTTATCCCTCCTTCACCGACTTTCCTCCCCCCCTCATTAATTTCCTTATCTCCCCCTTTAATATCTTATCCCATTCTTTAATGTCTTATCCCCCCTTCATTAATATCGTATCCCTTTCTTTAATGTCTTATTCTCTCCTGCATACGTAAAGCATTTTAATTAAACAATTTAAAATTATTAATCCCCCCTTAAATTATTACCAATATCATTGAGTGTGATATGTAATAATTA